>LKNJ01000841.1:9504-212390 GCA_002120245.1 Maccullochella peelii
TCAGTGGCTCCCTGTCCAACACGGAGTCTCTTTGTCGCATGGTGTTTCATGCTACCAAATGTCTGAAAAGATATTTAGGTAAGCTGAACTCCCAGTGCCTGGGACATTGTTGGCGGCCAAAAAGCACAGAGTCTGCTCCATACAAAAGCTCAAAATCTTCAGTACAGATCCCGGAAATGGAAAGACCAGAGAGATGTGAATCGTCTCAGAGAGTAAAATCCGAGATCTCTGTCACCTCAGCGACTATAACTGTGACTGACATCCTCGTCAAATGGTCCAGCGAGACACCAGACATCACAGAAGAGGCTGAAGATGCTCTCCTGCCTCTCAGTATCTCTCTGGATGCTCATTTTGCAGCGTCTGAAATTGTCGAAGCTGTAATTGATGACCTGCATTATCCTGACTTCAGAAGTGTGTCTAGGTGCAGTGAGGAAAGTTGCTTACCAAGACCTCATTGTAATATGGGGTTAATACTTAATAAGGTGAGAGACTTTTTTGTCTCACAGGCCGCACCTTCAGAAGATACCGCCAATGCCAACCAAGCAGTTCGCAAATGCAGATTTTTCAAGTTTACCCAAAAACAGTTTGAAAAAATGATTGCAGAGCTGAAGAACACGTTTAAAACAAAAGACACCAACTTCCTTGTGAGTCTCAAACATGGTTCAGGGTTCTCTCGGCTTAGACTCATAGAAGATGACGACTTCGATGAAGCTGACATCTTACCAGGAGCTGTTCCAGAGTCTCCAACGCCCAAATCTCAAGCAAGTGCTCCAACCAGCAAGACGAGAATCATCTGTGTGAGAAAGCGGTCTTCTCCACTAGATTATGAGACCATCAAAAACGATGTTGACAGCTTGTTTAATAAGTTAAACCTGCCAGAGAAACCTGCGGCACAATCCAGCAAAACACTGGAAGTCAGCATGTCCAGTGGCGAGATCAGGAAGTTTTCAAAGGAACTGACTGACAAAATTTACGATCATCTGATGACTAGCCAGACATATCAGATTCCCATGGTTCCAACTGGAAGAAGTCTCTCTGACTCTGTCATCTCTGAGCTCAGGAGGAAGGAGGATGCCACAAAGTTTCCCTTTTCTCCTGAAGTTCTGTATGCCATCACAGAGGACGCAGTGGGAAAGTTCTTGCAGCAGGTGCTACTCTGGATGGAGAAGGAGCCATCAGTTAAATCAAGTCACAGCGAGAAAGTGGCTGGTGCACTAACTGACATCGAAGACCTATTCATAACAATGCTGACCCCACCAGAGGAGTCCGCTGAAGCCAGCGACAGGCAGGTAGTTTCAGGAGTCATATCTCCTGAAGAAACCCTTGAGTCTACACGGATCTCTTCCCCCTGTGCTCCAGTGCCTCCGCACGGTCAGGTTTCACGCTCTGAAAGGTCATTTGCAGGGCCAATTCATGCCTCATCTCCTAGTGTGACCGACAGCCTCATCACGGCTCTGCTCATGAGGCTCTTCACAAAGGCCCCTGGGAAAAGCAGAAGGTCCATTCAGATGGCAGACATCGACGCCATCATCAAGCGTCTGTCAGACAAGGCGCTGGATGAGATCAACATCACTGGCTCTGCTGTCAAAAAAATCAAGGACAACATTAAAAAAGTCATCAAAGCTGTGATCAAAGACCTTGACCAGGAGTTTGGCTCTCCAAAAAAGATACTGGAGGCTGCAATGGCATCTAACAGTACTTCTTTTGATGATGCTGTTGTGAAGTATCTGAACATCCATCTGAAAGCCCTCCTCAGTCCACCCCTAAAGAAGTCTGCATTTGAGAGGTTCCTTTCAGCACTGGGAAATGTTCCATTCAAGATGCTTATGTGCTGCATCTCGGTCGAGGTCGATGAATAATTACCATCTCCCCTTTACCACTGCCTCCAGCTTCTTTTAACATCTTGAAGCATGCTGCATCCATCTTGAAGGAAACAGTTTAATAGGTTCACAAACCATCACACCTTCCATCTCACCTGACCTGTAGTAGGTCAGATGAGGTGGAGGGTAGTGGTGTTACAAGAAAACCTAGAAAACTTCTTTCCTTCAAGATGAATGCCATTAATACACCTTTCTCACAGCGGACATTTTGACATATAATAGTAGTTACGTGTTCCAGCCACATCTAAATGGAATGCAGTTACTCTTGAGTCAAAATGTCCGCTGTGAGAAATGTCCAGGGCCACACGGCGGCTCAGTGGTTAACACTGAGGTCTCACAGCAATGGTCAGGGCTGGATTCTCAGCCTTGATCTTTGCTGTATGACATTTCTATAATCCCCGTGTTGGCGTGGGTTTACCCCNGGTCCTCCGGTTTCTTCCCACATTTCAAATCATAACATCAAAAAAAATCATCAAAAAAATTACAAAATAACAATAAAAAAAGAAATCCAAATAAAAAATTGTTTGATTGTGTTTGTGTTTTCCTCTGCTGTCAGATGTTAAAGAAGAAGTTCTACATACTAAACTGGTTGATTCTGACAAAAATTGTTGTTGCAGGTGTGCATTAAGTGCATGTCTCATTTTCAGCTCAATACAACAAAATGAGCTTCACAATAGAAGATGTATATTTTGTCTGATGGAATTAACTAGAAGACATGAAGAGCATTTGCCACCACTGAAATGTTACAACACTGAACTCTGAGAGTAACACTTCAGTAGGTCTCTAGTGTCCATCTGTGCCTAAAAAGTGGCCTAACCTTTTACTGTTCTTCTGGGACACTAGAATTATGTAGAACTTTCATAGACTACATACATTGAAATAGACAACAGTAGTCAAGCCGAAATATTAACTTGTTATATAGAAAATGTAGGTTATATTTCGTCTGGTGAAATAGAGCAGATAACTGGACATATGCCTACAACTGTTTATACCGAAATCATGAACCAGTAAACTCCTGTGTGGGCCTCGAGTTTATTGTAATGCCAGTGCGTAATGTGGTCACAGGTGGTCTGCAGACTGTACTGGCTTCCATTCATCTATAGGTCTCACTGTTAAAAAAAAAATTTTTTTTACGGAAACACCTCTACAAGTTTTTTATTGTTTTTTAAAATGATATACAAAACTCTGTAAAATTACGGGCATTATCTGTAAATTAACAACCCAACTGTCAGCCGTTCACAATCGGACATAAGAGTGGTCATCTTTACTGTGATGGAGCGTGATCCCACACAGGTGCTGAAATCAGTCCCACTCAGCAATGTCACCCGTGGCACGCAGGATAAATGAAATGGGCGCCAATACAGAGGGGGAGCTGTGTGCCATCCTGTGGGACTCTCTCTTCAGCCTTCAACTGGATGAAACAACGACCTCTGACAACAATGCTCTGCTGATGGCCTATGTCCGCTATAGGGCCTCCAACAGTCAGGAGATGGCTGAGGAATTTTTGTTTTCCAAATATCTGGAAACAGACACCAAGGGCCAAGACCATTTTTATGCATATGCGCTTTATGCGTATCTACAGGAGAATTCCAATCACCAACATCCTCACATGCGCCACTGATGACACCCCCTCCGTGGTTGGCAGGAACCGTGGCTTCGCCTCACAGTCCACTGTGTTTTGCACCGCCACAACCTTGCGGACAAAGCTAAAAGTCCCCCTCTCCACGAGTCTCTCAATGTTGCAATCAAGGCAATAAACAAAATAAAAACCCATGCCCTGAATGACAGACTGTTCCGACAGCTGTTTCAAGAAAACGATGACACCTTTGAGCATCTTCTTCTCCATACTGATGTCCGCTGACTCTCAAAAGGAAACTGTCTTACTTGTTTTTGTGAGCTGTTTGACAGCATTGTGGAGTTCCTGGAGGAGGGTGATGCAGCTTTCGGGGAAAAGGTGTCATCCAGCTGCTGCAACATCATGTACCTTGCAGATTTTTTTGAAAAGATGAACGAAGTCACTCTAAAGCTCCAAGGAAATGGCGTTACTCTGGTCCAGTGCAAGGTAGTCATCCACAGTCTCACCTCCAGGCTGGATCTGTACAGGCAGAGCATAGGCAGGAGGTAGTTTGCTCATTTCAGTTAACCAAGGTGATTAACAATTTTTCAAAAACAACGCTAAATAGATATAATTGTCCCGCTATTATTATAATTAATATATTTGATTAATATATTATATTTACATTATGTTGTAATGTATTGACTTGTCTGAAAATATAGGTTTATATATGAATTATAAATATAAAGAAACATTTATTAGCAGAATAATTAGCAATAAAATAACCAGTTCAAAATTGGTTAGTCTAAAAATCTGCATCGAGAACAATTTGCTGGTTACGCTCAATACTGCAGGTTTCTGAGGCTCTTACCTCAGTTGGGGTTAGCCTCAACAAACTTTTATGATCATGAAAAAGGAGGCCATGAAGCCAGCTGATAATATTCGGCAGGAACAAGAGACGAGGCCCAGCAACAAAATAAGTTGCCCAGAGTCAGAAAGAAGGATGGAGTTTGACTGCCAGCCATCTACAAGTGCTGCAGAGAAAAGGGTGGAAGTGGTAGAGCAGGAAACTGAGGCAAGAAAGAGGCACATTGCTAAGCAGCGAAAACGAGCACTTGAAAGACTTGTACAGGCCAAAAGACTGAAGAAATAAACTAAATGAATTTATTTTCTTCTCGGAGTGCACCAGAATGCTTCGTTTACATGTTAAAATCACAAAAATTTTCTTCTGGGGGACGATGCCCCCAGACCCCCCTACAGGGGTTCAGTTTACAAACATGTCACCTTTTTCACCTCTTGCAAGTTTGCAGGTATGTAACTGAGTGCCCATTATATAGGCCATAGGCCAATATTGTTATTAAATACAGATCTAAAAATATTATCAGCAACAATAGCAGAATGATTAAGAGAAATAAAGCCAAATATAATAAATAATGACCAGTATGGCTTTGTCTCAAATAGGCACTTAACAGATAATATAAGACGTACTTTAAATATGATAGATCATTGTCAAAAAAATAAAAAGGATTTACTTTTGCTAACAATTGACGTGGAAAAAGCATTTGATAGGGTCCTTTGGCCCTATATTTTTAAAACAGCAAAAGCATTTGGGTTCTACACTAAATTTATATCATGGTTACAATTAATGTATAAGAATCCAGTAGCACAAATAAAGGTCAACGGGACATTATCAAGACGGATAATAATACATAAAGGGACCAGACAGGGAGACCCAATGTCTGGTCTAATATTCGCTATGTGTATAGAACTCTTGGCTGAAGCAGTGAGACAGCAGAAACAGATCAAAGGAGTAACAATAGGACAAGAGGAACACAAGGTGGCACTATATGCTGATGACATTATTATGTATATAACTGCGCCCAAAACCTCGCTACCAGAACTAAAAGAAACAATAAAAGAATAGTAATAGTAACTTCTCAGGATACAAAGTAAATTAATCTAAATGTGAAGCAATAAGTATTGGTAATGAGATAACGCAAGTGGCAAAGAGAAATTTCAAGTTAAAATGGAATCAGGATAAAATAAAATACTTGGGAATTTTTATTCATCAAGACCTGAATAAAATGTATGAAATGAACTACCAGCCTTTAGAAGAAAAAATTAAACACAACTTAAACAGGTGGAAAACGATACCAGACTCTATGTTTCAACGAATAGATACAATCAAGATGATGATCCTTCCACAATTTCTTTTTTGTTCCAGACATTACCAGTTTCAATTCCTCCAATATCCTTTAAACGATGGAATGGAATGATAACTGGTTTTATCTGGAATAATAAAAGGAAAAGAATACAATTTAATAAATTAACCAAAGTAAAAGAATGTGGAGGTCTAGCAGTACCGAACCTACAGAATTATTTTAAGGCAACACAAATTAATACAATTATGATATGATCAAAGGATAGAGTAGAGGCAAAGTGGGTGTCAATTGAAAAAGAATCAATACCAATATCCATAAAGACACTTCCTTATATAGACAAAAAGGACTGTATACAAATCAAGGGACTAAATAGATGGGTAGACAACACACTTAAAAGTTGGAAGAATATATGCAAGACCCACAAAATAAATAATGATTTAGTCTATTTTAGAGAATTGGCACAAGACCCTCAATTTGAGCCAAACAGAACAGATAGCATTCTGCAAACATGTGTTAGGAATCAGGGTATTTGTCTATTTTTAATTATGTTAGATTTATGGTTTTTCTTTGGTTTTTGAAAGTCTTGTTTTATGTTCATTTTATGTTCTTGCCTTCTTGTCTTGTTTTTTGAGTTTATCTTGGTCTGGTCCTTGTTTTGGTTGTTATGTCCCAGTTTTAGTTTGAAGTTCTTGTTCCATGTTCAGTGTGGGTGTCTGGTCCTCTGGCTCCTCCCTTGATTGTATTCACCTGTGTCTTGTCACTCACCTGTCTCTTGTTTCCTCGTCAGCCCCACCCTATTTATGTCTGTGTGTTTCCTTTGTCTCTTGTCGGGTCATTTCCCTCTGTTGGATGTTTTCACGGTTCAGGTTTTTGTGCGGCGTTCTTTGTTTTCATGTTAATTGGATCATCTCAAGACTCTGTGCTCCTGTCTGTTACATGCTCTGGTGTACTTTTGGACTTACTCATTTTCCTGTACCTGTCACCCAGCCATCATCCACAGTAAGAACAATGAAACTTTTTCTCTAACCCACTGCCGACTATGTCTGCGTTTGGGTCCACTACCTACAATCCTGTAACCCCTCACCCCAACCGATACCTCGAAACCATGCATCCTAACAACATGGGCATCAAAAGGTTTAAAAACGCATCTACAAATGCTGACAAATTTAACCAAAAATTCATTTCAGACTCTAGTTTGAGGATATAACTTGGAACAAAAGCATTTATATAAATATTTGCAATTAAGGACATATCTGTACAAATTTGTTAAAAAATCAAATTACTAAAGAAATGCACCTGCTCATTGATTTTTGATTAAAAACAATAATAATCAAAAAAAATTTGTCAAAGATATACAATACTCTTGGAGATAATACGGATATTAAAAGTATGCAACAATAATGGATGTTAGAAATCGGAGATCAACTTAATGAAGAAGAATGGAAAGAAGTATGCAGAGGAATTCACAAAACAACAAATTCTAAGTACTGGAAAGAGTTTGCATGGAAAATATATGCAAGATATTTTATTACTCCAAACGTACAGTCAAAAATGAACACATTAATAAAATCAGAATGTTGGACAAAATGTGGTGAGGTAAAAGCAAATCATGCGCATTCCTATGTCCTGTTATAAAAATATTTTGGCAAACAATCATAGCAATTATTACGGGAATGTTTAGTATGGGAAAAAAACCTTTAGCCCTAGCTATATTATCTTGGGAAAATTACCACCAGAGTTAACGCAGGAAATGGACCAGTGTCTTTATAGAATACTTAGAATCGTGGCTATGAAACAAATAACTAGGAACTGGCTAAAACCATTCAGTCCATTAGTACAAGGATGGAAAAAAACAGTGCAGGAAATCTCAGAAATGGAGAGGATAACGTACAGAATCAGAAATAAAGAAACAAAATATAATGATAGATACTTTATTGATCCTGAGGGAAATTTAGGATGATTTAAATTTAATGGGAGTTGGCTTAAGTGGACGAGTTATGAGGACATGAACTAATTTACACAATTAATTTACAGAATTAATCTACAGAGCTAACTAGATTTAGACCTAGAGAAGAATTATAGAGGTAATCGGAGTAAAGAGCGAAGGAGGTGATGACTACGTATGTATGGAAATGTTTTTGTTTTTTTTCCTTTTTTGATATAGGTGGGAATGTGTATATGTATGCATGTTAAAAGCGTAGGATTGTGTATACACATGCGTAGGAACATGGATATGGTTTTTAATTTTAATATACCTACTTGTATTATTTGTCTTTGAGTTTTTTTTCTTTTCTTCAATTTTTGTTTATTTGTATGTTAGTCCATTGTCACTGGGTGTATAAATACTTATAAAAACAGAAAATAATTGCAAAGATATGAAATAAGTTGATAAATGCTGTAGAAGTACGGGACTGTGAATGTATTGCAATAAAATTATTTAAAAAAAATCTTTTTAAAAAGTTAGATATGTCATGCCTAAAAGCAGTTCCTGTCTGCAATGAGCCAGAGGGCCACATCACACTCCTTACACTTCCAGGGGATAGACTGATTGACGTGCCTGGTCTGCCTACAGTGTGCACAGGTCTCGCTGCCATACGAGGCCCTCCTCGTCAGCTTGTGATACAGTGCCTTGGCAGGAGGGACCACAACTGTGACACCACACAAAAAAAAAAGAATGAAAAAACAATTCCTACTGTGTGCCTCTGAGGTTTTGTGGGCCTCTGTTTCTCCCGATGTGTGCTCTCTCCATGGTAACCTTGAGCAAGTGGGGTCAGACACACAGTCGTAAACACAGCCTCTGACTGATCAACAGACTTGTCATGTGATTGCTAATGGACGGCAACAACAATAACTGTTTTCAACACGGAAAAATGGATAGTCACAGAAAACATTCGGTGTTGGATTTATTATAAGGGTTTTATTTTACAAAGTCTCCAAAAAGACACTGCCGTTCAAGGCAGGATTACAAAACTTCTGTAAGAGATATGATCGCACCGAAGGCCTCGTTGGAACGGCACAACAGTGTACTTCTGGGCAAAAGAAGAGTAAGACTCTAGCATGCAGCGTTCCGGAGATATTTAGTATCTCGTATGCGACATCGCCGACCTGAACGGGTTATGGCCGACAGGCAGATCCGCTTCAGGGACCTCCTGAAGCTCAATGTTCCTGTCTGGGTGCTGCAGATATGACCAAATGCGACCCCGCTATCCAGGAGCATCTTGTTGACATCCACTGCGAAGCTACTTTCCGCACCTCTGGCTGGAGCAGCATGTGGGTCAAATATTCAGAGTGTTACCTGGCTCTCTGGGAGAAGACCAGGCTGCTGCTTCTTGCTTTCCCAACAACATATCTAGTTGAGCAGGGATTCAGCCAGGTCCTCCACATGCAGTCAAAGTGTTGTGCTCTTAAACAGGGGGAATAGTAACGGGAGACCAACACACGCAGCTCTTGTCTTCACTCGAGGGAGAGAAGCGCGATCCCCCTATTGGAACCCCCGAGGCATTACTAACAGATCGACAAATAATTAACCCACACAGACAAGGATCTGTGTTACCTATCTGTGTTCTTCTTTTTGCATCACTGGCTACATATTCAGCAGTGACCACTACTAATACACTATATATACTACCTGTCACAAAAGTACCGCAATCGCTTGGACTTGATGGCCTCAGGCGCATTACGGCTGAAACTAACTTCTCTGCAACCGGCGGTAAAGACACTGGCAGAGAACCCCCAAGTGCAGAGCTCACATTAACTGTAAAAGCAATTTAGCTTGTTTCCTTGTAAAGTTAAGATAAATCCTTCTTGTTTTTTTTTCCAGTAGCCTCAGACTTTAGCTGTGTCTCAATTCAGGGGCCGCATCCTGAGATGTACTTCACATACAGAGAGGAGAGGGGGAAACGCAGAGAGACTGGAGGGAAATAACAGAACAGTAGTCTCTGGTGGTGAGTGAGCCAGCTCTGAATGAAGGAATGCCTTCAGCTGAACGCTTTTAACTGCAGTCTGCCATCTCGCTTTCACAATGCCGCATGGACGGTTACTCTGTCTCTTTATTAACACGGAGGGACTCGCATGCACGCATGGCCGTCCCGGATTTCAAAACAAAGAACAGAGCAGCTCGCAGAGCAACACACACAGAGGGAGTGTGATGTCATTCTCGCCATTGCTCCACCATGTCTTTACATAGCAAATAGTTGTTTGCTGCTATATTAATGTTCAATATGATATATATTGCACCTTTTAAGGACTTTTCAGTAAATCTTATTGTGTCGTCGTTCACTTATATTTTGAGAGTTTGAAGAAACTTTTACACTGTTTCTAATTAAATATTGGATTTAGAGTGTTATTCTACATATTTAAACATTAAATCTAAACACAAACACTGCAGGATAAAGTTTGAGATGATTGTAATCTGTTTTATACAGTATACAGAGATTTTATTTTGTCTTCCAAAATGAAAGTTATTTTACAATCTTGAGCATGTGTTAATAGTTTATTGAAGGTGTTTGATCGCAATAATTCAGGAAAAAATCTGTAAAATAAGTGTTTCTCTGCAAAACCTAATGAAATTTTCTGTAAATGTTTTGTTTTTACACTTTATTTGAATGATGATATTTTACTTTAATTTTACGATTTTTGTTTGGCAGCCGCTGCTGTCAGTCATTTGACCGTTGTTTTTTTTTTGTTGTTTTTTTTACAGTGCATGGTGTAATTGGAATGGACCACATGAAATGGTTTGGGGGGGTTGGTGTTAATTATTAAGTGGCGTCAGTGAGTCATTTCCAGAGCTTTGCAGGCAAACAGCAGCAGCAAGGTCACCGGGAACAGGGCACTGAGATAATTTCTAATGATTAAAAAGCATCCTGCTATTATGTGCAGCTAATATTTTGATGCTACTGTTAAGTGATGCAAATGGTTTCTCACGCTTAACCATCACACATGCCCACACGCTCACAAAACCACTCGCCCATGCACGGTCCCTTGTTCTGCAGTAGACTGTAGCTCATAGCTCGTGTAAAACAGAGCAGGCCATCATGAGTTTTCATCCCCTCCTCCCACCCCTGGTTATTCTGACAGTGCACTCTGTCTTTTCTGGGTTGCCTCTGCATGCCTCTGGGGCACAGATTGGCACAGAGATAAACTTAGCAACAGCTAGCCGGGTCAGACTGCAGCCCTAATAGAGAGAGAGAGAGAGAATGAGGAAGAGTGAGTGGGGGGATACAGCTTGTACCAGATATGAGACACAGCAGGTAAAACAGGTCAGCTTTAACACTGAAATTACAGAAAAAAGACAGTTGGCTTATTAAACATTTTACTGGGAATAATGATGAATAAAAAGTAAAAAGATAAACCAAAGAGATAAACAAGAACATTTCACACTTAAGTATGTACTGTACACACAGCATTACTGTTATTAGGGAACTATTATTTGCTTTCTTGCCAAGGCTTAAATGACTTGAGTTGGTTAGCTTAGCTTTGTCCAAGACTATTTCTTGGACGGATGCAGTAACTTGCCTGGCACACTCATGATGACGCCATGACCCCAGAAAATGACTGTGTGCGGGCAGGAAATATTCTGGTTCTGCATAACTACCGGTAAAACCATAATGTGCCATTGTTACACTTCACTTTTTGTACAATGTTAGCATGCCCGAGCGGTCAAGGAGGCGAAATAGTCTCGGGTAGCATTTCAGGATAGATTTATTCCTTTTATCGCAATACATCAATCCAACACCGACCAACCAGCACCCTCACCAGCCACAACTGATGCCTTATATATCTTCGTCCTCCCCCCATAATTGGTTGGAACATACCATTCCGTCCCACATACAAATACACACCTAATATATACTATACATCTTTACATAACCCATTTAACCAACAATATACACACCCCGATTAACTATAAATACCCCAAAACCAACCCAAATAAATACCCATATCTATATACATATATTCCTAAATAAACATACCTCCCAACTCCCCTCTACCCTTTTCACCTAATGTTACCCTCCCGGAACTAATAAATGGTGCGCGGGCCCCCAGGGAATGTTTTGCCCGAACACCCTGGGAGACAGAGAACAGGCAGAGGTAAGTTGTACTAAATAAACCTTTCTTATTTGCAATCCCCTTAAGCTTAGCATACATTATTAATTCTATTCTACCTGCAATATCTTCGGCTCCTATTGAGCCTTTCATTCATAAAAGTTATTTGTTCATTGACAGGTGACTGACCAGGCGGAACTACGCCCAGCGTCACCGCTGTGAGCCCCGACCCCATACCGACTACAACATCCCCCTAAATAAACCAATAAATACTTTTATTAAAATATCGTGTGTGTTTAACTGTGTCCCCATATCACCACTTCCGGTCTCAATTACCCTCTACTTCTAATAATCATATCTATCATGACTACACATCCTTGTAACGGCGACTCGTCGTTACATACAAATTAAACAAAAAACATATAACGGGTTAATTTGTGAGCTTTAGAGGCGTCGGTAGGTGGATTCAGACCTTCAGACAGAGTCAGGCTAGCTGTTTCCCCCTGTTTCCAGTGTTTGTGCTAAGCTCAGCTAACCAGCTGCTGGCTGTATTTTCATTTCTATCTTACAAACATGACAGTGGTATCAATATTCTCATCTAACTCTCAGCAAGAATGCAAATAAGCGTATTTCCCAAAATAACAAACTGTTTCTTTAACCTGGCTCACTGTGGGCTTCTGCATGTATGTGTGTGTTTGCACGGGGGTGTATTTGAATGCCACGCAGGCCTCCACCATACCAAGGCCCTTCAGCTCAAGTGTTTGTTGTAGATACCATTGAGCTGCTGACAACATTACACTTTCATTAGAGATGATATGAGAGGTTCTTTCTCTATGCCATATTGTGAGCCTCTTTATCTCCATGTCTATGCTTTTATTTCTAACATGATTCCTACTCTTTTGCCTTTCTTACCTCCTGCTGTGGTCTTGTCACCATAGCAATGTGAGCTGCCTGCCCACGCTCTCTATTATCATTTAAAAACAATGGCTCTATAGAATAGAATTGAAAACAGTGAAGATATCCTGAGTATCTAAAGTAAACTTTCAAACACACACCACTGTAATCAGATTAAAACGTTTTTTCTTTTATCATTACAGGTTATTTTTTGATGAACTAATTGCCAATAAAGAAGGTTAAAATGTCCTTACAATTCACTATTTCTATTCTATGTACTATGTTGAATGCTATATTTGGAACAGGCATGGAGCCAGAACTGCCACAAATATCCTCTGACCATTCAAACACAAAGGGTATCCCTGGAGGAAGCACTGCCACACTGTCTTCTATAATGCTTCAACAGGAAGTGATTTATGACCCAAATATGGAAAATCTGATAAGATGTTTGGTGCTTTGTTACTGTATGTGTTTCATTACTTTAAATTTAAATTTTTTTTAAGTTTTAATAGCCTTTTTATATCAGTGTAACAATAACAACATTGTGGTGTATGACTGGAGTATCAGTTAATTTATTTTTTAACTTTAGGCTATTGTCTGCTCTGAGCTGATTATGTAAGCCTATCAGACGCACACAGATGGAGATCTGCACGGTCTTCAGCTTTTACACTTGCACAAAACTGTTGACACAACCGTTTTGTTTCACGGAGGTAATCTGGCTAAAAGGCTGAGAAGCACAGGCAGCAGGGGGGAGAGACAGAGAGAGGCTTCAATCTGTGTCCAGGCCTCAGGTCACGTTCTGCTCTGATGACGAGCACTCTGCTCTCGTTTCCATTTTCTCCTCTCCTCTCCTCTCCTCTCCCAAGGTGACTCGGCTCTTTCTAGCTTTTGAAAAAGGGCTAATTTGCACCAAATTCCTCTCCTCTACAGTGATGGAAGAACTATTCAGAGTACTAATACCACAGGGTGAAAATACTCCACTACAAGTAAAAGTCATGCATTCAAAACCTTACTTTAAGGTTTAAATAGTTTATTTAGCTTAAGAAGTAGGAGAGTTTTCTCAACCCATAAAGCAAACTTAATCCTTAAGAAAAATTCAAAATCACTGGACAGTAAGGGTATGAAAAATGGTAAACTGTAACGAGTAGAAAGTACTAAATTTGCCTCTGAGATGTGATGGAGTAGAAGTGTAAAGTGGTACAAGTACCTCGATTTTGTACTTGTCCAATACTTTGTTTTATGACCAAATACTGACATTCCTATTACCCTCAGCTGTACTTTGTGGTTAGTGCTAATTAGCAAATGCTAGCATGCTAACACACTAAACTAAGATGGTGAACATGGTAAACATTATATCTGCTAAACATAAGCATGTTAGCATGCTAATATTAGCATTTAGCAAAACAAAAGAAAATCTACATTCTATGTACAGCCTCACAGAGCTGCTAGCATGGCTGTAATTGTTCTATTGTAACTTTATACTATAATGGTGATGGCAATGCGTACTGTTGCCATAAAGCTAATGTCTGCATTTCCTTATGAAATCCAGTCACACTCAGAGCCTTAAATGGTCTGCATCCTGTCGTGATTAATGTCTACAAACCCCCTTTTTTTGTCTCTCACTCCCTGACTTTGACTGTTGCCATGGAGACCAAGGGCAATAAAGAAAAACGAATACAAACCAGATTGACATGCTCACTGACATCCCTGTGTGATCTCTGGATAGTGAGGTCATGTGGTGCATACAACAGAGAGAGAGAGACAGAGACAGATGAAGAGAGTCACACACAGACAGAGACAGACAGGATGGGGGGGGGGCAGACAGAGGGAGGATGCCAGGAGAGTGTGTCATCGCTGACTGGTCAGTAATCTCGCCGACACCTGGTACTGCACACACACAAAGGAAGAACGGCAGAATAAATGGCGAGTCTGTGTCTTCACTGTGGCTTCCACAGTAGAGATTTATTTATCTCTAATCACGAGTCTTGATGTGACTCCATCAATGCTGTTTACATTCCACCATCACAGCCGTCCCTGGGCGTTAAGTGGGCTGATAACTGGATCGCTGTGTGCACCAGCAGACACAATGAGAGAAGCCAGACAGAAACCAAGACAGGAAGGTGTGTGTGAGTGTGGGTGTGTGCGAGTGAGTGTGGGTGGGTGGTGGGGTTTGCAGAGAGATTGTTTTATTCATGAATGCAGAACAAATACACAAAATTGTACAATAATATAAAGTTACATGAATACAATTAAAATCACACAAACAAGCACCAAATGAAAAATATACCAAATGACACTATATGTTTTGACAGCTTTTCTGTAAGCATTAATATACATTTTCAAACATCTACAAAAGAGCAAACATCAGGCACTTATATGTAGAGAAAAAGGAGTATTGTGGAGTTTTGATGAAAAGCCTCCATGGCTTGTTCATGAAACAGTTTTGACCTTGGCAGGTCTTCATCGTGGTTCAACTCAGGGGGTCACAGGTGTGTCCTGGTTGGATCATTGGGACAACTGGTGGGAGATCATGAATGTCATTTAGAAAGTATTTCTCCAAAACTGGCAAACCAAAAAATCGACAGAAACTCAAAAAAACAATAAATCAAAAACAGAAATTAAGGTAAACGTAATTACATTTTCAAGTATTGTTTTTATGGACTGTTTTTTGGACTTGGAATAATAGAAATATATTTTAAAAGTTTCATAGATACAAATAGAAGAGACATACAGGGAACATAGGATGAGAGATGGGGATGCAACAAAGATGCCTGGAGATGTTACAATTATATGGTGTGCATCTTAACCACTAGGCTACCAGGACACCCTTATAAAAATGTTTTTTGACAAAAAAAAAAAGAAAAAAGAAAACTTAACTCAAGGTGGTCCTCTTACAGTCTTCCTTTGTTCAGTTGCTATGAAATCTCCATCTGCAGAGGAAGACCTTAAGAGTAGAAGCTCCAGAAAAAGCTAGTAAGTGGAGCTTGAGTTATGATTTTTTCCTCTTAAACTTAAAGAATGACAGGAGTATAGCCTAGGTTTTAATCACTAACCAAAGCAGGAAAAAAAAGGCATTTACATGTATGAATATGAAACTTGGCCATAATTATGGTACAATTTATCAGGTAGAATAAGGATATTTTCCCATCTAAGAGAAGAAACATGTCAGATTCTGGATGTCACTAAAGCAAATAGATCCTTCTCAAAACGTTTGCAGCACTGACATTCCCAGAATAAATGTTTTGCAGTAAGAGCCCTTACAAAAAAGGAAGAATCTATGATTTAACAGCCTTTGTAAGTGTGTTGTAATATTGATTAGAGGGATAAAATGAGTGAATTCATTTAATGATTTCTACGTGGAGAAGGAAAAAAAGACAGGTAAGAAAGTAGGAGTACGCAAGTTATTATTATTAGGTTATTGTCATGAGAAGTTATTCAATTGGTTGGTTTTACTTGTTTGTTTATTTAACAGGGACAATGCAGATAAACATTGTTACACTGGAAGGACAAATGCAGCAGATGTAATGTATAACAACTGTCTAGATGAAGCTAATTTGCAGCCCTCGTCACCGGTTAGGCTTTTAAATTCATCTTCACATCCTTCTTGTTGTTAAAGCCATTGTTTCTCTTGAAAACTTGTCACTCTAAATGTGTTTATAATACGTCCGTGTATGCTGTCAGAACAAAAGAAGCAAGACGAGATGTTATTCTTGGACTCGACTTGTTGTGTGCGCAGCAAAGTCGACCATATTAACACCCAGTGCTGCCCTCGTCATGGTGATGAATGCAGCCTCTTTTCCTCCAGTGGGAGGGATGGTCCCCCTCTTCTTTTTTTTTTTCACGCCGTGATTCTTCTGAATACATTTCAAGCAGGCCTGGCATGCAGCGGTTCCCATGGTTACAAACAGCACGCCAACGTTTTGCAAGTGCAGAGGATTGGGAGGGAGGAGAAGTACATGGGAACATCTGTGTGTGAGTGTGTGGTGAGGAGGAGGAGGAGGAGGAGGAGGAGGAACAGCAGGGGAGGGATGATGTTGTTGCTGCACTTCCCGTCTTGCTTTCCTTTCCTGTTTCCTCTCCTGTGTGGAGCGGAGTCTCTGTCCATCCTCCTTGTCCACCGCTTTTGTCTGCTGTTTATCAATATTGATCTGTCTGTCATATATATCCTACTGCCTTATCTGTCTCTCTGCATGTCCGGAAACATGCAGCGCAGAGTTGTTTTCTTCTTAATTAGTTTCTTAATTGTGGCAGAAATTTTCAGATATCAGAGGGAGGTTTCAGGTTGCAGACAAAAAGGGAAAAACATGCACCAGAACATGGATGATGAATCGAATGAGCACCCCTGGGTGTTTAGGCAGCTCATTACCCTGCAAATGCTGCTCCTTCACCCTCCTGTTCACGGGTGTTTTTTGTTTTTTTTTGCTTTGACAGGGACGCAAACAGATCAATACCAAAGCCCCACCTCACACTCATCAGGATAAAAGAATGAGGAAAGTGCGAGAGAAAAAGATGAAAGAGGAAGGGGGGCGTAAGAGAGAGAAGCAGCCGGCAAGAGCAAAACTCAACAGGGGAATGAAAACGGTGAAATATTCATGAGTGAGAGACAGGAGAGCAGAGAGATAAAGAGACAAAGAGGCACAGTACAGCTCTGCATGCATGTGTGTGTGAGTGAAAAAGAAGCATATTATCCTCAAAAGAGGCCTCCCAGCTAAGAGGCCTTATATCAAACATTGTCTTTTATCTGCAGCGTCAGTTCCAACCCGCCACTAATTTCCATAGACAAGAGCTTCTATACACTGTCCTACAGGAAGACATTTGCATAAAAATAGAGGGGTCAGTAAAGGCTGAGAGCGTATAAAGCCCTCTTAGTTGTGTGAAGTTATGTGTTGTATGTGGCAGTGCAGATGTGTGTGTGTGTGTGTGTGTGTGTGTGTGTGTGTGTGTTTGTGTGTGTGTGTGTGTGTGTGTGTGTGAAGCTGAGTTTCTTGCCAGAACAGAGCAGATTTGTTGAAACAAATGTTTGAAAAACATCAATGTTATACAACCTGTTTCTTTTAAAACAGAGCGAGGGGAGCGGGTTTGATTAATGTATGTCAATTTCACATGAATGTTATCATACACTGCCCTCTTCTGGTCTTTAGCTTGCACTTCTGCACCGACAAATATGGTGCTGTTGATGTTCCCTGTGAATGCAGAGAGGGAAGTGATCATGCTGACGCCCTGCTTCTAAAAACATCAGGTGACTCTAGTTAGTGTCAGCTGGCTTGGAGGTGTGCATCATAAAAACACAAAGTTCAGTTTAGTCTGGATCAATACTTTTAGCTTCATCTTCCTCTTCTTTCTGTGTCTCCCAGTAGCTTTCTGGCGTTCTTGTCTCTTCTTCCCTTTATTGAACAGTTTAACAGACTTCTGTGTCTTCACTGTGCATTTACTGCATTTAACTGATCGCCTCTGATTCCCAGTTGACTTTTAAGAAACATGTTAAGTTACACGTCATTCAGTCCTGTTATCTCCAATGAAGATACATTGCAAAACTACCCCTCTTGTCTTGACCATTGTCATTTGGCTTATTTTATATTTTGGCTTGGTTTGATTGTAAAAATGAAACAAAACTATTTGACCATTTCTAGACACATTGTATTAAGAAGTGACTTTATGTAAATGTTGAAAAAAGTGCAAGTGCAATAGTTGATGTAGTCAGTGATCATAATCCTGGTGTATTTCCACTAAAAATGTCCACATGGTAGAGGGTTTCTAAATCTCCCACATCCCACAAAATATGAGGATATGATGTCAGTGTCCTCGATGGCAGCTGTGGCCCTGCATGTACAGCCACTGGGCCTCTCAGGTCATCAGAACTTTGCTGTGTATTTATTATCCAGCCTCTTTGAAGTGTCCTTCAAATGAGAAGTCATGTCTGGTGATTAATCCAATCCAGTTCAGTCTATATGTCTTGACAACAGTTGTCTCCAGTTCAGTTTATGTGTGGAGCAACTATAACAGACATTATTGCTCAAAAGAGACAAATTGAGTAAAAACAAGAATGCTCAGTATGAAAAAAAAAAAGCAAATATGTCACAAACTCTCAAGATTTCCTTCGAGAACATGCAGTTGTATTTCTGTGTACACATGCACGTGTCACATACATTTCCTTGTGCACACAGAGTGAAACCCTGACCCACATAAAAACAAAAAACAAAGGTGACGGTTAGCCTAACCCAACTTGTCAACAGCAGTGATTTCTCTGCTCCGCCCTGGGATGGACAGAGGTGTTGCTGGTTTGACTGGTATGTGGATCAGTTAACAAAACAAACATCCATGTAAAGAAGTTGTTTCACGCCTAACACGTGATGTTGAGACAGACAGAAGAAAGTCAAGATTAGAGCAATTTTACTGCTGCAATCAAACTGTTAATCAGATACATAGATTGTAAAGATCGCAAAAACCTGATTTCATCAGGTAAAATTTGGTTGGAGATTACTATTAATATGTTTTAGAATTAATAATACTTCTAATAGCAATAACAAAACACAAATTTTAGGAATACTGAGTCAGTCCCCCACCTCCCCACCCCCCAAACATCTCAACAATGTTAACTATTTAATTAGCTGTTCAATTGTATTTTCTGTAAGATTTATTTAAAAGGAGCATTTGCATAACATCTTATAAACTCAACCCAACTATCTAATCTCTAGCTAACGGACCTGTCTTAGAACATTTTGTCTACTTTATCTAAAGATTACTTACTGCATTTCTTCCCTGGAAACTTCCTACAAATGTATTAGGAAATGTAAAATTAAGTTTTATTTCCCAACAAGAAGCTGTCTTAAGAAGAGGTCTCTCCATGCCGCCAGAGAACAAAATGTTGAAGTCAAATTTAAATATACTGAGAGAAAAATAGTGGAACCCCAAAAGAAGACATATTCTCAGTGTCTTGGATCAGGTCAGATTATATTTTATTTCCTTGTTATTGAGCATGACCGTGCTGATGAGGAACTTTCCTACTGTCTTCCATTATTATTGAGATTTATAATTTTTAATAAATGTAATGTGTTAAGGAGTATCATCACAATCTTCCCTGTTTCTCACCCTCCTCAGGCTCAGCGGTTTGGCCCTGGTTCAAGTGAAACTCATCTGTTCTCTCCTGCTACCTAACTTTTTTGTTTTGTCTTGTCATTTGCCTCCAACCTCTTTCTTTTCTCAAAGTTTCTCAAGGATTTCCTCATTTCAGTTGTGCATGTGCAGGATGAGGCAGGGTCTGCTCAGTGTCTGTATGTTACAGGTTAAACAGGTGGAGAGGACAAAAGGGTTTCACTGCAGCAGCAGTTCCTTCACAATATGAAGATCGCAGTAATCGCCAAGCAGCAACGGTTGGCTTGAAGACAACAGAAACTCCTGCATGTTCATGCATGCCCTCTGAGATCCTGAGACTGTATCACCACAGAGAAATCAAATCTGAGACTGTGTGTGTGTGTGTGTGTGTGTGTGTGTGTTAAATCAATAATCCCTGAGTGAAACTTCTCCTATATCACTGCTCTGTTCTCATCTTCAAATCTTTTGATTACTGATGAACGAAGGGTGGTTTGATTTTCACTCTTTATGTGTAACATCTCTCCGTAGTGGTGTCAAACAATTTAGACTTATGTGTTCTCCTGTGTAAAAATAGGGTGATGGTGCCTATAGATACTATCTACAGGAGGATTTTTACCTCTAATAATTACAAAATAAAAGACTTTTCAAGGTTCAAGGTTCAATTTATTCATCCAAAATTACAATGCTCCATTCTAATCAAACAAAACACAAGAAATAAATAACCATGAATAAAATAATAGATAAAAACAACAGAAAACTATATATTGCATAATAAAACAGTTCTATTCAAATAACATCTTAAAGACAAAAGGAATTAAATGACTCCTTACAAATTTGTGGTTGTATTGTCGTATCCTCTGGAGAATTTGTTTAAGAGGAAACAGGGAAACAGAACGAAGTTATGATGACACTTTGACCGGTGTTGCAGCACCTCTACCAATAGGAGGAAAAAGGAATTACACCATGTCTGTCCCCTCGCTGAACTTAAACATTATTGATGTGTGTGTGTGTGATGTGTTTATGCATCAGGCCTTACACAGGGAGCGACTTCATCGTGTCATGTTGACAGTTGTGCAGTTGTGAAAGACAAAAGACGTTATTTATCTAAGAGAGATGACACTCGCTGTGAATTTCAACCTGTTGCTTTAGAACTAAGGACATTTTCTGAAAAACATTTGAGATGCTGCTTTTGTTTCCTGCTTCCTCTTGAAGACGCATTTCAGGTTTGACAGCAAATCTGTTCGGGAAGGATTCCTCTCTGCTGAGTGGTGTGTGGGTGGGAGCGAGCACACGTATGACAGAACAGATCAAGTTGAAAAGTCCCACACGAATCCAGCTCCTTCTAAACACTTCTTTCTCAGCTGCTGACAGATTTTACTTTCTCCTCTTTACCTTTTAATGGCTGAAAAAACAGCTTCTCTATGGGGTGAAACAGCATTGTAGTATTACTGCAGTTTGCCAAATAGTCCATGCAGAGGTTGAAAGTAACTAAGTACATTCACTCATGTACTAATATGAAGTACTCCTACTTTACCAGAAAATTTCCATTTTATGCTACTTCCACTTCACTACATTTCAGAGGTAAAATGTACTTTTTACTCCTCCACGTTTAGCAGCTAAAGCTACTAGTTACTTTACAGATGAAGCTTTTAAAAATGTAGTGATCTTAAAATATGATTCACTGAACCTACAACACTATGAAAAATTCCTAGCAGGTTGTCCTCGCTGAGTCCTTTGCATTGCACTGCACGTTTGCATATTTGCAGTTGAGCATGTACAAAAGTTTATTGCATAGTTTGCCTTAAAATGCTGACATGTAAATTCATATATATAAATAAATTAAAATTATATTTTATCCTATATAATTTTGTCTCATTCTTCACACGAGGGTTAAGAATAGCCACACTGCATTTAACTCCACGTCTTGTTTGTGCATGTGACAAATACAACTTCTGAATTGAATTTTTAAAAATTAGTTGAACTTACTTCCACCTTGCAACATCAAAATGCTATTACATGTAAATGCAACAGTAATAATAGTCCGATAAATACACAAAAATAGAACACCAACAGCCATTTTTCTTGATATTTTAAGTACATTTTGCTGATAATACACACGTAAGTAGTAAAATTAAGTAAGTCAAATTTTGAATACAGGACTTGCAACAATGTAAACTCTGTTACAAATGTTAATGTCGGTTACAAACTGTAAAAATATATTTTTACATTGCAGTATTGCTGCTTTTGCTTGAGTAAAAGATGAGACTACTTCTTCCGTGCAATAAAAATTTAGGAGGCTGTGATTGCAACTAATGCGGGTGAGTTGGATTCAATCACGACAGAAACCAAACTGGACTGGGCAGAATGGGAGGCTGAACCAGGTGACAAGTGGCAGAGCTCGTTTGGCAGTCTCCCACGCTTTCTTCAACAATAACCGCCTTCAGTCTCAAGTCACCTCACCTGTACCATCCATGAACCTCCACCACTCTATTCAGCTTCCATGTGGCATATATAAATAATGCACACATTGTTGTCTGTGTGTTTCTGAAGGTGCCTGTAAGTCACGAGACCATCATGAATAAGGCTGAATAATTATCAAGACAAGAAAAAAGGCAAAAAGAGGATTCTGTTTGACTGAACCTTGGATGCTTTATCAACTCAGGCGGACCGCGAAATTGATATTAAAAGACATGTAAAGGTTGTAAACATCCAGTCAGTCAAGCAGATCCAGACAAACCACAACCTTTGTCTGAGGCCAAATTGGAAGATCAGGATCAGGATCTTACAGCAGAGAGTGATGTTCACAATCACACTTAACTTATCACTCTTCACTTAACCACTCAAATGAGTGCAGAGTCTAACAATAGTTAGATTGCGTGTGATAGTATCTAAAACTGTAGCACATGATCCAAACTCATAATAGTGAGCTGTTTTTTTTTTTCTGCAGGTAGATTTAAAGATTTCTATCATCATATCTCTTGACTTATGTCTGCTTGGCTCATGAAATACATATTTCCATGTGTACTTTAAATGAAGATGACAAAATTTCCACTGGATGCGAGTCTTAAAATAGCACATTGAAGCGTCCGTGATCCCGCAGGAATGTTGTGTGTTCTGCTTGCCTGCATTCCTTGAACAGCCAACACGCTGCCAGCCCCTTATAGCTTTTAAAAACCTCACACTTGTAGCTGACTGTAAATACAAAACAGTTAGTTAGTAAGGTGTCATTTTTTATGGGATTAAACATATATCAAAATAGAGACTCAGCCCGACAGGTACGGTAGGTGCAGCTGAGAGGAAGGTGAATTGGGAAGATGAAGGATGCACACAAAATCATTTTCCTCTAATTTGTTAATAATAGAATATGTTTTGAGTGTAATTTGGGTATATTCTGCCTGCCAACATCGTTCTGCACATACCCATGGAAATGTCTGGGCCTGTAGAGCTGCTCCACAGTACCGCACTCAGGTTATTGCGAGTGTTTGCATCTGTCAGGTGGCTGAATCCCACACTAACGGCTCACTGATCATCATCTCAGCTCTGAATGAGTCATTAGGTAAATGAAGCTGAAGTCACATGAACACAAGGAGATGTAAACATTCACTTGGTTTACTGCAACACCGTTTTACAATATGAAGTATGAAGGTGACAATTGATGACTTTGAGTTTGTTGCATTAGTTTTTTTTTAACATAATCCAGCATGGGACAGCCATCCTGGAGGGGTTTGTTCAGGTTTTTACCTGTTTTTTTTCTGTCATTATACCTGGATTTCATTATTTATTAAATCTTCTGGATCAAGTCTGTAAGCATGTTGGAGGTTTCTCAAACTGCAGCTTCAGTCGTCCCATAGGTTGCACTTACTCTGTTGGTTCACCATCAAACCAACAAGTGCGGCCTCAGTTAACACATGCTATGAGAGCATGTGGGGTATCTGTAATCTGCATTGTTTCTGAGCTGCTGCCGTTTCCATAACAACTGGATTACATTGTTTGTGTGTGTGTGTGTGTGTGTGTGTGTGTGTGTGTGTGTGTGTGTGTGTGTGTGTGTGTGTGTGTGTGTGTAGTCCTGGGTCAGGTAGGTCTTTAAATACAATACCTGAACTAAATATGAACTAACTGATCTTCTATGTTATTCCCATTATGACAAGTTAATTAGGACTAACTAACTATAATTTTATTAATCTGCAGATTATTTTCTCAGTTGATCAATTATTTATTTGGTCTATAAAATGTCAGAAAAGAGAGAAAAGGGTCAGAACGTCTTCACATTGCTTGTTTTGCTCAACCAAAGATATCTAATTTACCGTGAGAAAAAAAGAGAAAAGCAGGAAATCCTCAAAATGGAGAAGCTGAAATGACAGAATGTTTTGTGTTTTTGCTTGAATAATTACTTAAATGATGAAATCAATTATCAAAATAGTTGGCTATTAATATTCCGTCAATCGACCAACTGATTAATCGACTAATCGTTTGAGTTCTTTGCACCATCTACTCCTTTCTGTCCCTTTAATCAGACTGAATGCTCAGTGACATCCACGGCTCAGAGCTAAAACATCAGCAGTGTTGTGAAGCAAAACACACACACACACACACAAACACTCCATTAAGAATCCCAGAATCCCATAACATATGGAAAAAGTTCTGACCTGTTTGTGTGTGTGTGTGGATTAGCGCACGTGTTTAAGGAGTTGCGGAGCAGCATGCGGGTCTGCTGTGACCTCAGTGTCTGTGGCTGTTTTTACTGTCATCAGTGGGAACGGTGTGATACCATCTAACCCCGGCCTCAGCAAAACACTGAAAAACATCACGACCATCGAGCTGCCTCGACTCAAACCTGAAACACTGAAATATCCCCCAATTAAAACTCTTAAATCAAGAATTCATCAAAGAATGGCTGAGTGAGAAAGTCCCTACTGATGGGATAGTAGAAGCAGAACAAAACCGCAAGTAATCAGTTGCAGGGGAGCAAGGACAATCCCACAATGTCAATAAAACAATATTTGTGGATCAGACTCATCTGTCAGTAAGGTAGAGTTGAGTAGATGTAAATGATAGCCCTACACAGCTCACATCATTTCAAACCTCAGTGTTTCTGTTAACATTCAGAGAGACAACGACCAGCAGCGTGATCATGATCTTCAAACACATTACGACACTGTTTCATTGTTCATATAGGTTCTTCCCCTGTTTACCCAACAACAGCAAGCTTCACCGTGAGCTCCTAAACTTGAGGTGACAGTGAACCAGTGCAACTCAAACAGACTTCAATATAGTTATAAAGCCCTCTCGGCTCAGGCAAGTGCTTACATGTTATAAAAGTGGGTACTGATTTGCATCTTATTTCCATCCCGGTTAGTTGCCTGGAGTGAGCCAGGACAGCGTTAACAACCAACTGTCTTCTAGGATGAGGCAGGTAATAGGATGAATCCCACTAAGTAAATTGACAAAGATGACACAAAGCGTCCTGGAGGGTTTGAGTCGTTGGAAACTGTTGGGATCGGCTCCAAGTGCATCCAGGGTGCACATTAGAAAGTACACATGGCATATTTAGATGTCCACTTGTCTGCGGTTTATTTCAGCGCTTTTCATTTCTCGCCGTATGTTTGTGTTTCTCAGTCTCTTCCAAACAGTCATGAGATCATCTCTTTGCCTCGGGCTATTGAACAGGCTAAAACTAAAGCTTGCTGCATGAGTTCTTCTTACGCTTCGACATAAAAGTGGATATCAAGGTGCTCTTCTCTCTTCAATACAGGAAGAATTAAACTTATCATTACATTTATCTGACAGATATAGTTACTAGTTACTTCTTTAAAGGGTAAACCTGTGGTTTCCAACCTTTTTGGCTTGTGTGACCCCCTTAAAGAAAATCTGTCTTCTTGGGACCTGTTGTCACGTTTTGGATGTCTATGTGTTGTTAGCATTTCCACCAAAGAGAGATTTCCCCTTTAAACTTCTCAGATGGTTTCACTTAAATAACTGTTCGAGGCCCAGTGAGGTCAAATGATCCACAAAAACAGCAAAGATTAGAGAAAAGCCCAAGTGTTGAGTACAAATTTGTGTCGCTTTTTCTTCTTTCCTCTCCCATTAATCATCTTACGGCCCCTCAGATTTATCTTGTGACCCTTTGGAGGAGTTTGACCCCTTGGTTGAGAAACATTAGACTAAATATCTAACAGTAAAAAAACTATATAAAGTAGTGAAAAAAACTAGCTCCATTATGCATCAGTATTAACAGTCTAATAATGTCATATATATTAATTTATCAGTCACATTTTGCTGATAATAATTCAGAACTTTTACTGAAGTAGGATTTTGAATGCAGGACTTTTATTTGTAATGGAGTATTTCTGCATTGTTGTGTTAGTACTTTTACTCATTATCTGTCCAAATCTACTGTATAGCTTCCACTTTCCAAGAATAACTTGGCAGGTCTTTTCTCAGGTTTGATCCCACGCTTTGATACTCTTTTTCGTTTGTCTGTTTCCCCCCATGATTCGACCTCTCTGCTCTTTGTCGAGTCAGCATCGAGTCAGCATCGAGTCAGACCCACCATCAGCAGCATGGGCACATATTCCCAGCCTCTCCACACACACACACACACACACACACACACACACACAAAAAACCACACAAACGCACACATCCTCGTATCCCTCCCTCACTGTATTATCCCATGTCCTCAGTGCAAACACAAACAAGCTCCAGGAGAAGCAGGTGTCCTTCCACTGGGATAAATAAACAGTAAACCAGGATCCAGGAGCAGGAGGTTGTGTGTGTGTGTGTGTGTGTGTCAGAGAGAGAGTGAGTGGGGATGGGGGGTGGGGGATTACAGTTAGTTTCAGTGTCTGTAGGGAGAAACTTTGAATATTGCTGATAGCATCTTTTAAGCCCCCTTGGTCTCTAACAAAGCTGTTTGTTTTCACTCAGCATTTCTTTTCATCCTCTGTTTTGGGGTTTTAAAGGTTTTATTGTACATTTATGTTTATTTGATCACAATCGGCCCATAGATATTTGTAGAGGATTATAAAGAGTAGAAGCAATGCAAATACAGTATGTCAGAGCAGCTCAAAGCTCCATATGATAGATAGATAGATAGATAGATAGATAGATAGATAGATAGATAGATAGATAGATAGATAATTTGGTTGCATGCTAATTCATCATTTCATTTGCACACTTGATTCTGGAGGTTTCTGAATTAATTTGCCTGCTTCTTACCTGCAGCTATGCAGGCTGATAGTAATCTGTCCTCCAGGAGAACGTAAACAACTCTCTGTGTTGTCATCCGGTTACAGGTACGAGAAAGGTTTACTTACAGTTAAGCAGGCTCGAAAACTGACTTCCATAGAGAGGATCATGTTACATTACATTTTTTATTTGCATGCATGGTCATCTGGGTTAGGGTTCAGGGTCTTGGTGCCTTCCAGGGGTGTAATGGAGGAAAGAAATCCTCACCTGAACTCAATTTAGCCTACCTACTTTTACATTTTATTTTATTTTACTTTTTTCCGGCTAATTTTTAGGCTGACAAAATGCAAAAACAGACAGATCTAAGGCCTTTTTGTATTTTAAAAAATATAATTGGTTGTTTATGATTCTCATGAAAAAGCAACATGTTTTGAAACTGGTCCGTTTAGTGTAAAACTCTCTGTTGTGGAGCTTTCAACCGCATCACAAGATCTTCATCAGGAGATGTAGTTTTCCCAGTTGTTGTGGAATTGTAGATGCTCACATTTCCATTTTTACTCGCAGTTTATTGTAATGAGGTCACTATAAAGTCACAATTTACCACCACAAACACTATAAATCTGTATAAAAGTATATAACATATTCATGGCCTTGGTTAGAAAGTTCCATATTTTGAGTCGTGATGCACCAATCCAATTCACCGGATTGATATCGGTGCCGATACTGACCTTTTTAAGCGGATTACAGCACATTAAAAAATAATTTCATGAGTCTATTTTGTAGTTTTGTTGTAAAACGACTGTAATTATGGAAGATCCTCACTTGTTTCTCATTTGTTTAATTCAGACTGCTGAAGCCTCATATTTGCTTTGGATAAACTGATTTTTTCACAGAACAAGGGCTGTGGATCCTGTCCCTAACTATCTTTTACATTCGAAGCCTGTAAACAG
Source organism: Maccullochella peelii (assembly GCA_002120245.1). NCBI lineage: Eukaryota > Metazoa > Chordata > Actinopteri > Centrarchiformes > Percichthyidae > Maccullochella > Maccullochella peelii. The sequence goes on from LKNJ01000841.1 coordinate 37,271, forward strand.
CTTCTTTGTCAATGTCATTATAAATTAAGTCAGTTTTTGGTGCCACAGCAATATCTGGCCTCATGTTAACTTACATAAAAATGATTGCAATGAGTTCCACACAGTGAGGTAACCAGACTTTACATTAAGTGACAAGAGAGCACTGATATCAGATCCGTTCTTGATATCTGCAGATACCCATTCATTTTTTAAACACTTTTTTATTTTATTCTAGTTGGAGGGCAATAATCAGTTCATACATTATCTGCCCATGTAAAATGCTGCAGTGCTCATGCCCAAAACTGTCTTTCCTGCTCCTCCAGTCCTTAAATTAGCACTCAACCAAAGTGTTGTGTAAATATATTCAATTTTTATTATCATTTGTAATACTGGTGCATCCTTAGTTTTTATTATTTATCCTTCTGTGTTTTATCGTTTTTTTTTTTGTTTTGTTTTTTACCATAAACCCTTTAATGCATCAAATATTTGCACACATATTTTTCCCCACTTAATAATCCAACATGATCAAATCACAGCTGTTAAACCCTATTCCTCCACTGGCTCACCGTGAGTCCCTCTCCAGCTCCAGGTAGGCCACCAGGTGAGCCAATCACAACCTCAGAGAGGGTAATTGACAGTGTGGCCCCGCCCCTCCGTCCACCTGTAATCCAATCCGCTGTCCTGTCACAGGTAAAACCGGCCTCGATTTCTCAGCATTGCCCCAAAAAAAAGCGAGAAAAGCCGACAAAACCCGTTCTCTCAGTAGGGGACACTTTGTTTGTTGCCGCGGCCCTCATCCAGCGTTTTCTACAGTAAAGAAGACGGATCGGATTTTCAGTACCAACTAGAAAGTCCAGTTCGACCGACCGAGATGTCACAGGAGCATGACAAGTAAGTTGTCCTGACTCTCCACTTTTAGCCTGCACAACGGGGCAGGTTGACTCTATAAGCTTGTAATACTGACTCTAAATATTGTTCGGATTTTTACTGTAGTTTTGCACCTTTTTTGAGTTCATGGCAGAGACGGATTTATGAAAGTCGAGGTGACACTGCGGTCCACCTCTGACCTGCAGCTGCTGCCTGATATTTAAAAATCCCTTCTGATGTTTGTCTGACATTTCAGCATTATTGTAGGATTATTATGGCTTCTTTTCTAAGGGTGAGTTTGCTCTCAAGACTGGCTGCCAAGAGGGAAAGTGATTAAATCTCATAGTTTCCCATGGTGTAACTCCGCTCGCTTCACCTGTCATGTTCCAGCCTGTACAGGTGTATCTCTCCACCTGTCGTGCCAGCAGAAGCGCCTGTTAGAATTAAAAACCGTCCCGTGATAGCGACGGGCGGTTTAGTGTTTGATTTTGCTTTAAGCTCCAACAGTTATGTGGATAGTCTTAATGATGTTTGTTCAGGAATAAACATGGACCTCAGCAGGGAGCTGTCAGCCAGAGAAAACTGTCTCTGCTGATGGTTTTATTTCCAATTAAGAGTTTTGATCAACAGCTTCGCTAAAAAATGTTTAAAAAGATACTTTTTTGTTGGTATAAGTGTTTAGTTTATATTCCGCATGTTGTTGTTTTTTTTGAGCGCAACGACATGAGACTTTTTAGGAGAGTGAAACTGTACACCTGCTAGGCGTTGGCCCGACTACTTACACAGACAATGTAAGCAAGCACCGGGCTATATGAGGTTATATTTTTTACTCTACATGACTCAGATGTTTTGGGTCAAACATTATAAACCTCACGTACACTTCTCTTAATGTTTACACAGGATAAAAAAAAAGATATTTGTGTTTTTTCATGCTCTTACAAGTGACAGATGTCTGTGAATTCATGCTGCAGTACTGACTTTATTTTTAAGTGAAATCTAATTTTAATATCTGTCTGAAAAACAATCAAACTCCTTTTTGTTTGTTTGTTTCACTAATGGATTACATTTTCTTAGAGTTTTATTGCCAGTAAATAATCAATCTTATCAGGTTGCCTTTTATGAATAGCACAATTAGATATAGGATTACTAATTATCACTTTGCTTTGACCATTGAGAGGTAAAAAAAAGCTGTATTTGTTGTAGATACTCAGCGTGGAAACTGGACCTGTCCGTTTACACTTTATCATAATTACTTTGTTGTGGCAGAAAATCAGCAGATGGATTTGGTGATGTTACACAAGTGTGTAGTTTCCAAGGTTTGACAAGTAAAAGCTAATGATCTGGATGAAACTTTAATAACAAGAGCTTGTCTAATGACTTTGCGTTGTTCTAGTCACTAGGCTTAACACGTCAAAGTAAATATAAGCTGAGCAAACATTCAAATTTACTGTAAATAGGCAAGTTCACTGTTGAAATGTTCAATACTTTCTCATTTCTTGAAACTGAGTGCTGTATATTCATTCCAGTGAGCTTAAATTAACATGTTAAGACCATTACAAGCAGAGGAGACATAAAAATACATGCTGGTTTACCCTTATTGCTCCCACTCAGTCCTGTTTACAAAGCAAAGACTCTCAAGTCCTCACAAGATGGAAGAGGAAGAGGAGGGGAAAGACGCAGGCGGTGACTGTGTATAAAAACGTATGCACTTATTACAGATTATTTTTCACAACCACAGCAGCACGGCGCTGTTTAAACACAGGAATGTAGCTGGGTCAGATGCGTCACTTGCGGTCACCTTTTCAGCTAATGAGCGATCCCAGAAGCAGAGTCGTCACACTGGATGAGCCTGTAGAGCATCTTTTTCTCGAGACACCTCTGTGGTTCGATGGCTGAGATTTGTTGCACAATCATTGAAAAGCTTGAACAACTGGTCTCGCAGATAAAGAAATTCTACATGGCTGATCTCTTGCTCTTACAACCTGTTTGTCTGTTTTGAACGAGGCCGTGATTGTAGGTTTTGGCTTTGTGAACTCGTATGAAGTCAGTGAGGAGAATCAACCTGTTGAGTGCTTGAGGAGAAGCCCACAGAGGGAGATATTAATCCAATAGTCTATAGAAGAAGTGTCCATACATTATCTTTGAAGCAATGCCTTCAATTATTGCGTTTTTTTGAAGTATCATGTGATAAATAAGCAGATCTCTGCATTAAAAAAAAAGCATTAACATCTTAGTAAACGGGTCGTACACAGTAACTTATGAACTCTATCTTCCTGCAGTAAGCGTGCGGTCCTGGTTCTCCAGAACGAGCCGGGCTACGGCGGCCAGCGTCGATCCTTCACCACAGAAGATGAAGCCTGGAAATCATTTCTGGAGAACCCGTTGACGGCTGCCACCAAGGCTATGATGAGCATAAATGGAGACGAGGACAGCGCTGCAGCTCTGGGCCTGCTCTACGACTACTATAAGGTATCAGGAAAACCTGACCATGCAGGAAAAAGTTCTCCAACTTTCTGAGCTCTTTTGTCATAAATCAAAAGTGCAGAATCTTATATGAGGGGATTAGTTCCCAAATCCTTACAGGCTTTACATATATATACATATATGATCTTTTTCCACGTTGACATCCGACAATTAAGCAACATCTGTGAGGCAGAGTCTATGTCATGTAACTGATCTAGTTGCCCATATAGACAGCAGGATGACCTGAGTTATTGGATGTGATGTGGTCAGACGCTGAGCGGCTGTGTTTACCCTCCCATACAGGTCCCCAGGGAAAAGAGAACAATACCCCAGAGCAAGCCAGAAGCACTGGTCTGTGATGTGGATCCCAACAAAAGGTAAGCAGCAGCAGCCCTCATCTAATACCACCCCCCTTTAAAAATGAAAGCACTGCAGAGGGGAACCACGGCATGAAGGGAATGGAGAGATTCAAGCTCTTTCACATTCTCTGAATTGTGTGTGCGCACTTGCACATATTCGTGGGAGTTCATTTATTAAAACCGCACACATGTTCATCTCTGTGGAACACCTTGTTTCAGGAAGAAAAAGAGCCTTATTTTTAGCTTGAACACAATTTAGGAGTCCAGGCCACTATAGAGTTGTTCTTCAGCTGAATTTAAAACACGTTTGCAGTCACAAGTGTCATAAAAGTAACAAATTAAGCTTTAAAATCTCAAAGGAGAGCAACAGAATTTAACTGGAGAGCTGTTTAATACCTTTTTTAAATGGCGTGTGGTACCTGAATCCAAGATAATCAATCACTTTACTTGTCCCCAAAGGGCAAGTGGTTGCGCAGCAGTGAAACACAAAACATACAATAAAAAAACACTAAGCACACAAACACATGTACAGACAAAAGTAAAAGTTAAAACTATTAAAATAACAGCTAAGAATAAGTTAAAACATGAGTGAAAATATAGAATCTTAATGTTATTTAGAATAAAGGTCGTGAATGGGTATATGTGCTCATGTTAGGGTATATGAATGAGTTTTTATATGTTAGTTTTGGCTAATGGGACTCATGTACTGAGGCGAGACGTGAGACGTGAGGCGGTTTGGAAACTTTGACAGTAGAGCTTTATAGACGAAAATCATCATGATTATGATGCCAGATAACACTTTAAATCCAATCCTTTGTATGTGCTGTTTTTCTTTGTTGCAGACACCAGATCCAGGCCGGACACTCCATCACTCCACTTCAGGAAGCCGGTATGGAGAGCAGGATCCAGGTCCTCAAGGGGCCCTTCAATATTCTTCAGCTGGCCCAGGACAAGAGGGCCCACTTCCCTTCACCAGGTCTGTTCACATTCAATAACATAAGCAGACAAGAGCTGCTTATAAACAGAAAACCTGATCGTCAGTTTGTTGATTTTCACTATTCAGACACGACAGTCACAGTTTCCATCGCCACTGTGCCAAACTACCCGCCCGTCAAGACAGAGGTGCCCACCCACGGCTTCTCAGTGACCATACCAAACAACTGCACCGAAACCGACAGCCATGTGGGCGTCTTTGACCGCCAGCTCACCCACAACACGGTCCAGTTCAGCTCCAGCACCCAGTCCCGCACGCCCCCTGACTCCACCTTCTCCGAGAGTTTCAAGGATGGTTCCCAGGAGGTGTGTGTTTCGATCCCCCTCTTTCTAAACTCCGCTAATGTTCTCCCTGCAACCCCCCTTTCTCCTCCTCCTCCTCCTCCTCCTCTCCTTCACTTTCCTCTCCTCTCCTCTCTCAGATCTCTCCCATCAGACAATAGGATATTCACCTGATCCCATGGAGCCAGCGGTGGGCTCAGCCTTCCCTGGCTTTATTTGAACACGCCAAAATAGCGGCCAGTGTGTTATTATGCCATTGTCTCACCAACACAATAAAGTGCTGTACTTTTCTCCTACAATAGCCAAAGCCCTTTCTCTGTCCCCTTTCTCTATTTAACCTGAAGGGGAATTACCTTAGAAAAGAGTAACTCAACAAAACCCCTGTACAGGTGGGGGTGGTGGTGTTAAATGGGGATGAAGGGGAAGCAGAAACTAATAAAATCTACACAAAATCTACTCAAAATGCTGGAAGAAAGAGAGACAAATCCCTGAGGGGCACTAAATTAAAATCCTATTATCCCTCAGGTGAATTATAGGAAGAGGACATTAAAACAAATAATTTAAAATCAGAACAAAGTAGCTGTTTAATATCCTCTTTTTGCTGTGTCTCATTTCACACTTTATCTGTTTTCTTTGTGTGCCACAGGTGTTTTCCTTCCCAGGGGATCTCCAGTTACGTATGGCCTCCATGACGCCTGAGGAGTACCCTCAGTTTGACACCGTGCCGGGGTAAGTCGCGCTGCCGTCGGCCCACCATCCGACTTCCACCGCCATTCAGCTTTTGACACAAGACCGCAGAATGGCCTCATTCATCGCAGTCACAGGGGAGACACCAGACTCCCCCTCTGTGTGAAAGACAAGAGCCTGCACATGTAGCCTGCGCAAGCACACACACGGGCGTTATCTGACAACACACTGATTTTAGTTCACGATCTAGCTGCAGTGGCTAAATGAAGCGTGCCCCATTGTACCAAGTTTTTGAATAGTGTTATTGCATTGTTATCCACTTTTACAGAAAAGAGATGCTTTGTCTTGATGTTTACTTGATTCTGTTGTATTTTAGGAATAATTTCGAGTACACTCTTGAGGCGTCCAAGTCTCTGCGTCAGAAGACAGGTGACGGGACGATGACGTACCTCAACAAGGGCCAGTTTTACCCGATCACCCTCAGGGAGGTTGACAACAAAGGCATGCAGCAACCCATCACCAAAGTCCGGGTAAGAATGAAAGATAAACCTGAAATAAGTAACAATTTAGGATAACTGACAGTCACATCACACGCTGAATATCATTATAACATGTTAAGTTGTCACTGTGTGTGTGTGTTAATCCATTGCCAGAGTGTAGTGATGGTGGTGTTTGGAGAGGAGAAGTGCAGAGATGATCAGCTGAAACACTGGAAGTACTGGCACTCCAGACAGCACACTGCCAAACAGAGGTGTCTGGACATTGGTAAGAAGTCATTTTTTTATTATTTAACTGTCAATTACATTTTAAAAAAGGTACTATTTGGCAGAACAAGAGTGCAGCAATAAAGAGTCAAATGAAAAAGGGTCAAATAAACTCAAATGTAAAGCTGCTGTTGCAATGATTTCAATGATTCATCATTAATCCTCCTGTGTCTGCACAGTTAAGTGGCTGGTTGAAAGGGCAGCTTAGAGGTAACTGACTCGAAAAGGTGTGTTGTTTGGTCTTGACAGTTCAGTTTGGTTGGCTACCAGCCTTTAAAACCTCAGCGTGTCATACTTTAACTTACTAAGTAAAAGTTTTCTTTGTAGCTTTTCTGTCCGACTTATGTGTCGATTTGTTTGTCTGATTGCATCCTGTGCCGTTACAACACCTCTGATATTTTGCTCTTTTTCACTGGCTTGGCTGGTTCAGTCGTGCATCTCGCTCTGCTACTTACGTCACTAAACTCTTGTTTGTTTGTTTGTTACAGCTGACTACAAGGAGAGCTTCAACACCATTGGCAACATCGAGGAGATTTCCTATAACGCCATTTCCTTCACCTGGGACACCAATGACGAGGCCAAAGTAAGACAATTAAAGAAACATGTACACACACAATTAGACGTGCTGCTGTTTGCCCTTCATGCAAGTACAAGAGCAGCGTTTGGTCCACAGGATCACTGGTGATCCAAGGTTTCCATATACTTCCTTCTCTTGAAGTCTTAATATGAGCCTTGAACTTAACACACTTAAGCCAAAAATAGACTCCTCCTCCTTTTTAAGGTCCTGTGTGTGTGGTTTTTGCCGCAGACCAGAAATTAAGGTTTCAGGTGTTGACACCCCTTTGTCGGTGATCAGCAGCCATTTTGTTCATTGTGATCCTCCAAAAACAGTCGTTAAGGAAAATAGGGGCTTAAATGGAAGAGTGAGGATGCTGTCACCTCCTCTTTGTGTTTAGTCTTTTTGTGTAGAGACACACAGGTGCGTGTGTGTGTGTGCGTGTGATTGTATGGGTTTTCCGGCTCTGTGCATATACAATCTTGACCGGTCCAACCTGCCTGTCACCCCTATTGTGATGTTGCGTGTTAAGGTATTTCTGCACGCCAGACAGGTGCAACAAAGAGGGCAGGAATGAGGAAACTCAGCGGGGGGGGGGACGAGGACCGGATTGGACAGTTAACAAATAAAATCCTGTTCAACGGGTAGGAGAGGTGACAGAAAGGAGGAGCTCCTGTCCTCTATTCCACTCATGATTTTTTCGTTTGTTGTTGACCCTCATGTCGCTCGCTTGCACTGATCCACTCTCAGCCTGAGATGGACGACTGAGTGGCTAACAAACAGACAGAGATAACATGGCACCACAGCTCATCTCCAGTGTCTTACTGTAGGCTACACTTAACATAAACAAAGTCACATGCACAAGCCTCTCTCGCACACACACACACACACACACACACACACACACACACACCAGGATGTGGGTCTAACTGTCTCATGACTCGAGGCCTGTGTCCATAGGATGTTCATCCTTGTGTGTGTTCATTACTTCGCTGTGTGTGTATTTTTGGGAAGCACCGCCCTGCCACATTGTTTGAGCATCTCATCAATGATAGTTGATCTCATTGATCTGTTTGATGACAGATGAAGATACAGTACGTGTGTGTTTGTGTGTGTGTTTGTGAGCAGGTTTGTGTATGTGTGGCTTGCCCCCGGGGTGATTGCCCTGCAGCATATATGTATTTGCAGTGTATTTATAAAAGGCAGCCCCATCCTTGTATTTACCTGCTCTGGGGCAATTTACTGGTCTTATCATATTCTGTCACACATTCATGTGGGACAAACTCAGCTATAAGTCTGACTTAAGTATAAAGTGGTCAGAAACAGAAAAATCACACAGACGCTTCTAAAAATATACCAATCTTTAGTGATAATCACTCCAGATATTATTATAGAACACGTCAAGGTTGTAAAAAATATTGATTTACTATTTATGCTCACAAATACAGCAGATAAAATATAAAAATAGAACTATAATAAGTCTATTTACACATTAAGTGATTTTATCTCAACTCATTTTTGTGCCTTTGTATGCCATTGTAAATCACTGAAGAAATCTTCTTTCAAAACAAAATGTCTCATGATCTAAAAATAAAAATATAATCGGGTGTGTGAAAGCCCCAAATCAGCACTTTCAACTGTTTTTCTCAGCTTCTCTCCCCATGATAAATAATCATGTAATTATGTTATACATCATGTAATTATGTTACTATAAGAGGCTTATAAATGTACTTTATTTATGCAATGCATGAATGCACAAATACATTTACACAGACACATTTATTTTTGCCTTTTTATCATATTTATAATATCAGTGATATCTGCTTCATACCGCTTGGTGCTTCCAAATACTCTGTTATGATCGTGTGTGTTGTTGACACAATGATAACCTGTTTTCAATACAAGCACCAGGAGGACAAAGGAGCATCCCCACATTAGAAAAAAATACGAGCATGTTATAACTAGAATCGACCAATAGAGGGCAACGCAGAACACTGAATGTAGTGTGAGGACTGAGTTATGAGAAAGGGCTACAGTGTTTCACAATGATGCGAAGTGAAAACTTTACTTTTTTCATGATTTAGAAGCAGCCATTAAAGAATTATATTACCACAAAGTTGCTGTTGACTTTAATTGACAAAGCTTGTTTTTATATTTCATTTCTCCAACTTTGTCCAAGTGAAGTGGGACATTTTCTGTTTGCTTTAAACACAACTGTTCTCCACCTGCTTTGTCTCATTTGCTCCCTCCGTCCTCTCTCCGCAGATCTTCATCTCCGTCAACTGTCTGAGCACGGACTTCTCCTCTCAGAAGGGCGTGAAGGGTCTTCCTCTGAACCTGCAGATCGACACCTACAGCTACAACAACCGCAGCAACAAGCCCATCCACCGCGCCTACTGCCAGATCAAAGTCTTCTGTGACAAGGGGGCTGAGAGGAAGATCCGAGACGAGGAGAGGAAGCAGTCCCGCCGGAAAGGGAAGGTCGCCGAGCTCAACCCTGGCCTGGCCTGTGAGTCACTCAGGAGCGCTTTAACCTTGTCACAAGCACGGGACTGAAACTACTCATATTTGATTTAGGTTCTTCTGCTACATAATCCCAGAGTTTAAGTGTATAAATGATGACAAGATGACAAGTTTTTCTTTCTCACATCAAATATCAGAGTTTTTTGTCTTAAAGCTGCACTATTCAGTATTTTTACATGAACAATGGGTCAAATTAAATTATGTGTAACATGAAAGAGGACACTCGTAGTGATAAACCCACAGAGAAATATCACCCGAATCTGCAGTTCCTCTCAGCTCTATGGAGCATTTTAGCTCGTTTCAGCTAATTGTTTTGGTTTTATTGCCCGCCACTTTCCTCTTTTGGTTCACTCTTACTGTTCTTGTCAACATCAGCCTTGTTTCCAGCCATAGCAGCAGCTGCTGTTGTTGTTGTGCTGCCCCCAAGTGGCCATTAAAAATCCATGAATGCACGTTTAAAGACTTTTAAAGATGTCCTTATTATTAAACTGCTCCCTGTTGTGTCTTTCCCTCCCAGTTGTGGATGTCAAATTGCCCATCCTCCAGAAACGCAATGATGTGACCATCTTCAAGATGATGACTGACTTCGAGACCCAGCCTGTCCTTTTCATTCCTGACATTCACTTCTCTACCTTCCAGCGCCATGTGAGTGCCAGTCACAGACACAAAACCCTTATAACACCATTTCTGTTTAGGACAGCATGAACTCATGTCTTGTTTGTCATTCCTGACCAAGAACACTGTTTTTGCTACATTTATGTACCATTCGTAGCATCTTAGGTGGTCCATAAACAGTTTGTTGTTTTCGGTTTCCACCCACTCATCAGCCAGCTGGGTCGAGGTGACCTGCTTGCTTGCTAGTTGGCAGGAACAGAGAGTTCTAGTTTACAGCTCTGATAGGAGTCCTACATACTGATGGCTGTATTTCAGACTGCTTACTCACATGATGAATCATTTACCAGTGACTCAAAACAAACCGTGGGGTTCAGAAGATACTACCTGTACATCCACCTTAATGTGTTTGTATGCTCAGAGGGAAATAAAGAGGTAGATCTGGAGATAGAGAGGGGACTTTAATAGCACGCTTTAAGCATGCGTGCAGTTTGTCAGGTTTTTACCAGCGTTGACCAGCATCTCTCCTCTCCGTGACTGGACTCTGAGCTTTGCTTCTTCCAGTCAGGACGAACATGTCACATGACACTTACAGAGGTGTGTGTGTGTATGTGTGTGTGTGTGTGCATGTACACGTAGCCTGCACACATTTGTTTTTTTGGGGGGTAATTTCAGGAACTTTCTATGTTTTATGTAACATATACGATGAGCAAAATGACTCTGCAGGGAAAAGGATTTTTATGCATTGAGAATTTCGACTGCTTGTTTTGGTGGTGCCGATGACATTGAACCTGACTGAGCTGCTATCAGTTTCTGATAAACTCTGGGTTTACCTACCCTCCTCTCAGAATAGAATTCTATTAGCAGCAACGGCTGCGATCAATACAGTCACAGGGCAAAAGCCTGCTTTCCAAGAATTAAAAAAACTACATGTTTTTGATTGATCTCTCTTATTTAAAATAATGAATTGGTTGAAGGGTTGCCATGCACTTTGTGATTTACTGTATAAACAAACAGCCTCCACATAACAACTTATTACTGCAGTGTAACTGCTCCATAACTGCATTTCTGGTCTACTGTTATTTTTGTCTATTTGTATTTTATTTTATGTAATCTAATTTCAGATAGAATTTTGAAAATCTCATTTTATTCTATTTTAATTTATCTTATTTTATTGTGTTTTTAAATTCTTCACCTTATGTAAAGCACTTCGAATTGCCTCTGTGTTTGAAAGGTGAAATAAAACTGACTTACTTTCCCTAAAAAGAGGATGCAGCAGAGTTAAAATAAATATTTGTCCCTAACCAAGAGGCTTATTAGTATTCTGTATTTTTTAAGAAAAATAACTCAAGTTAGAGGAAAATAACTGATCAGATCAATTTGTGAAATCTCAAAAATATGTTTTTCTTATTGAATAAATGACCCTGTGATTGAAAATGATTCTGTGACCCACCTGTCAGGGTCCAGACCTGCACTTTGATCCCCTTTTCGCCAGCTGTAACTGTACAAGCTTTGCTCCACATATAAAACTAGATAACTGAGTAGCTGTTTTCTTGTTAATGAGGCTCATTTCTCAGTGATAAAGGAAGAATAAATGGGTCAACATAGGAAACCTTTTGGACTTGGCTGTTGACTTTGCCTTTGACCTGGTTGACTGATGTAACCGTCGAGTTAGAACTGCAGCAGTCGCAAAGTCGTGCATTTTAAACTTGCACTTTCATTGCAGGACATACATTAAAATCATTAATTATTGTTGTTTATTGCCTTAAATATTGGGTACCCAATTCTAAGATTTATAGCTGATACTATTAGCAATTTAAAGCCATCTCTGATATTATATATGGTTGGTTGTTTTTTAACTTTTACCTTCCATATGAGTTAATTTCTGTATTTCTGTTTCTTCTGCAGCCTTTCCCGACAGAAGAGGGAGAGGAAAGGTAAGTTTACGGAAACCCTGATTTCACACTTACTTACCTTTCCACTAAAATGCATACAGGGATACATACATGTTGTTTCTAGAAAATGCCTGTGTGCATGGTGTGCATACATGTGTGTTTTATAGCCTGTCAGCTGGTTATTACAGGCATTTAAGCAGTGATTTATGCGTGATATATGCGTGTGTGTCCACTGCAGCTCGGGCATGAAGAGACTACCCTTCAGTGATGATGAGTTCAGTACACCCCCAAACAAGATGGCGAGAGTGGAAGAACCAAAGAAAGGTACTACATGTGTTGTGTGTTACTATAATGTAATGCTTTGACTGTTCACATGCTGATCAGGGGTCTTTGAGTGATACTCTTCTCAGGGGCTAAATCAGTGTGTTAAAGTGTACGTGCATGTGTGTGTGTTTGCTGTGTTTGCACACTCAAGACCATGTGATCATTCCAGGTCTTTCAAAACACACACACGTGCCCGAGGCCTCCACTGACCCAACAAAATACCACTGATCACTATGTGCACACACACCCGCACAACAAGCCTGTGCCCTTTACCCTATATCCTATTCATAGGTATGAAACAAGCTTTTTTTCAATACTACAATATGCAAATAGATAGTTTGAAGATGTGTTATGGCTAGAAGAGGAAAGTTTTAAACAGTTGGGCTTTACCTTGGTCATTTAAAACCCACACAGATTCTGCATGAATACCTGCAGCGAGGTTTCGAGGGGTTCTCAGAAGAATTGAGGCATGATACTAGATACTCCTGTTGTACACAATAGTGGAGATGTTTTTCCAATTTTTGCTTTTCATGTGAAAAAAGGTAAAAGAGATACTTTCAGATCATCTGGCCTCCAAACTTCTTTCAAATGAACAAGCTCAGAAGCTAAAATCACTCTTTGGTGGTCTTTGAACTGCTCATGCTATAAGTCCTTGACCTGTGATGAGAGGTCACAACTAGACATGACTTTATTTTAAGGGGTCACAAGCAAACAAATGGGAACCACTGGTTTAGATGATGCTGCAACTTGAATCTGAATGTAGGAAATATTTGAAGTAGGTGCTATAAACACGGCCGATGTGTCACCTTAAATGTACTCCAACTTAAACTAAATTCAGTTAAAGGTTTAGGTGACGTATTTATAATCTTTCCACAACAGCTGTCATGTTTTTCCAGTTGGAAAATTGGCAGTCTTGCGATGGTTTGGAAGGGATCATGTTGACGTCAGAGTGAACTGCCAATCTTGTTCAACAGCCTCCTTGAAATGATCTCCGTCATTATCCATGGCAGCTCCAGACCACAATGAGCGAAGCAAAACTGTAGCCTTATGAAACCAAAGACCACCATACAGTCACTTACTACATTGTGAAAGCTCCTGTGCGCATAGTTACGTCTTTAAATGGAAGAAAACAGGAGTATCTGTTGTATTTAGAGGCACAAATATCACAAGTTCCTGCAACAGTTTGGAAAACAATATGAGAAAATCTATTTAGAGCATGATCTATTTTGAGAAGGCCGAGTGTAGTGAATGAGAGGTGGGTCTGTCCTTAGGTTTGTGTATGTCTCTTTCCAACCATGTGTAATGAGTGTGCTCTCTAGGTGTGCTTTGTGTGGGCCCAGTGCCACTTATTTGAGACTGGATGACTGCCCAAGCAGGCCTGCAGCATTATACAGTATATCTGCAAATTTACCAATGGATTAAACATTCAGTATGTGTGCATGTGCTTGAGCTTCACTGCTTTGAAATTGAGACGGGGATGCTGTAAAGCCACAAATCCTCAAACCCACACGTGAACCAAACCAAGCTGTTCAGCCTGATGCAAATACACACTTTTACGCCTGGCAGTGACTTTTGTCTGAGGCCAGATTTGGGTTTGTTTTTCTGTCCAGTCCATGAACATACATGCTTTGCTCTGACGCCTTGCTGTCTCTTTTTCCCCCCTCCTTTCACCACACAGTCCTGCTGTACGTGCGCAAGGAGACGGAGGAGGTGTTTGACGCCCTCATGCTGAAGAAACCCACACTGAAAGGCCTGGTGGAAGCGGTAAGTTGTCCTCAGTTCATTGTACTGGCAGTGGCTAGTATTGCACTTTTTCTGTTTCATATTGGTGGTCTCGGCCGTGCACACTGGAGCTGGAGACCCAGTACTCTCTTGTGTGTCTAAGCAACTATGGCAGGCTTAATGAGCTGTGACAGGACACCGAGCCAGGAAAAATGGAGGGAAGAATAAAAACAAGGAGTGCATTGGGGAAAGAGAGCGAGAGAAAGGGTGTGTGTGGGCTTAAAAGGGACACAGGGGGATGATAAAGAGGGGGGGCTGAAAGGGGTTAATGGAGGGGAGGGATGGGGGGAAAAAAGTTGTGGAAAAGATGAAGTGGAGGCATCCTGGGGAGACACAAGAAGAGAAGAAGAATGTGGGGAAATGGTGTGTGAAATGCAAAGGGAAACAGAATAGAAAGAGGCAGGTGTATGGTTACTTTAGGGGTCGTCGAGTTTAACATGACAAACGGAGGGTCATGTACAGTAAATATGGAGAACCAACAGTGGAGTTGATGAGCTATATCTGTAAAGGATGGTCTTTGTTCAAGCTTTTATGTTTCTTTCAATAATTTCACAATTGATTTTTTAATTTTTTTTCTCAACCAGATTGCAGAGAAGTACGAACTACCTTTGGATAAGGTTGGAAAGGTCTATAAGAAGTGCAAGAAAGGGTGAGTATGAGTCAGTAACATACTCTGAAACTTTGTGAAGGACCAAATCTGACTTTCCTCAGGGGCTTGCTCAAATTGTTTTACCTCTAATAGGCAAATAACACTTAATTGAGGCCTCGTTCAAAGTTCGAATAATGAGAGTGTTATTCAAACCGTTGGCTTTCCCACATTCATGATTGGCTGATTTATATCATATCCCTGTAACAGGGAGGTCACACACCAGCACAACAGAGCACTCCTTTACCCTAACACCAAACAAAACTTTTGCCTAATTTAGACTTTCAAACAAGGATTTAGTTGGTAGAGCGTTAGCAATCAAACTAGCTGCTACTGTGATGCACATCAGCCAATCATGAGCTGTAGGAACAGACCCATACAGGCTTGATTGACATCACCATAATTGGGATATTGAAGGTAAATTAAATTGTGCAATGATTACATTTGCATATTGAAGGTACAGCCCTGGTCTTGAGCAGAATCTTGCTGTAGTACAATGAATCAATGGGAATCAATTTTAGCAAAAAGCTTTAAAAGTAAAAGATAATATGATTATTGTAGAATTATTTTACACACATACTGTATATGTATAGAGTAGATTGAATTCTCAGTTTCTTTGTGCATTTATTAATTAATCAGTTTATTTCCAGATAGGAATCAGGATTTTAGTCTTTAGCTTTTTGGGATGAGGATGAAATAAACAGGCCACTAACACCCACATCTGTCTTACAATAGGATTCTAGTCCACATGGACGACAACATCATCAAACACTACTCCAACGAAGACACCTTCCAGATCACCATGGAGGAGTTGAGCGGCATGTACAAACTCACCCTCACTGAAATCTGATTGAACAGGGGGATGGAAGACGAATGAAACGGAGCCGTCAGGAGTAGTGGTTTACACGTCTAGCTGTGCAGCGATTATGGACTTGATCTGAAACTTAAATCATGTTGTCTTTGTGCTGTATTAACGTCAAACAGGTTTTAAAACACAAAGTCCCACAAGAGGTATTTAAAAAGCCATAGCTCTTAATAGACAGCAATGTTGATTAGATATGTAAGTTATACATTTTGATTCATTTTAAAACCTTTCTGTTCATAAGAATCAACAAGTGAGGACAAGTTTGATTGTTATGACACCTTTATTTTGTATTCAGTAAGTTTCACCTCACATATTAGTGCGTTTGTGGTGCTGCTATACCTCATGCTATGCAAGCAGCAGTGTTTCTCATATTATGTTTGAATTTTATGAGGAGAAACGGCTCATCTTTCCCTTCCTAAAGCCATAGCACTGATGATCATAATCTGTAAAGTTGGGTATTTAGCGCACAAAATGAAGACAGCAAATTGTTGATGGAGCCCCAGTGGTTCAGTTGTATTAATACTAAACAACATGGCAGTATTTAGTGTGTAAAACCTTCTTCAACCATCATACAATTAGCGTAGAATATTGTAAATGTTGTATTTTTTAGCATAAGATACACGTTGTTTGTGAGTGAAATGGCTTAAAATATGTTTTTCCTCAGATCAATTTAAATAATGGCCTCTTTGTAAGTATTAAATAGTTACTAATTATATTATTAACATGCTAACATGCTAGAATACAGCTACCCTTCCCCTGTAGAGTAGTTTTCTTAATGTTGTGAAATAGGTCAATGAATGTATGGTACAGTCCACACAGGCTGTTGTGGAAGTGCAATATGATATTTAGGTTCAGACACATTCAGAGAAAAAACCCCTGCTCTATTGCCATAACAACAGTATATAATACATATTAACTCATAAACTGATTTTTAAAATGAAAATAATGTTGTGTATATATCCACTGAAAAAAAGGGATCTATATGATCCCTTCTTTTGTATCTCAGTACTTATTGTGTATATATTTATTAAGAGAACGGATGTGGGTCATTTTTTAAAAAAAATTTTTTTACCATATATATCCAAATGTCTATTATTCCTAATAATATAATGTTTTTTCCTTTTTATATGAAGTTATCCTAACATTACATGTCAAGGGACAAAAAGTTATTAACGTGTTTTTAATTGATGGATTTTTTTTGTAAAGGATTTGATGCACAAAGTGCCTAATAAAGGCTCTGCAGTAGCTGCAGTAGTTGTCTGAGACTTTTTCTTCCTCATGTTCTCTCATACCATTTGACCTTTTTTTATTCCTTTTCAAACACAGCCTACATGTTACAAACTTTCCATCTCACAATAGATGTGTCATTTATGGATATGAAATGGTTTAATTAAGTAATAGTAGGTCTGTCTGTGATGTGCGCAGAGTTCAACTGTGCCTTCCCTATGCCAGTGTTTTCTGTGTCTGTCCACAGGAACAGATGTCTGGGCATCAACCCTAACCCTGTGGACAGGAAACAGGCATGACAGGCCAGCCTGGTGTAGAGAAGCTGCTCTGTCGGAAACCTGGCCACAAATTTCTCCACACACCCTTTGATTAAAGTCATTTATATCTCAAGCTGTTGGCTATTTGATTTTCTCTAAGGACAGTAAGGTCAATCAGCCGCTCCACCACTTTGGTCCAGACTGAAATATCTCACCTATTAACACCTATTACATGGATTGCCGTGAAATGTTGATACAGACATTCATGGTACCCAGAGGATGAATCTTAATGACTTTGGTGATTCCTCTTGAGCCACCAAGAGGTTCACATTTGTGTTTTTGAGTGAAATATCTCGACAACTATTGGATGGATGGCCATGAAATTTGGTACAGATATTCATGTTCACTTTGGTGATTCCTTAATTTTTCATTTAGCGCCATCATCAGGTCAAATCTTTTCCATTAGTTTGTTTTGAGACCAAATACCTGCAAAACTAATGACATGCCCTTCAGCCTCAGCTGTATATTGTGTTTAGTGCTAATTAGCAAATGTTAGCATGCTAACACACTGAACTAACTGGTGAACATGGTAAACATAAAACATCAGCATGTTAACAGTCATTGTAGGCATGTTAGCATGCTGATGTTAGCATTTAGCTAACAAGTATAGCTGTGCCTAAGTACAACCTCACAGAGCTGCTAGCGCCCGCTACAGTCCACCACAATTGTATGAAACAACCTATTATGGCAAATTTGATATACAGTATAACATTTAGCCACACCAACGTTGCCATGCTGCCCTGTTGGCCTTAAGTGTGATGCCATCTGGTCTGTCTCTGTTTTACTGTCTCTCTCATTCTCCACATTCTTTTCTTAGGTTTATTCCTGAGATGTCCTCGTTTAAACCCACAGTTGGTGTCAGGATACAGTGTTTTTCTTCTGTATAGATGACTCTGAGCGAGGTCAGGAAACTGGCTGGGCTCACAACTCAGACAGGTCTCTCTTTTTTTCATATCACAATCCATCCATTTTTGTAGTCCATACATGCTGTAAAACTACAAGATCCTTGAGTAAAATCTTTACTCAGGGATGCACAGATGCTTTGCACTGGTAATACCTGGAAAGTCTGTATACACAAGCAGTATTTTATTCTGTTTGCCTTGTAACTTTAAAGATGATCTATGACTGAAAGTAATTAAAATAATGTGCAGATTCTATTTTGTACATTTTTATGACACTATTATGATTGCAATTACAAAAATGACTTGTCAAACTACTTTTCTGCCTTGCTACCTATTTGAAAAGTAAGCAATGTACCATGTACTATTTTTGTCCATATTTTTAAAACATGACTAACATGAGTCCAGTGAGTATCAAGACAACATCTTTTATGATAAGAAATCATAATCTGATGTTTTTGCACTGCACTGTTTGGGTGTTTTGAGGATACATGACCTTTTCTTGTGCCATTCATAGTCTTGTGACTATCTTGGAATCTTTTTTCTGCAGGAAAAACCGACCCAACACTGAGAATTCAGCTGGGGGAGAGTTGCAAAATGTAAATGTACCATGGAACATCACTTTGATTCAGATTAAGTTGATTCATCATTCTAACTGCCAGTAAATTATGCTTTTGTATAGATATTATCTGTTTTTGCACTCACTGCAGTCTTGACAGTGTAACATGATATCCAGTTAAACTACTTCTGCTGGCATGGTAACTGACTCCCTTCTGTCAGATGGACTGAGCCACAGTATATTCAGTCAAAACAGATGACTCATATTTAATCTCACTGCTGTCAAGATCTTGACAATGCTGCACCACTTTGCGTTCTTCCCTGTCCAATTGCACACTCTTGGGATGGTATAGTGTACCCTTGGCAGACCAGACCACAAGCGACCTACTTTGATGCTGTTCAAACATCCCAAGTGCAGCTCTAGTTTCGCACTTTGAGAAAACTAAACACATTCCTCCCTTAGCAGTGTAATACTTTTCAAGTTACCTCTGAGATGTGTGCTGTTCCATATCTGGTATCAGGCTGGAGTCCAGATAAACATTTCCATGTGCAGTTTAAATGATAATATCTCCTTCGAAGTCTTAGACTGGTTTCATATACAGAAGTACTCAAATAAGAATGAATGAAATTGCTTACATTTTCTCCAGGAATCATCCACTCCATCCACTAAATTCTTTTCGATTTTGTTTGCAATTACAGCAATATAGACTTGCAACTTCAAATGCTATTCAACAGGGATTTTAAAAAGTCTGCTTTGTCCTCACTGTTTGAGTCAGAATGTTCCAGTGTGTCTTTCTATGATTCATACCATTCTTTTATAGAACCACTCTTCAAAGCAAAAAAATCACTCGCCATGTGTGGACTTGGTGACATAACAGGATGAAATGTCTTTTTATTTTTTGTGCTTCTGTGATTCAGTCTGTTGGTACTGAAAATAGCATCAAACATCTGAAAAGATATTTAGGTAAGCTGAACTCCCAGTGCCTGGGACTGTGTTGGTGGCCAACAAGCACAGAGTCTGCTCCATACAAAAGCTCTGAATCTTCAGTACAGATCCTGGAAATGGAAAGACCAGAGAGATGTGAATCGTCTCAGAGAGTAAAATCCGAGATCTCTGTCACCTCAGCGACTAAAACTGTGACTGACATCCTTGTCAAATGGTCCAGCGAGACACCAGACATCACAGAAGAGGCTGAAGATGCTCACCTGCCTCTCAGCATCTCTCTGGATGCTCATTTTGCAGCATCTGAATGGTTGAAGTATGGTGAAGAAGTTTGCAAATGTAGCTTTTCCAAGTTTACCCCAAAAACTGTTTCTCCAGTCTCCATCGATGCATTAAAGCAGCCTATAGTCTGATAAATTCTAGCTATATAGGCATTAACATTAAAAATACTTCATAGAGTCATTTGACTACAAAAATACTTCAGTATACTACTTTAGGTCTCTGAGAGTGGAGATGATGAATAGAACAGCATCTATCATAGAGCACTGTATTGTGAGCCATTGCAGAAGAATATCATTTTCCCCACAGCCAGACAACCAGACAGAAAATTATTCAAAGTGTATTATTTAATAATATCACAGATTTCCAAGCCTTCATCATTAGGCACCACACATGCTCAGACCGTCTCCGGGAGAGCTCCTCCAGGGAGCCCTCAAACCTGCCTCCTGTTCCTCATGTTGCCAGGACAACAGACAGCGAACTGGCAGCACACGAGTCAGTGTCTCATAGCAACAGACTGGCTTTTAGAATCTCATTCCGACCAATCAGGAGCCAGGTGTTTGTAGAGGAATTCCTGTTGTCCCTCCATTGTAACGTGTAGGAGGAGAGGGGGAGGGGCCACGTGTGTTGTGTGGTACACAAAGCATCCTTCAGCCCAGAGTTAATTATAAGAGATAGCTCATACGTCCAGTCATCTGTGGTTTGATGTCAGGCAATATTTACTATCTATAACATCTATATGTATAAAAAATACAGACCAAAGGCAAACAATTTTATCAGGAACAGGAAATGAAAACACTTCTCACACCTCTGCCAGACAGAGTGGTTGCGTTTTAGTGAGCACTAGACATTAACCGGGAGATTTCACTTTCACTTTATTTTGTTTCTGTTACGCACTCCCCCTTTTCTGTATTCTCTCCCTCTTTTCTCTCTCTTTCTCAGGTGTTCCTGATCAGGGAATTAAGTGGTGGCCGGCCACTATTTAAGGGAGACTGGGGGACAAGTTCGGGCTCTATCTGACAGACGAAGCAGCCGTCTGACCTGTGGTGTTTTGTTTCTTTGGTTTTTTGTTTTGTTTCTTTCTTTTGAGGATGGAGGTCTGGTAGACTAGTTTTCGCGGCTTTGTTTGTAGTATAGTTTTTGCACTGTTTGGTAGGTTAGGGAGGGTAAGTTCTGGGTCCGACGGCCCATTATGTGGCTGGCCCAGACTTCCCCCATCTTTTGTTATGTTTGGCCAGACCTCCAGACTCTTATAGTTTGGTTTGTAATTTGGTTTATTAATAAAACCTTGTGTTTTAAACAAACTAACCATTGGGAATGGTGTTTTCTATATATGTTGCTGGCCACCTGGTTGAGCCATATGTTTGAGTTCTGGTGGCGGCCGTAACAGTTTCCAAGTTTTGTTTTCATTAATTATTTAAGTACTGAGAGAGTTTTTCATATAAACATACTACTTTCAGTGTACTTTAACAGAAACCATGCTAAAGATAAGAATCCGAGGCTCTCTATAAATCAGCCCATGGCCAATATGAGCTATTAACCCTTGATGAAAGTCTATACTTCTACTGATTGTTTAAGACCACCAGGCCATCAAATTTCTCTGCATAGCTTTTGCAGCATTATCCAAATGTTTTGTTTGGTAGCCATGCCATTGAATTGTGTCTTATTGTGGGTCTAAAAGTCCAGTATTTACCTCTTTATGTCTCTTATTTTTTATTATTTATTAGTGCTAGTTTGTAGTATGCACACATGCCTTTACTATAAAATGTAGGAGATAATGTGGTAAATGTGGATTTGTGACACACTTGATGGCCATTTTGTGTCTTTTGAAGCTGTATGAAGATGGATGTGTTAATATTTGGGAGCTGAAGTGAAGGCTGAAATGGGTTTAAACATGCAGGTGAGTAATTAAAGGTGGAAGCTGAAGTTTTCCTTTGAAAGCCCTACTGTGCATTTTACTCTTGTGATTATGCGTCACTCACAAACAGAGTACTCATGGCCATGACTCTTTGTCTCTGCATGCATAAATAATACATTGAGGGCCAAAATAACATTCTGGCGCAAAAAAATCTCTTCAGGAAAAGTTCTTGCTCACACCAACTCCACATACTTTGGATGAAGGGTGAAGGATCCTTCTTTAGAGATTTTCCACACACCCTGGGGTTTCTTTACTTGCTGTGTCCTTTCACCCAGATGCCAGCGTGCAGTGATAGCAGGGAGGAGCAACTGACTGACAATGTTTTCCACCAGTTCATCTGAGCTCACAAAGCATTCTGGGTATTTGTATAACATTAGTATTCATTTCTGTGATTAAAGTATTATCACCAAACCATGTAAAGTAATAACTAAAAAGTAAGAAAGTCATTCAGAAGCATAAGAGAAAAGTGTTACGACATCATCTTCAACAATAATCTGAAAAATCCATTTTGGCTCTGTATTCCATCAAAACACAAAAATGTAGACTCGCTGACAAGAGCACAGTGAAGGTATTGCACAACACCAAAGTATTCCTCCTTTTGTTGCACTATGGTTTTCATTTGTTTCTCTCTTGTTTGCTGTCCTAACAAATGTATAAAAGGATCAATCTGACACATTAGTGGTCGATTTTAGGAGGACAAGAACTGCAACCAAGCCCATAAACATCATGGGTGAGGAGGCTGGAACTGCACTTGGGTGTCCACGTGAACAACAGACTGGACTGAAGGACCAACAACGATGCTGTGTACAAGAAGGGGAGGACCAGACTCTATTTTCTGAGGAAGCTCAGATCTTTCAATGTATGCAACAAGATGCTGGAGATCTTCTACCAGTCTGTGGTCACAAGTGCCATCTACTGTGCTGTGGTCTGCTGGGGGAGCAGCATCAGTGCCAGACATGCCAGCAGGATCAATAAACTCATTCACAAGGCTGGAACTATCATTGGACAAAACCTGAAGACGTTTGAGTCGGTGAGGAGCAGGAGGTCACTGAACAAACTGCTCTCTGTCATGGAACATCCATCCCACCCACTCCATGACACACTACAAAGACAGCAGAGCTCATTTTCCAACAGACTCCTTCAGCTCCGCTGTCGCAAAGAACATTTTAGGAAATCATTCCCACCTTTCACCATAACTCTATACAACAGCTCACCTTTGTGTGACCAGTGAACACACTGTTACACTGCATCATCTGTACATACTCTTTATATCATACATATATTGTATATATTTTTCATTGCGATTTTTGCACACCTGTTCTTATTGCTTTCTTCTTATTTCTTTAATTTCCTCTTCTTATTATTATTATATTCAGAGTCTTCTTCTGCAGATCTGCAATTATGCTCTTTATTTTATATTTTTTATTTATTTTCTATTGATATTCTGCAGATTTTTAAAATATAAGATGATTTTGGGTCATTTAACCATAGGGACTTGAATAATCATATCTGTAACCCCTGTAATGGGGATGATGTGAGTTTTTTGGAATACTATTTGGATACAATATCCGGAGCTTTTAGTTTTACATGAAAACCATTTTATCAAAATCTTTGCAAACACGTCATACATTTGCAGTTTTCAATGTGAGTTTAGGTGGCTCAAAATTAATTGAGGCTATGAGTGTGTGCTCTTACATAAAGCAATTTAAAACAATGTGAATTTATGAACAACTCAAGACCTCATGTTACTCCTCTCAGGAATCTGAAGGATATTTTCAAATTAATATCAATACAAAACAACATTATAAAAAGTTATGTGTTGATTATGGTCAAACCTGCTATCTAATATAAAACATTTTACATTTTGAGTGGATATACTTCCTGTGGAAGTAACACTCTTGTCTATGACACTGCCTGTCAGAGCTCTGGGGCTGTTAGTGAAATATAGCCCCTGGGTGGTATATTTAACCCTGCAGAGGCAACTACCCCCTTTCTGACTCTGCTCCTAGAGCTCCTGAGTTGGGGGAGTTGGCTGGACAGGGGAGGTGTGCATGTGGAGGCCCACATAGGACCAGTGTAACCTTTCCTCCAGATTCCGTAACTAAGTTGAAGTGGCCTGCCCCACTTATATCACAAACAGGCTGCTGTACTTAGGCCGGGCTGCCTGTCATGCCTGCGTTGGACTTGTTTTCCCCGTAACTCCTCCCCCTTCCCCTCTCTTCTCGCAAACTGCTGGCACTGGAGCTTCACTGCAACAGCTCCAAGCCCTCATTGCTCCCTGAGGTCATGCTTATATGAGTCATACTGAGGCACGGCCTTCGATAGCAGCCAGGCGCTGCCAGGGCCGGGCCAACACACCTGCTACACTCCCTTCTGCTGAAGGCAAGCTGCAAACAAAAACCAATTTACCAATTTCACACAAGGTAAAGGTATGAGGTTTGTTTATAAGCAGGAAAGAGAATGAATATAAAATAGCATGGGTCTAATGCTCATGAAAATGACACTGCTACTGCCTACTACTGTTTTATCAAAGCATCTTGGTTATATTAAATTGGGAATATTTCTGAAAGCATTAAATTGGAGCCTTTTTCATATTATGGCTTCCACAAGTTCGTTGGGACTTCTGACATATTTCTTCTTTGTCCAAATGCTGCTGGTGATGTAACGGCATAATGTAGGTCAACACCAGTTTGAATTCTCTGACATGTACTTGTGTGTGGAAATTATCTCATAGAAATGGTCACACAATAGGCCACAGGAAAAGCAACCCAACATACATTAACATTTATATAAAGTTTAAAGAATATATTTAGTATCAGGAGAACAAAGCACAATCTCATTTTCTCTGTACAAGGTTATCAGATGTGCAGTGCATCTGTAGACTTGTATGCCTTTTACTAATTTGTCTGCAAAAGCAACAATGATAATATAAATCAAACATCTAATGTAGTCTGGATATAAATAGGGCACTGAGGTTGTCTCCGCCCCAGAATTCACTAAATACTGGCTACAACCACAGACCAAACAAGTGTCAAGATCATGACCAAGAGTGGGGTACACCGGTTACTTACGTATTATTTATAGATTTTAATATCTCATGGATGACCTGGTTCACTGTGAACCCACAACAATATTGAAATATCTGCTTTTGAAGGGATAATGATAAAACATTACACAGGTAACATGACTACAGTGATAGCATAGGTAAAACAAAGCATTTTACTCACTTTGTAGCTTAGTGGCTTTGTGTTTGTGTTATGAAATGTTAAAGTGATGTGTTTTCACTTGTCACTTGTTTTTCTGCCTTTTCTGTGAAAAAGCTGCACAACCAGCTCCAAAAAACAAGACAGAAACCCGGGCTTCACCAGGCACTGGTGTTGCATTCAAGGATTGTGGGAAAGGTGGCACAAATGGCTTTTTCTCCAGGACCTCTTGCTTTCAAGTTGACAATAGAGCTTGAAAAATCAAGGTTTCTTTGGATGGACCTTTTCCATTAGCAACAAGGAGTTATATGCAATCATGTCAACAAGAATATGTCTATTTCTAATTTTTTACATTCTAGCATAAAACATAATCAAGTTTAGTTTAGTTTAAGTTTATAATGAGTATTAACCTAGCCTACTTAATCTTTCCTCTTGAGTTGCTGCAAAGTGTAAACTATAAACTCAACTCACTTCTTCAAAAGCTGGTTGAAATTATTTAGTCATCTAAAGTCAAACCTTTGCATTTTGACTATACCTGAACCTTTGACCATAAATAGTAAAATCTGAAGAATATACATTGCAACATCACAGACTGTGCAGCATGGAGAAGAAATTACACACAAGCCCATATATTTGTGCACAACATTATGTAAAATTAAGCAGTGTTTAATGCAATCCTTGGTGTTCATAGAACATTCTTTGAAATAAATGAAAATATATTGAACATTAGGCAAGTTATAGATAACATTTGATCTAAAAATGGCACTATAAATTGTAGAAAATGTAGAGTTTGTCCTGTCAAATCAAATCAAAACATTTATCAACATATGTAGTTGTAATCCACACTTTAGAAGTATAAAACCCAATAGGCTAGTCTCATTATAATATAGTCTCAACTTTGAAATTTAAGAAACTACATTCAAATAAAAAAAAATACATTTTAGCCTTAAAAACGCACAGCAACAATACAGTAGGTCATATCTCTATTTTTGTGAATTTGCCTTATGTATAGAAAATGGGATTGGTTTACATTCTTTGACGCTTAGCTGCTTCGTAGGCCTTTCACTTTGGCTATAATATATCTTTATCAAAATATACTAATTAACATGATTTACAATGCTGTATGGCGAATAGGTATTTTTATGAAACAATTTTCTTTTTTGGATGACTTATAAAAATGTTGCATCGAGTCGTCAGGTCGTTCTCAGCAAGTTAATGCCACACCCCCTGAACGCAGCATAGACTGGATCGACCTTTTGCCTACTTCAGCGGTTGGCAGTTCATCGGGTTTACCCTGACACTGCTGACTCTCACGGCCACGCCCACCAACGGCCACGCACCCTATTTCCTCCAACCGTCCAGCGAGCACGCACTGTTCACGCGCTCTCTGCTCTCCCATTGGCCGAAGCTCTGCACACACTCAATTGTGATTGGCCGAGTGTTGCCACCCGCCGGTGCGTGCTGTGAGTTTTGTTTTTCTTTTTTTTTCGCCTCCCCATGTTTTACACACACAGCTGAGAGAAAAGGGAGCCAGTCAGAGAAAAAAAAACGACCTCAACCCTACCCCAGTACAGGCAGCAGCACTGGCAACCACCGTCTCTTTGTTCTACACTGGCTTTGACAACAAAAAAGTGATATTTAGATATATTATTCTTCAATGCCATCGCGAAAATTTACAGAGATGGACTCAACTGGGGTAAGACAATTTTTAAAACTGTTTCAGCTTAGGCGCGACATTTATTTTGCAGTGAATTCACTTGTTTACTGAGTGATTTGATATTTGAGTACTCAAGCCAAATCATCAGCTGAATTCAACATTTATGTTCAATTTTGTTAATATTATTTTGTGTCACGTCAGCGTCCCGGTTATGCCGAATCAACTATATTAAATGAAATGTAAAACTTGCTTTTTTATTACACATGTATTTATCTTGTTTTTATTTAGCTTGTTATTCAGTCTTTAAAAGGTAATAACCCGATCATCTGAAATAAAAATGTAATTTAAACATGTACGGAAGCCTGTCAAATTGTCTCATCTGGTTTCTGTGGAGGATCAGTAATATACTTTGTTTACTGTTAAAATGTTTTATAAAGTTGTAACGTGATAAGCCCACTTCCTGATGCAAACCCGCTTTATGGGGATTTCACATGGCTGATCTAGGCAGCACGTCACTGTTTGGTCTATATTTGGCAATGGGAGGTGTCCTGGCTCTGAGCCAAAGACAGTGCATGCTGGGCTGGGGGTGTAGTCACCACCACCCCACCCCACCCCCCTCACTTATTGGCAGCATCGTGCAGTTTGACCGGAAACTTTAAGATTTTAGGATCAGTGACAGAACAGATGATAACGGGAAATAGATTATTTAGAATAGAAAGCTCCCCATTGTTTATATGTATGACATGATCAGATCTGTGTCAAAGTTGAATCAACACAACATGTCAAGCAGTTGAAAATAACCACGATAACCCAGTGATGTGGCAATACTGAAGTACTTTCATTTGGCTTCCTTTGTCTGATGTTTATTTATTGTTCCTTTCAGACTGAGTACATGGATCATTGTGGGTCCTACGTGAAGAGAAGGAGGCATGACAGTGAGCAGTCTGTCTCTAGTGGAACCTCCGGCCTGGAGTACACAGACCTGGAGGCGGCTGAAGCGCTGGTCTGTATGAGCTCTTGGGGCCAGGGCCACTATCTCGGCAACAGGCCGAACCCCTGCAAGCCCAGACCCCTCACCCCGGCTTCAGACTCCTGCGACTCCCTCTTGCCAACAGAATTTCCAGAGCCCCCGAAGGACTTTGTGTCCCTCTCCTTCCTGGTAAGCGACTTATCTTGCTGTACAGATCAAACATGTGCTGGAAGCAGGCACTGAACCCACACAGAGCTGTGAAACCATTAAGATAACAGATGTTTGATTATTAAACATAATCCTAAGAGTCGAGGTTTGCATGAAACCCCATGGCCTTTTGATGTCAGTGTGTAAAGATAACTGTGAGACCATGGTTTATGACATGAGACTGGGGCAGGTGAGAGGTGGTGCTGCTGCAAAAAAAGCCTTGATACAGTAAGGTGGTTTGACCTTCAGACAGAGTTCCTCGAGGCAGGGTAATAAAAATCAGTTTATAGCTCAGAGTGATCATTAGTCTTGTGTGTACCTGCTTGCCACCTGTGATGCTTATGTCTGCAAACACTATCCCTGTAAAACTAAAGAAACGCTCCATGTTATGACAGTATATTGGGGTACAGTGGTTAATTCTTGTAATGTTCTTCTCTTCCTTCTCTTTCCAGTGTATGACCCCCCCTCACAGCCCCAGCTTTGTTGAGACTTCCAGCACTGCACTGGCTGTGTCCTCACAACACTGTGGGTCTGGGCTTCATCACCCTGTCCTGGCACCCATTGCTGAAAAGACCCCCTCACTCCCACCTCTGCCACAGCCCTGCAGAGCCATGGCGACCAGCGTCATCCGCCACACCGCAGACAGCACCCCCTGCCAACACCACATTCCAGTGGCCCCCAATCCAGCGAAAACTAGAGACACAGTAATGGCTGCAACGGTCTACCAGCAGCAACAACGCATTACAAAGACTGAGCAGATAAGCACACCTCCATCTCCTCCTTCACCTCTCACACCCACATTATTCGCCTCAAAAACAGAGCAGCAAGCCAGATCCTTAAAACCTTGTTTGGACAGTGTCTCCACCCCTACTCCTGTCAAAGCCCATCTGCAAAACAGCCCACCCACTCCCCATGCTCCAGCAATCCTATCCCCGCCTTCAGTCACCAGCCCTCAAATCATCTGCCAGATGTTCCCTGTCAGCAGTCAATCAGGCATAATCTCAGCCTTCATCCCCAGTGCAGTTCAGACATCCAATACTGGGATTCGGACCGCCACAGCGTCCATCCTCCCCCAGCCCGCCTCAGCTAACGCCACCCCTGTCCAGCAGTCCCTCATTGTGGGCTCAGCTGTGGCCCAGGGCACGGTGATGCTGGTTCTCCCTCAGGCCTCCGTCTCTCAGGCCCCTCACTGCCCTCAGACTGTCATGACCCTGGGCAACACCAAGCTGCTACCTCTGGCCCCGGCCCCTGTGTATGTGCCAGCGGGGCCAAGCGGCGGTACGACTGCCACAAAGATGGACTTTTCCCGCAGAAGAAACTATGTCTGCACCTTCCCAGGCTGCAGGAAGACGTATTTTAAGAGCTCACACCTCAAGGCTCACCTAAGAACACACACAGGTGAGGGTTTACTGCATATGGAAGTGTTTGGTTTGGGTGATAATTGTGAGGATGTGGAATAAAATGTGACCACAGATGAGTGTTGTATCCTGTTTGTAAAACATTCTTGGCCTTATTACTCTTGATGGAAAGAGAGTGAGCTCATTGTTATATCTCAGACATGGTATGGTGTCCTGTGAGGCTTTTATGACTGCAATGTGACTCACTTGCTGACTCCTTACTCTTCCTGTTTCCCACTCTGTTGCCCTCCCTTAGGTGAGAAACCTTTCAGCTGCAGCTGGGACGGCTGCGATAAGAGGTTCGCACGCTCCGACGAGCTCTCCCGCCACCGGCGAACACACACTGGCGAGAAAAAATTTGTGTGCCCCGTGTGCGACCGACGATTCATGCGCAGTGATCACCTCACCAAACACGCCCGCCGCCACATGACCACAAAGAAAATTCCCTCCTGGCAGGCTGATGTTCGGAGCCTTAACAAAATGGCTGCTGGCAAAACACCTCCCTCAAAACCTGGCCTTGCCACACTGAGCATGCTGGTGCCTGCCGGCTCAAAGTAGACAATGAACACTGCTGCCATCTTAGCCACTCCCAAGATACCATAGGGACACAGGGAGCAGCCAAGCACATAAGGCTGCTGCTATTTTACTCATGGGAATGAAAGAAAAAATATGCACTGGACTCATTTTTCCTCTCTACTGCTCATTTGTACATATAGTTTTCTCTAAAAGTTTCTTTTGTTTACTTTGATATCATTGATAATATGTATGCACTCTTGCCAAAGCCTTTGTATGAAGTTTGTCTTAAACATTTCACCTTCTCCACCCCTCCTGCAACAGTTTTGATCAACAAACTTTTGATATATATGTCTATGTGAATGTATTGTTTGTTGTACTATGAAATGCATTTATTTCATATTTGGGAAAATGTTAACATAAAAACCAATGTAAATATGAATATTAATCATCAGTACTATGATTATACCTTGATTATATCCCTGTCTAAGTTTTCATATTATTTAATACATATTTGTAATAAACAAAAGATTAAATGAGTCATTATTTGTGGATTTTTGTGACCTTTCCGATATCTAAACCAGTAAAAAAAACGTGTGGGATCTCAGTATAGTCAGCAGTCTTTCCCGGTTGTCTCATGCGTAAATGCTGTGAGTGGTGTCTTCCCACATCCTGTGTGCCTCACAATGTGACTTCCCCCCTCCTCCCACCGCCCTCTTTTGGTCTACTGGCTGAATGAATTTTTTTTTTGGTGTTATAAAAGCTCTGTCAGTGAGACCATATGGGGACAGTGTCCATCCTGTTGATGAGTTGGAGCAGACAAAACAGACAGAGACCTGTTTGCCTCGTGTTATGAGTTTATTAACTGATCATTCACCTCTGTCACATGTGAATAAGGAGGTGGTGGGGGCTGTGTGATTCTTGCATAACACACCACTGAGTTTTATTCATTCAAAAATCTCTAACCGGTCTGGTTTAACAAACACTTCCTGTTGTTGTGATTACAAATGAAAGGACAAAGTTGTTCTTAAGTCAAGACTATCCATGGCCATATAAATTAACAGAGTGTGAGAAAGAAGCAATTTTCAACTGGAGAAATTGGGAGGATGCAAGTGGAAATGTTATTGAGTAAACAAAAAAAATAAACCATTAAGATGCTTCTGGTCCAAGAGTGATTCTCTGTGCTGCCTCTCTCTCTTTCTCCCACACATTCATAAGCAGTGGTCCCACACCTAGTAACAGCACACCCCTTCCAATCAGACAGTGAGAAATATGAACTGTTGGGGGTGCGACCAATCACTTCTCTTCTCTGCATACCCGCCCCTTTCGCCTTACTGATTGACGTACACACTGGCGGTGTGCCACCTGAGCGGTGGTCTACAGCAGCATCTGGTGGTGGATTTATGTAATTTAATCATTTACACTAGTACTGGAGAACATCCTGGTTTTTAACAGAAAAAAAATGTTTAGAGAAGTATAACAGTATACTAGTATAGGTGATTATAAAACACTTCACATTTGGAGCTCATAGTCAAAAAATGGTACCTGCAAGGAAATTTTGTTTTCAGCATTAAATGTACTTTAACAGAATTTAGGAGGGATTTTGTAATCATAGCATATGAATTAAAAGGCAAATAAAATAAAAACATAAATAAAATCACAGTTCAATGAATGTACGTTATTAATAATGCCATTGTGTAAACTAAGAGTTGTCACTTCATTGTTCATATTTTTCTGTGCATAATACTGTAGGGTTATTAATGTCAAAAGAGCAATTGTTTTCATCCAAAGCCCATTACATGACCACAGACCTTAAATTGATGTGAAATTATGGTTAGTTTTTGACATAAAGCTAGTTTAAAAGGTAGTTCCTCTGTCCTTCACTTTTTAATTACACTAATAAATAAGCAACCCAAAATTAAGTGCTGTCTAGTGTGGTCTCAAAAGATAATGTACAGTTTTGTATTATCCTTCATTAATAACTAAGTCATAAATTTAAGGATATTTAAAGTATGAATTAAATATATCAAAAATAGGGGTAGGTCCTATTTGTACCATCCTTTGATTGTCCTTGAGATAACCTGTGGCAAATTCACTTGATTGGGCATTGGATAGGTGTTTTCCACAGGTCACAGTAGGAAAAGTAGGTGTAAATAAAATAAAATAAAATAAAATAAAAATCGTGGCTGAATGACATTAAGTTGCTTCAGTTTCAGGATCCTGGTATTGCGCATGATGCCTCACTGTCACACTGTCATTTGTACTGGGTTACTTGACTGTATCAGAGCATTGTTTGTAACACCTGCGGTCTTCATACTATGACATGTCAACATGTCTGCTTTGAAAATGGCCAATTAGAAAGGCAAACACCTGTAGGCTATATAAGGTATTACAATTCAAAGAGCCAAAAAGTAAAGTGGTTGGCAAAAAATAAGTTTAATCAATTAAATCGATAACAAAGTTAAGCCACTGTAGGTGCGTTTTACCCTCCGTGATATTATTTTATTTTGGTTAACCTAAATTATATTAATGTTTAGATGTATTCAGTAAACTCTGAAGGGCAAGAAAAAAATGTTTCTGAGGTAAGTGTTTCCTTGATGCGCCAACGATCCTCGTGTTGCTATGGTTACACCAACACAACTAGGGCGGTTTGTGACAATTGGAGGTCCAACAAACACGAGCTATAACACATGTAAATGGACATAAAACGACATCAAATTCTGCATTTTTTCGGTGAGGACACTGTTTAAATGTAACTAACTTCGCTTCTGACCTATTTTTTTTGGACGCTTAGCTCACGAAAGTTGTGTGGCAGGTTGTGTCCGCTAACTTCATCCGCCTCTATATTTATCCTCGTAATCATCAGCATGGATGTTGGAGATAAACTGAAAGAACTAAACATGACAGTGGATGAAGTCGACTTGTGGACAAAAGCTTTCAAAGACGAGAAATTCAGGAAAATGCTGAGCGATTACGCCAAAGAATTAGCCGATCCAGAGAATAAAAAGAGGTATGAAGAGGAGATCAAACATTTGGAGCAGGAGAGAGGAAACACGATTGAATTTATCCACCCGGAACCATTTAGGGCTCTCAGGACGAGTGTGAACGGCAAGCAGAAGTGTTTTATCAATATCTGTGCCAATGAAAAAGTTGGAAAGCCTGAAAGTAAATGGGGGGTGTCAGAGGCAGGCCGCAGAGGACTGTGCTGGTCCCTGCCTCACAGTCTGCACCCCGGGAGGCAAGACATAATTTCAAAGGGGAACAAAATCATGATCTATGATGTTATTTTCCACCCTGATACTCTCCACATTGCAAGCAAAAACAAGAGATTCATGGATATGGTGGACAGCACAGCCATCCAGGGAATCCAGAATGCTTTTAAAGTGACTCTGGATAAAAACAACGTGAGAGAGATTAGTACAAAATACAAAGGCACCCCGCAGCCTTGTGTCATCCGAAAACCCATACCTGGATATAAAACCAAGGAGCTCTCAGAAAAGCCTGACCCTCTTGCATTCCCATACCCAGATGACAGATCCTCGCAAACCAAGCCCACAAAATCACCTGCGACAAAAAACAGCAGTGATGCTAAACCTAAAAGCATCCAGGTCCAGCCTCAGAAAACCGAAGAGCCAACCAAGCCAAACTACACAGTAAAATATCGATCTTTTATTGATCTGCAGGACTTCAGGTGTTCTAGAGACTCAGCCCAAAGCCCCAGGCCCAAAGAGATAGTGGTTACCATCGACATGCCACTCCTGAAGGCGGTTGCAGATGCCAGCCTTGAGGTAAAAGAGGGATGGCTGCTGCTGGAGTCCAATAAACCAGCCTACAGACTGGAGCTTCCCTTAGCCTACCCTGTGGATGAAGATAAGGGAGAGGCCAAGTTCAACAAACAGAGAGGACAGCTTACAGTCACACTGCCTGTTCTTCCTTCTAATCAAGCTTTTGATTTTGCTGTAGGGCCTCCTCAGACTAGTGTCAGTGATAGTGAGAGGCAGGAGGAGACAAGTGAGGTGGAAGAAGAAGAAGAAGAAGAAGAGGATGATAAATGGAAAGAGAAGGAGAGGGAAGGCCAGAAAAGTGAGGAGGAGGAAGAGCAAAGAGGTGTTGAGGAGGAAAGAGACATTGAAGAGGAGGATTTGAAGCAGCAGGCATGGCTAGAGAAAGATGAAGAAGAGGAAGAAACAGGTCGGGAGAAAGGAGAGGAGCAGCTGAGGGAAGGCCAGGAAGGTGTAGTGGGAGAGGAAAGGGTAGTGGGTGAGAAGGAAAAATGGAGAAAGCAGGAGAGGGAAGGGGAAAATAGTGAAGAAGAACAGGAAATTGGTGTGGAGGAGGCAAAATGGAAGAAGCAGATAAGAAAAGGCCAAGAAAGCAAGGAGGAGAAATTAAAGGAGCAGAAGCAGGAAAATGAGAAAGAAGTTGGAAAATGTAACCCACAGGAAAGGCAACGACATGAAGATAAAGGGATAAGTAAAGATAACAAATTAAGTAAAGATGAATGTGACAGAGTAGCAGAGAAAAAAGATTCTGGTCTAACAAGTTTTCGGTGCGATACTGCTGACCAGTGCATGGATGTTTCTGCAGAAGAAGAAAACTTGTGTGTGGCTTCACCTGAAACAGAAAACCAGCCTGTTTTACTCACTGCTGAACATTCAAGTTGCAAAGGAAAAGATGGAGAAGTAAATCTGAACCCTTGTTTGGAGTCAACAACCACAACGAAGACTTCAGACATCAAAGAGGAGACTGGAAAGACAAAAAAGACTCTAGAGGGAAACCTGAAGGTGAGATAAATTCTGACAAAAGTGTGTGAGATGAAACTGAGCAGTTGTTAACCTGTACTTTTCCATTCTAGGCGGAAGCAGATGCTGCACCTCTACATCACGGATCCACTACTGCTGTGTCGTCCACACCAGCTAACAGTCAAAGCCAGAACAACATAAAGGACGGCTGCATTTCCCAGAGGACTGAAGAGTCCAGCAAGATGCCGGCAACAAACAAGTTAAGGAGAGGAGGTTCAGGCAACAGGGCCACCCTCCTCTCTGGGGAACTTACCACAAGCTCAGTAAAGCCAGAGGAGAGGGAGAGCAAAGACGAAGATGACCTGCTGACAGACGACAAGCCACCGCCTGTTTTATTAAGGGAAATTGATAAAGATGGAAATGAAAAGGTCATCAGCGATCATTCCACATCTGCTGGGTTCATCTTCCAAAACTCCCTGATTTATGAGCTGGACTGAGGAATGTGTGCAAGGGTTCAAAGAAGGTTGTCATTTAAATGTTTTTTTTTTTTGAAAGTGACTGGGTTTTCTTGTATTTATTGCAGTTTTATAATGCAGGTTGTATCAGTTAAAAAGTCTGTCCAACAATATTAAATGATACACATATTTTCTCCTCAGTCACCTGCTTCATATACATAACAAAAATGAAACAAATCATTTCAATGTCCCAGAATAAACTACTTAGGGCAACATAATGAATACTTTTATTTATTTATTGAATTTTTCACATGTATATAAAAATTGTGGGTCATTAGCATGGTAAAAACCAACTCCCTTTAGCCAACGCTCATGGACCCTGAGGCAGTGTGTTCAGAAAGAAAACTCGAATTCTTCTAATTTCTTTATTCCCCTGCCGAGTAGAAGTAGGTCAATAGAGCAACCTGCAGCTTGCTTGAGAGGCAGAAAAGAATAGGCGTGACACTGTATGCTGTGAGTTTGTGTGAGTTACATAAAGTCAGTGCCACTCAGTTACAGATGGAGCAGGTACAATAGGTATTTATGCTCATCTCTTACTCCATTTTTGATGTGCGGGAAGTGCATTATAGGTTGAATGTAAGTGTAAAATAGGCAGCTTGAAGCACTTTTAAAAACAAAGCTTAACAAAGTCAATGTTCTCCTTTCATTCAAAGGCATTACCAGAAAACTGGACCACTGAGCCATTTACTACTACAGATTCCTCTTGTTGTGGTCTCATCAGAAACCCTCCTACAGTGTCTCACAGCTTGAAAAATCCACAGCAATTTCCAGCTGTCTGTGTGTTTCCTGTCAAAACAAAAGAGTTTGTTCTTCCTCATCTGATTCCTCTCTGGAGGGAGTTGTCCAAAAATTCAGAGTAGCATGAGAGGGAGCAGAAGTGCTGCTGCACCGGAGCATCTGTGCCCCCCATGTCGTCCACCAGGACCACTGTGTGAGAGACTTGGTGTAGGTTCATGCTAACCGCCGTTTTGATGTAGAAACTGATGCAGACGTGGCCGCAGTCGCAGGTTTTGGCTACTTCGAGGTCCCGACACAAGTGGGCAGGGATGAGGTGAGGTCCGTATGGTATCCTGTGAGGTGAATGAGACAGAACACAATTAGGAGTTTGCTGTAAGAAATTATGAACCTCAGCGAAGATACAGTATGATAATATACTGAGTTTAGTTCTAACCTGAGGTTGGCCACAGCTCTGGAAGCCATCTCTTGAAGTGGAAGGGGGAATGTAAGTTTCATTTTGTGGTCCAGAGGGTTCGGTTGGATAAACGGATTTCCAAACAGGTCCAGGTTCTCCAGACTCAGCTTACGGAAATCACCGGGCAACACAGCAAGCTGGTTATGCGCCGCTGACAGGAACCTCAACTTCGAGAGTCGGCCGATGTGGAATGGCAAACAAATGAGTTCATTGTCGTCCAGTTTGAGGTTCACTAGTTCTCTGAGCTGGCAGAACTGAGTGGGGAGGGACTGCAGTCGATTCTGGCTGAGGTCCAGGAGCTGGAGGGTCCGCTGCAGGGTGGACAGGCAGAGGGCCTCGCTGAACGCTTCCAGGTGGTTGTTGTGGAGGATGAGCTCAGAGAGGCAGCTGAGGTCACCGATGGTGGCGGGGAGTTTCTTGATGTTGTTGTTGCTGAGGTCTAGCTTGCGGAGAGCTGAAAAAACAAAACCACACAAAAATACCACCACTTAAAAGAGCCACTCCAGCTATTTAGTGTTGCACTCCCATATAGTTGGGGAAACAATTTTATAAAGAACGGTCAAAGCGAAGCAGTGGAAGTTGAGATATCCTGACTTTTAGTTTTAGTTCCATGCTCTTAAAAACACTGGATTGTCGTCATTCTCCATTATGCCAATAGGCCAAAATATAACTTTCATTGACTCACTCTACCTTTAAGGGAGAGCATCCGCATGTCCACCCGGGACAGTTTGCAGTAGGAGACCTGCAGCTGCTCCAGAGAGTAGGGGAAGCTGGAAGTGAGGGGGTAGTCCTTCTTGGAGACGATGGTGAGCTTCTTCTTGGGCTGCTCTACGTCTCTGGCGCGAACAGGAGTGAGTGTGGAGAGAGGAAGGCTGCTTGTGTCGCTTCCTCTGTCTGCCAAACGAGCAGCTGAGAGGAAGTTCTTTAAGCTACTGGCATCAGCCTACAAATCAATAAATAATGGTACAGGTGGATCAATGGATTAATAGGTAACAGAAACAGCAGAAGATCAGTATCTTCTCAGGCGGTTGTGTATGACCGGAGTCCCTGAAATATCTAACCTAAATTGTCTGGCCTGGAATATCTTGACACACTTCTTTTGAATGAACACAATGAACTTTTTGCTGTTGGGAATATAAATGTGAGTGACTCAGGATGTAAAGCACAGGGATTGGATGCAATTTTGTGAATACTTGTACAATCCAATACAGTCCAAAATAATAGACTTACAACCAAAAAACACACCCAAAGACACAATGAGGTGTTCATTTAAATGCATGGTCATTTTTAAGGCTGTAGTTTCTGGTTTCTGGTGGCATCATGGTGTTTCTAAAATTGTGGCCCTGTAGATTTCTATTTCTCACAGAGCTTCTGTTTTCCCTGTTCACCTGCCTAATGTGGTGTCGGGACTGTTTGTGGGTGTGTGAGTGCCTTTCTGTCAACGTGAAAGGTTGGACTATGTTAGAATCTAGGTGAAATGTCACCACAGTGTCAACACAACCAGGAGGGATTTACAGCAGCTGGAAACAATGAGGCTGCTATGGTGTCTGTCCACTTAGGCATCAGCTGCAGTCAAAACAACCGTGTGAGTCTGGTTGATAAATGAGTGAGTGGACAGCTTGACTCTTGTCTCTGTCTTGTGTGAAACCTGAAGATCTTGTTCTGGGCAAAAAAATCACCAACTCCACCATGTTTACCTTTATACTATATGTATGTGTGTGTGTGTGTATATATATATATATATATATATATATGTATGTGTATGTAGACTGTAATTACACTGTTGTACCTTGCTCAAACAAATGTCAACAGCAGGTTCCTTTAATCTCACGGTGGCTTTGCCTTCCTCCACAAACCAAGTGAAGAACTTCTCTATGTTGTCTTTTAGCTGCAAGAGAAAGTTGTCAAATGTCAGTAGTGGAAAAATACATTTCACAACATTAGGGCGAGTTCGCATCATCATTCAACCAAGAGTGAATCACTGTCTCAACAAGCGTAGACAGGAATACTGAAAGCTTTTGGACGTTATCATCAGCACGCAGGTTTGCATATTTACAGAGCTATGACCTTTTAAATCAAAAGTACGAGCTTCTGAGGAGCACCTGAAGGCAGAATTTGAGACCATGAAAACAAGACTTCTAGGGTTTCTAATCTAGGTCTTTCTGAGAAAGATAATGATGAATAATTGAAAAAAGAAGATCTAAGTGACTCAGGGGATACTGTCAATTTCAAAAAGAAACTGTAGTGTGTATCTGGCTCTTTTACTGACAAACAAATAACACAAGCTCTCATTTTCTGTCTTGTTAAACTACACTTCTTGTAAGAGCTAAGAGGAATGTAGCATGTAAAAATGCTTTGTTATAATGTGACCTATACATTCAAAACAGCATCTACTGTCCAAGCTGTTAAGAGGACAATATTTCAGACTCGTAGATTTGATGCCTGGATGAACCATATTGTGCATCAAACTGTTAAATTACAGTGAACAACGGTATATATTTCCTTTTTGCATAAAGATATTCATTTTCTTTTTTCAAATGTATAGTTTAAAGAGCCAAACGACAACAGTCACAACACTGGTACATTAACTCAAACACAAATCATACAGCACTACAAAACATACAACACCAATGAAAGAGAGGATGGGGATATATTCTTTCTTTTGAGCTGATGTTAATGTGTAAACGTCTGACCCACCAGCTCAGTAACAATATGAACACATTTCATGACTTAATGGTTCTTTACTTTTCTAATCCTTCTTACGTCTCTGTAAATACAAACGTTGCTCTTAAAGTCAACCAGAGGGCCGATTCAGGCGAATTTCATCTTTCTGTTTTAAAAAAAAGAAAGAAGAGAAAATACAATGACAGTCTGGCACAAATGCATGCTGGGATAGTGTCCAGTCCCCTGCCTGGATGGATGGGATAAACAGAACCTCAAAATGACAAAAATGTACAGACTTGTGGATGATAAATGTAAAAGAAACTGTCATTTAATACGCTGTATAGACTGTTAAATACACCTGCATGTTTTAGGAACTAAATTTAAAGTTCCAATATTATGGAGCCATTGTTTGTTTTTTTACTTTTAAAAACATCCAGTTCTTGTATCTGTGCATGATAGGTATGGTTTGATGAGGTTACTCTTTACTTTTCAGACTTTAGCTGGCCTTGAAAAATACTCTTTGAGTGATTATTGAAATACCCCGAATTTAATTTGAATTAAAATCCCAATATTATTAGAAGCATCTTGCAGTCAAGCTAACTTGGAAAACAAGAACAGAGGCACTCCAGTTTTAACAACCAGCAGCAGTACAGTAGTTGGTACAGTACAGAGGACAGAAAGAGCAACAACAGACACTGACCTTGTACTTTGAGCCTGCTCTGTCTTTGGCTGTGCAGATCATCATGTAAATGTTGCTGCGGTGACTCGTCTTGTCCAAATGCTTCCCGATGGAGAGCACCGCTCTCGTCCCCTTCCCTCGACTTTTCATCCCAAACGTGGGGAGCATCCGGTTCACCACCTCGACATCACACTGCAGCTTCATCGCAACCAAATACTGAAGATTCAAGTCCGGCTTGATGCCGTGTCAGAGTGGACTAAGGGTTTGAATGCATACCAGAGAGCAAACTTCCGCGGAAAAAGTAACGCTAGCTAGTAACTATTGACACAACAACACACATCCGTGCTCGTCATGGACGTCAACAACAGAGCAGCCGTCTCTACGGAGCTGCATCTGAACGGCACTACACACTATCTACAGCGGGTATATTAAGCCTTCGGCGGGCAGCTGCAGTTAGCCTGACAGTATCTTGACAAACTGTAAACGTCCTGGACAGTTTTCGGTTGTCAGTCGGCTGGTTAGCTGCAGTTAGCACGATCTCGCGCGCTTGGGAAGTGACGTCAGTGAGGCGCCAGTTAACTCAGGCCGGGCGTGCACTGAGCACGAGAGGGACTGACCCCTGCATGGTGTCCAATTACTGCTTAATGAACAATATGTAATAAGTGAGTTGTCTGAGAAAAATTATAATCAATAATAAAACTAATTACTCTTTATATTAATATCCACTGCAGTCACATTTAAGAAGAAACACTTCTATGCCAAATCATTAAGCAACCTATAGACGTTTAACAAAATGTATTAACTCGAAGTGCATTTTCTAGCTTTTTTCCGGAGCTTTCTGCTGTATCCCACGGTCCTCTTTATCTCCATGACATCTGAGCACAAACTCCATTTGCTGAGAAAGAATGAGATACAACTGAAGCTCCGGAAAAAATAATTAATAAGTGTACCATCTTTTCTTTTGTTTTTTCACCCTGTAGATGGGTTAGCAAGCATTTTTATAGTTAATTGGGTGAACAGTTGAACGTATGGCCATGAAGAAATATAATAAAAATATAAAAATAAGCAATATAGTCCGTAGCAATTGTGCCATCTAGTGGTCAGCAGAAAGAAATACTTCCCCAAAAACTACACTAGGAAAATACTGTATACTTTACTACATTTATTTGACAACTGTAGTTACTTTGCAGATTCAGATTTTCCATAAAGGTCACATGGTCATCTTGACTGAACGATTTAGATGTTTATGAATTAGTTAAAATTGGCTTCACATTGATATTTAATTAATAATAATCTAGAAAAGTAATATATTGTATAATATAACATTTTATAATTATTTTGGGCTGATAATACTTCTGTACTTTTACTTTTGGGGGCAAGAATTTTACTTATAATGGAGTATTTTATAGTATAGCTTTTATTGAAGTAAGAGATGTAAATACTTCTTCCACCACTGATGACACCTTTATTTATCTCTCCCCATCACATTTACATTCATCATTCCTGTGGTCTTGGCCTGAAAATTAGCCATAAAGTTTAAAATGAAGGTTCATGGTCTGATATGCAAAACAACATGTCTAATTTTATATCCACTTTTGGGTTTGTCCCCAAATGTCAATTAATAATAAAATTAACAATAAAAAGTATCATGATAAACAGCCTTACCTGTATGATCACAGAATAAGAAACATTTGAGAGAACTGTACAAAAAATATTAAAAATATTATATTATATATATTTTTCTGCTATTTATCTGCCTCCTGTATTTTGCCCAGAAGTGGCACTCCAGTTCAGATAACATGCAGAATGTAAACTTTTGTTTGCATATTTGTTTATTTGTACCAACCACCCTCTGTCTTGCAACCGCAATGTAGTCATTCCTGAATCCACTCACATTGTTTCGTCTCTTGTAGTTGAGGACAGCAGAGGTACCAGTGAGTCTGAGAGTGTCTGACATCGTCGCCTCAGATCAACATGATCACAGCAGAAACCCAATTGTGATCCCTCTTCTCTTTCCTCCAGTCTTTCTCATCTTCTACATTAACACACACAAGAAGGACTGTACAAATTTGCCACAGTGATGATGATTCATTGTATGATTTAATGAACTAATTTGAGAAAATAAACCCCCACAACCCCATCCTGTTAGATGACTCCTTATACTATTTTTACGCATTTCCACTTTGAAAATATTCCCTTCAATCTGACATCTTACAAGTAAACTGATTCATAAACCCTCACAAGTCCCGTGATTGATTTATTAAACACTGTTATGCAATAACATTCCTTCAGAACTACTTTTATTGCTTACATTTTAACATTCATGTTCTCCACTCAGCATATCCCTCATCAATAGATGCTTTGTAGTGTTAAATAAAATTCTTTGGAAAAAAAGAAAAACAAACCCAGAATAATGTCTTTGGTTTCACCTTGATGTCTATGAATCAGCTAAAAGACAATTAAATACCTTTGGTAATAACATGCAACTTTCTTGTATTACTCTTACACATGACTTTAAGCGGCACACTTTCAGTACATAATAACATGTACAAGGTCAAGTTAGTTACAAGGAAGTTTTGTTTCCTGTGATTTTTGAAAAACATGAATTTTGATGAAAACAGTAGGATGCTGAGGTCGTGCAGTTTTGATGCATCATTTGATCAGATCTGACAGTTATTCTTGTCATTGTTCACACTCCTGACAGACCTGTTGCTGCCTCAAGGAGAGGGTGAGATACCAACATACACACTGTTTGTCCAACACCTGCAGCTGTTTTCATAC
Organism: Maccullochella peelii; assembly: GCA_002120245.1. Lineage (NCBI taxonomy): Eukaryota > Metazoa > Chordata > Actinopteri > Centrarchiformes > Percichthyidae > Maccullochella > Maccullochella peelii. Next base: position 79,529 of record LKNJ01000841.1, read on the forward strand.
AATAGGACTCTTTGACCTTTTGGTGTCTGTGTTAAAAAATAGAAAGTGTGTATTTAAGTTTCTTATACTTTCTTTCAGAAATTTCCTGAAAGAGTACATTTTCTCCATAAACCTTCATTAATGTCGCTCTGTCTATGGAGCAAATAGTGACCAACCCTACAACACCATCCATTATTACTGATTTTAACCCACCTTGACTTATCACTAGGCCTCTTTTTGTCCTTCACAGGGCTGTCTCCACACAGGAGGACCCTCTCCGTATATAATAATGCCTCACTTCCCTCCCGTCCTCGCCGCCACAGCCCTCAGACCGGTGCACGATGAGAACTGGGAAGAACCGGGCGTCTCTATAAGTTGGTGGACTCTCACTGGCCGCCAGCTGGCTGGAGTCGGACCGGCAGCACTGCTCGTCCATGCAGCAGGGGTCCGTCAGGTTGCTACTGCGGCTCCTCCACAGAGCCACGGTGCGGTGGGAGCCGTACATGCGGCAGAGAGAGAAGCGGGACGTGTCCGGGGAGAGGTGGGAGTGGAACAGTGCTCCACGACAGGAGAAGATGGAGGAACAGCTGGAGCTGGTGACTGTCCTCCTCCTGCCCCCTCCTCCATCATCTCCTCGTCCGTTCAGCTCAATGCCGTCCTGGCTTTGGAGAGCGCCGTAGCTCTGAGCAGTCTGGCTGCTGTCCAGGAGGAAGCAGTTTGAGGACGAGGTGCATTCAGTGTCTTGTAATGAGTTAGAGTCTGCTGTGCGCACATTTATCAGCACGGCCTCGGAGTAGCTGGGAATCACCTGGCGGTTACAGCGTATGTGCCACTCCATTTCAGTGCTGTCCAGTGTGTCTACTCTTGGAATAACACAACCAGTGTGATTCCCCAGAGGCCTGTCTTCATCTAGAGGAGAGGGGCTGCTGTGGCTGTACTCTAACCCAAATAGTTTCTCTATGCGGTAGTGCACATAAGCAGTGCGGTACTCTATCAGTACTCTCAGAGGCCAGGACAACATCAGCAGAGCTGCCAGCCAGAAGGCAACTTGGGAAGTGTACCAAGGCATCCTATCTGGGTCTACATAGGCTATCAGGTTTTCTCTGAAGTCCACATTTTTCAGCTGCATCCCCTCCCTAGCCTCCATGTAATCGTCCAAACCCTCGATCTCAGAGAAGAACCTGGCTCTCTGGTTGAGGTAATCATTTTCTGGACCGGCCTCAGTGAAGCTGAAACATTTGGTGAAGCGCAGGCGAGTTGCTGGGCGTCCCTCCAAGCCTCTCAGGTCACGTGATACATCTTTCATCCCACAGTGGCTGTAGTCAAACTCCCCCTCAGCCACATGGGTGTTCACTCTCTCATGGTACACTTGCGTGGTGGTGTAGGCATCGCCGTTGCGGTATCGAGTGACTTGGCGAGTCCGTCTGACAAAATGGTAGCTGATGGCCTTCCACCATATGCAAGGTTGGGCCTGTCGCAGGCGCAGCACGCGCTCATACACGCTGTCCACGTCTGCTTTGCACTGAAGCTCGCTCCGGGCTCTGCAGTGCCAGCACTCCACCATGTATAGGATGTAGAGCATGAGCAGGAAGGCCACAGGGATGTAGATGTAGCCGTCAGAGCAGGGGCTGTCGTGGTAGATCATTGAGTGTCCTCTGACCCCCATCCCGGAGGCCCCCCGCAGGGAGGAGGTGAAGGAGGCCGTGAAGGAAGAGGTGAGAGCTGAGTTGAAGCTGATCTTGGTGACCCGGGTCAGCTGGCACCAGGCCACCGCGCCCAGGCAGCTGTACATGAGCAGAGAGAGCAGCAGGCAGCGCCAATGGGACTCCCGGCAGACACAAGCACCCAGGGACTGCTGCACTGGACACTGCTGCAGAGAGAGAGAGAGAGAGAGAGAGAGAGAGAGAGAGAGAGAGAGAGAGAGGGAGTAATGAGGAAAAGGCACTTAGAGCCCCTGAAACATGGCGGTGACATTATGACTTGCAGCAGAAATGCAAATGAACGTGGCTGCACTATAAATTGCCAAGCTTTTCCATACCTAAGCACAAAGTAAATCAAGCCAAATAAGTTCAGTGGGATTCAGTTAAAGCACATAGTGTCCCTCGGAGGCTGTGAGTCAAAGCAGCTGACGGACAAAATATTAACTGAGGAATTTTCACACACCTATCTCTTAAAGTAATTGCATTTATATTTAAATTTTTATATTTCTGATATTTTTGTCTGGTTCTTGTGGTGACAATCGTCCCCATGAGATGAGTTCTTGTAGACTACCTCTGGTATTTAATGGAGTGAAAGGATTTATGTTGACAACCAGCCCATCCATTGCTACACTGAACCAGGGGTGGGGATGTCACTTTGCTGGTTCCACCTCAGTTGTTTATGGCGCAAACAGGGATTAAATTCTGGTGGACCAGAGATGGCAGACTTTTCAGTAGTGCAGGCCTCCTGACTGCAGACATTAGACTATGTACAGATTTATTTACCTGAAAAACACTAGGGGATAATTTTTTGTATCATGTTTTTATACTCTAATAATAATAATGTCGGCTGAAGATAAATAGGACGTTGGTGAAAAAGACACAAGTTGCTTGTACATAAATTGTACTTTAATCTACTCCACAGTATAAAATAGGACTTGCATGGACAATGGATCTGAGGTAAGACAACGTGTGCTCTTTTACTATCTGTCCATGGCTGGCTGCTCACAGTCAATCCCCCAGATGTAATCACATTAAATACTCCATGACAGTAAAGACAGAGGGCATGATAGAGCAAACACAGACACATGCACGTACACTTAAAGGACTGACCAACGCTTAAAATCATGGTCTGGCTTTGCAAAAAAGAATTGTTTGCTGGCTTAACAATTCCATTTGGAGAGAAAAGGTGCATGAATTTGTCAGTGAGAGTATCTTTCCACATCACTGGACCTACTGCCACTTTGTGAAATTGACTATTCTGACATTTCAGCAAGCAGAGAGGCTGTTTGGCTGCAGGTGGAGGCAGTTGCACTGTGATGGCACAGAGACGATGTCCATATAGGAGTTATTTTCCAGTGAGCCATTAGCACAGAAATCAAAATGCATGTGTTTTAAATCTAAATTATCTTAGCTTAGCTTAAGGAGTTTAATAAAATAAGCTTCCTGTTTGTATTGCACGACAACACTGTTAATGGTTCAGAATTGCTGTTGTTTCTTATCTTTTCTAAAAGTAATTCATTGATCAGAACTATTCCCAGCTGATGTTTCTTCGTGTTTTTGTTTAAGTTAAAAATAAGATAATGAATGGCTGGCTTGTCTACACGTACCTCCTCTGGGACATCACTCTCAGCCGGTGAGTCCTCCTCCCCCCCTTCCTCTTCCTCCTCCTGCTCCTCTCCCTCAGCATCATTGGGAGCGCTGGCCGCCGTGTTCTCCGCAGAGTCCAGATCGGAAGAGAGCATGCTGCACTTTTCGCATGTCAGAGAGAGAGATTATAAACTCAGTCTTTTTTATTCACTGGCTTTGCTCCTTCCGTTCGCTCCCCCCTTTTTGTTCCCCCCTCAGCCCCACGCCGTCTGGGCCGGAGCCAGCAGGCTGCTGCTGCTGCACGGAGCGGGGATCCCGCTGTGGTCCCGACTGGCCGGGCGGAGGGGGGCGGGGTTGAGGGATTTCACCGCAGCAAAGGCAGCAGAGGTTTACCATGATGCAGTGTGCAAGGCTTGTTGTCAGCGGCCAGTGGTCGACAGTTTGAATCACCTAATAAAACAATGCACTATGATAACAAAAAACCCCATCTCTGCACTATGTTTATCCAGATGCCGGTGCGCTGTCCAGAGTCCTGAAGGAGGGAGGAAGGATACCGCGAGATGTCGCTTTGGGTAGGGCTTACCTGGCTGGAATGAGATTTTGATGCCAGGGGCTGCTTAATCACGCATATGCGCACGCGCACTTTATTACGTGGACATATTTGGACTCAATTCACCATCAGGAGTTTAAAAAAAAGCATGCACCATACACATGTGGCGGGAGAGGGATCTTATATTCTAAGATTTGCTTGAAGACCTTACGGGCGTGGATCTGATATATTGGTATTCATGCTTATGGTAAACCCTTGGCGTCCCACAACATAAATCAGCGAGGATGCTTTAAAATATTCGCCAACAACTCAGCCAAACCGTGTATGCCTAGTAAGCATCTAAATGGCCGCAGTCGTGAAAAAAAGTCACTACGCGTTCCTTTCTCTTTATGCTGGCTTTTATTTTGAAGGTGGAGGTTGGTGTCACATTAAACATCTTCCGTGTGGTGCACCGAGTGTTGTGTATCACGGATCCTGCACTCAACTGAAGGTTAGCTAACACAACTGTTAAACATGTTGAAGCAACAAAGACAGCCACATTGTAGTGGCACTGTTTGGTATTGTGTTGGATAATTTTAGCTTCGACCGAGTGAGGTTTGAGATTTCAAACTTATGTTACGCTAACGTTAACTGTACGTTACATTCATCCCCGGTGCCTGTCGGATGTAAACTTCACTACACGTGAAAACGAAAAAGCAATATATAGCTAACGTTAGATATGGGTCATTTATTTGGTTAATTAGTTTAAGTTTGACGCTTTTTGTCCTTTCTAGATAACGTTAGTCAGCCTTAAGATTAGCCACGCTAACCAAGTTTAGCCTGAGACGTTGAATTCACAGTATTTTCTTAAATTACGATTGACTCCTATCTGCCAGATCTAGCTATTAGCTAAGCACGGTACTATGATGAATCCGAGGACAGCTTTAATGGGTTTCAATTCGGTTAAAATGTCATCATGTAATCTGTCATCAGGGGCCTAACACAGTTATATTTGTGCGCACCCAGCAGCTTTTGGGCCCCTTGAATCATCATAACCTTTCATACCAGTAGTCTTGTGACAACGTCACAATCAAGTAGTGTTAGGGCTTAGGTTAGGTGGTGGTCAGGTGTTGGAGAGATGACAGGTTGGGTTCAGGCTGAAGTATGGAGAGACACAAATGGATAGGGAAACAGAATTAGACATAACAGTGGCAATGTATTTAATATGATCTTTTGTGTCCTTCAGAGGGATGTTGCGGCGTCCCAAGCCAACTGACTCTGAGGCAGACCTCCTGAGAGAGCAGGATCAGTTTCTGACCTCTGGTGCCCAGTCTGCTGCCAATGTGGTCCGCCGACCTGACAAGAGGCGAGGCGAGGCTGGAGGAGAAGGAGGGGAGCAGAACAGGGAGAATGAAGGAAGACAGAGGGATGTTGTCACTATAGAAGGTAAAAGATGTGTCTGTTTGTTTTAAGAATTTTTTCTCATTGACAGTTGACATTTTGGGGGGTTTCCCAGGCTCAACATCAGGCTAAGATTGGTACTTAACAGACATAGGTTACACACTTAAGTATGTCATATTTTTAAGGTATATGTAACGGCTAACAATGGACCATATGTGAGTAAGACAATTTAATACGGAAACTGCAAACCTAATGTCAAACTTTTTTGTTTCCTCTAGATCTTCCAGACCAACTCCCGTCTCTGACGCCAGCCCCTCCTAAGAAGTCTCGTTTTAAAGCCAGCTGCGTCACTTTCGAGGCTGAGGATGCTGAGGAGAGGCTGGACAGACATGACACTCACATCAGTGCTGTTATCTCCAGGATTGTTGTAAGTGCTTGTAAAAACTTAACGTTGCATCAAGAATGGAACTGTGAAGCGTGAATCAGTGACTGTGAAGCTTATTTTCCCAGTTGGACCTCTCCAAGAATACATGCATTATAATTATTTATTATTATTATTTCACCAATGGATCTGTAACATTATTCTTTGTTTTAAGGAGAGAGATACAAGCTCTACTCCAATATCTCTACCAGCACTTACCGGCTTGGCTTTCCCCAAAGTATTTCACCGCTCAGAAACCAGCAGTCAGGTAAGAAGTCATTCATGCCCATTCTATCGTATTCTGCACATTGTATCGTTGTAATAATTTGGGCATGGGTAAATTAATCTTAGTTTGCATTTATCTTAATTCTTCAAGTTTATTCATCCTTATGACCAGGTGCCACTCTCCTCAGCTGGCGGGAAGAAGAGTATCTTTGCACGTCAGATTGTAGCTCAGAAACTTAAGGAGGGAAAGACACCTTTACACTGCGCACCTGAGCACACAGAGCAGAACCTGCCTCCTGAGACCAGTATGGATACAGATCAGTGTGACGCTGCAGATGATCGTGAGTAGGCTTGAGCTATGTTATTCTAAATTTCATACACGTCAGCGGATTTGTCTGAATTCCTGAAGATTAATTTATTTTTGTCTCCCTTTCTCTTTGCCTACTCACTCCTTTCCTCTCCTCTCACCAGAGCCATGTGCAGCCTCAGGTCCCAGACTGGTGTCTGGTCAGGGGCTTGAGGGCCCAGGTAGCTCAGGAGAGACCATGAGGATCCACAAAGAGAACCAAGCTAAGCTCCAGGGAATGTCTCAGGATGAGATACTACAAGAGCAGAAGAAACTCTTATCTCAGCTTGGTAGGCAATGATGTTGCCCACATGATAGTTAATAAGCATATAATATATGTTGAGATGAAGACATGATCTGTATTGAGTTTGTATCCTAACTAGTAAAGTACGTCAACACCTTTTTTTCCTCATTTTGTAGGTGCCACTGCGTATAACACGATTATTTCTGCTTCCCAGATCCTAGACTGGTGGAGTTCGTTAGATCTCGCAAAACCCAGAGCGTCCCGTCCTCTGCCTCCCCATCCAAACACCCCCAGGGCAAAAGCAGCAAGGAAAATGTGAGCAGAGAGCCAGGCTCCTCCAGTGCTGCTGTGCTGTTTGAGAAACCCCAAGAAGTGGAGATGGAAGGAGAGGAGGAGGAACTGCCACCTGCTGTGACGGGTATGATGGGTTCAAAATAAACCCTTTTTATTTATATCTTGTCAGTTGTTGCTGGTCTCTGCTGCTGCTGGAGATATGAATAAATCCGCAGCATTTATGTTAAGTTAGGTTATGTGGATGACTGTGTTATAGCATATATATCACATTCCTTCTTGCTTCCTTAGGCCGGGTTAAATTGTAACCTTGCTGCTGAGACTGTCAAATATTCATATCGTTGGTACATGTTGGGGGAGAGGCCCTAAAGAAACCACAGAAAAATGAATATAAATGAGACCGAGTTTGCACACTGTCAAGAAGACCATCATGCCTGGCTGACTGCCAGCTTTCTCTGCCTCCATCCCTGCCTTTATCTCACTCTCTCTGCTCTCCCTCGCCTCACTCTCCTGAGTATCCATTCCCTAATTGTATAACTAATGTGGGATGCTTCTGCTGCATGGCTAACATCCAGCCATTAATCTGATCATTGACTTCACTTTGTGCGATTAGCAGAAAGGCCCGGCTGAGCCAGAAGGAGCCACTCTCTGCAATTAAGTTACTGCAGATCATTCAAAGAATACTCCCAGTCCTGATGAAAGTGTTGCTAATGGATCATATGTAGACATGTCCTGCACATAATTTATACCAATCTATTTCCCCAAAAAAACGCAATGAAGGGGCTGTCTTTGTCATTCTGTTATTCTGACCAAAGACTATTTATTGCCTCCTGTACCTTCCCTTTTAGAGGAAACAACATATCGTTGTTTTGTCATCCGTGTTACCTTTTTTTATTATTATTGTGAGAAGCACAAACTTTCTAGATGGTTTTGTATAATATTTTTGAATAGTATCCTTTAGTATTTTGTCTGAATTGATTTGTTGTGACAGGAAGATTTGGACCAGATGCAGCTCTCACGATGTGAACTAAATTTTCAACCAACAGCATCATTGTCATGATGGTCAACTGTGTGCTGCCACTGTAATAATCTTGATGACTAAAGTTCATTTCCTAACTATTGTTTCACTCACATAGCGTCGTATGCTGCTGTCAAGACAGCAGACAGAGTTTGTGTAATATTCATATAATGTCTTTTTGTTCAAACATCTTTTCCTTTTTTCCTCCAGAATAGAAAAATCTGCACCCCTGCTGAAAACGTCTTCTTGTGGCTTCAAGACATTAAAGGGCTCAGGAGGCACAAATGCTGCAATTGCAGATTATTTTGTCAGTGTAGCAGTAGTTTGCGTTTACAGTGGTGGCACATGTTGGTGTTGTCACTTTGTTTGTGCTGGCTCCAACAGTTGTACCAATTAGCAGAAGCAATCATACCTTGTTACTAATCTTGTTTTTACTCTCCTGTGTTTTTTTGAATTCAGAGGAAGATCTGCCAGTGAAACCTCAGAAGGATTGGGTCCACATGAATAAGCTGGAGCCAGAGAAGCTGGAGTGGATGAGAGACTTGCCTGCGCCCAGAAGGAAAGGAACCAAGATGGTACAATACCAGTAGAACAAAAAGAAGCATGCCATTTTCATTCATTTCAACTCAAATCTTGCATTTGAGTGTGTTTTTCTGCATTCAGGCCTCAGTGTGAGCCAACACGTTCTGTGGTTCTGTGTCCTGATAGGCCATGCAGGCTCGGTTTGACTTTGCGGGGACCTTGATTCCACCCACTGAGGATCTGCCCACCCACTTAGGTCTGCACCACCATGGAGAAGAGCCTGAGGTCAGTAGGCAATACGTCAAAAATCAAAAAAAGTCTTATTATATTGTCCCCTTAGTGCCTTTTAATGTGGTGTAAGTCTTTGATAAAATGCGTACAACACATTAAGGTGCATTTCTTTTGTATTCAATAACTAACAAAGCAAGTTTAACATAATGACAGTACCTGCTAACAATAAAGTTAGTTAAAATAAAATTCTTTCTTTCTTCTTTTAAATGTCATTATAGTGACTCATTTTTTTTAGTTTCATTCTTGACATTGAGGATTTCTCTCCAGCGGGCAGGTTACTCCCTGCAGGAGCTCTTCCTGCTGTCTCGGAGTCAGGTCATCCAGCAGAGGAGTCTGGCCCTCAACACTCTGGCCAACATCCTCTCAAAGGTACGCAAACGAACACATACAACGCCACACGTAGCTGCAGAGACACATATCTGTAGTCGCTCATGTGGCTGCACTTCTCACCCTGTAGGCTCGTGCTGGGGAGTACCTGCCTGTTCTGAAAGGCAACGTAGTGTCCACTCTGCTCGACGCCGGCCTGCTCTTCCTGCTCCGCTTTGCGTTGGACGACGGTGTGGAGGGTGTGATGTCTGCAGCTGTGCATGCACTTAAAGCACTCCTTGTGTGCGCAGAGGATGAAGTAAGACAACTCGTCATTAAAACCCTCAGACTTTTTCATTTACAAAGTGATGTAACACAACATTATTTTATCTCCAAAGACACACTAAAATCTGTTTATCTGTTTAGTGATTCTGCAAAATCTCAATCACACTGACCAATTATCTCAAAAACTGTCAGAAAAACAGAACTGAGAACTTGATTTGTATGAGATATAATACACTGTGATTGGGTCTCAGGAGTGTTTGGACTGCACCTTCTCCTGGTTTCGCGGCCTGGCCTCCTTCCCTCTGCTGCCGTCTGCTCAGGAGGAGGAAGATGAGGAGGACCAAGGGCTGCCTGATAGTATGAAGGAGACAGCTAAGGAGAAGGAAGAGAGGAAGAGTGATCATGATGTGGCCAGGCAGGATGCTGTCAAGGTAAACAAGCAGAATTCATTCATTCATTTTTCCATTTGACTTGTTTTCCTTGGGTTTGTCAGATTTATAATGTATTGTAAATCTACAGTAATCAAGAAGCTCTGGAGATGAAGGTTAAATGATTATTGTTGGCTCTCTGTTTGTGTTTCAGGGTCTGTTAAAGATGAAGCTGCTCCCCAGGCTACGTTACATCCTCGAGGTGGTCCGACCTTCTCCTCCAGTGGTCCAGGACGTTCTGGAGATCCTGACTCGTATCGCTAGGCACTCCTCCTCATCTGCCACCCAGGTAGCAACAACAACAGCTACAACTCCTGTACAACAGCTTGCAGTACAATTCATTATTATTATCTGTGTTTTTATTCTGGCCTAATTCAGTAAAAATGTATTTCACTCTCAGGTGCTTGACTGTCCTCGCTTGATGGAGATGGTGTTGGCAGAGTTCCTTCCCACTTCCTGGACAGCGCCATCTTCGCCCCTTCCTCAGTCTGTTTATGGACTCCCGCTGGCCAGCGCCATGAAGCTGTTAAGAGTATTGGCTACCTCCGGCAGACACGCCTGTGCCAGACTGGTAAGTGCCGCTTTGGAATCTGCCTATACTGATGCTGCCTAGTGTATATAAAAGTATCCAGTGATGTGTGTAAAGTGTGCAGACACCTTTCTTTATTGATCATGTATAAGTCATTTGTTGTGCACAAAACTTCATGGGTCTGAAATCCAACCTCGGGGTTTACTCATCCCAGTTTTTAATCTGAATTATTCCATTATTCCCACATGTATAAACATTAATAGGGAATCTTTCTCTCTCCTCTCCCCAGTTAAACTCTCTTGGGGTGAGAGAGCGTCTGTCTTGTCTGCTGAGTGCTGAGCCCAGTGAGCTGCTGCTGGAACCGACCAAGGCCCTCAGGATCACCACTGAGGCCTACAGGCTGTGGGCTGTAGCAGCCGGCTACGGTCAGGCCTGCAAATTATACATGTAAGTCAACACATGCAAGCTGACAACCAGAGGCAGAAAGATTTGCTAAACAAACCTGGAAAAAAAAAACACAAGAGCCATCTAATCCTCTCCTCTGTTCTTCTATCACAGTGCTTGTCTTTTATTGCTGTACTGTCATTATATTCCCACAGAGACCTGTATCCAGGCTTAGCGAAGGCGTTACAGTCAGTGCACAGAGTCCTGGTCCCCTCAGATCCTCTGTTGCCTCTGCAGCTCCAGTGGGTCCTGGCTCTGCTTTCTCTGCTCACACAAGTTACACACACTGCTGGCTGCCATCAGGAGCTACAGGCTGCCATGGTCAGGTACAGATGAGGACTAAAATGGTTTTATGAAACCATGCTGCTGCATGAAGCATCACATTAACACGCCTGAATCCTTTTTAATCTACATGTTACCCTCTCAGCTCTCAGGGAGAAGAGTGCCCTCCTCCTCCTCCAGTGTCTTGGGGTCATGTCACAGGGTTGCAGGCATCCCTGTTGGGACATTTGAAGGGCTTCATGAAGAGCCTTGATAATCCAGTTCAGAAAGAGAGCAGCCTGGCTGTGATACCAGCTTACCTGGCCTACCTAGATGCTTACTACTATCAGTTTTCCAGACAGGTACTGCGCCCTGCCATGTACTTCTTATCTGTATGTGTCCATTTTTTGGAACTTTTTGCAAACATTAGAGCTTAGGACAAATCAAGTTATAGCTTATTATAGCAAATCCATTATTGTCTCTCAAGTAAATGTCTGAAAATGACAGGACAGTGGAATCTCAGGTGTAAAATCTGAGGAAATCTGACCACATAAACATGGTTGAACCCGCCGTGCTTTACCAAGCTATAAACCCACGAACTACATAATAAATTAAACAAAAGTGGTCAAAACTTTTCAAGAGTAGCTCTGGCTACACGTCAACAAAACATAGGAGAGTAACTATAAAATGCAAACAAATTATTGATACTATAATGTGACTCTCGTCTTCAGAACTGTTTCAAGCCAGTAGAGACCCTTCAAGAACTGGAGCTGCTGACGTCTGAGGTCCTCCTTCCTCTGCTGTCCCACCGTGTTGTTCAAGGCCTGATAAAGAACCTAAAGTAAGTCTGATTTACTGTGAGACCAGTGTAGTCATTGTAGGTGTTGTTGTTATTCCTAGTCATTCCTGTCAGATAGTAAAATGAACGCAGTTGCCCTTGTTTTGTCTTTTTGCTTATAAAATTTGTTCTTGACCTTCACCAGTTGCACGTTTAACAACACAGTCTGAAAAACAATTCCTTTTGTTGACAACTTTTTCTATTATAATTCTTTTTTTTTTCCCACCAGGTCTTCCTCAGTAGTGTGTAATGTCCAGTCTAGTCATCTGGGCCCAGAGATCACCCCCAGCCTCCCTGGCTTGGCCTGCCCAGGATGGAGGGACCGTCCGGGGCTGGTTGTTCCCAGCTCCCCCTTCCCTCTTCTCACAGGCCTGGGGCTCCTCCTGAAAACGATCACAAGCCTCCACAAAGGTCTCAGCTGCAAGGTAGGTCTTACTGAAGAGTTAAAATACATTTAGGGAGAGTTTTTATATCATGCGAGGACAGGGACAGACAGTAACAAGGTATACAGAGTCGAGTTTACAGCCTCTTGCCAGTCTAGTGTTGGCCTATCAATGAGCAAGATATATTTTGCTGCCATCTTTTGGTGACGTACACAAAATCCCATATATTTTCTATATATATATTTTGCCCTTTTGTGTGTTTGACTTTCTCTTCCACTCTCTAGTTCACTGGTCTCCTCCTGTCAGAACCCGTGATTGGTTACCTGCGAAGTTGCAGTCAAGCTACGCCCACCCTGTCTCACACCAGAGCCTGGCTTCTCCGTCATGAACACCACCTCCTCTACCTGCTGCTCCGGCTGGCACGCAGAATGGTAGGCTCCGACTTCAATCAAACCCCCATAAACCATATTCTATTGACCTGAAATGTGCATTTTAGGCTTTTTTTTCATTCGGCAACATTATCTTCTCTTCCCAACTGATTAATTCCTAATAACACATCCTGTTCTGTAGTTAATTGTATTTTTAGAGAGTATCAGTAGGTGCAGGTCAGTGTGATTTCCCTCCAATCTGATCTCTGGACAGTTTGTGTGTAAATTCAGGTTTCATCTGAGTTCATTTCTTCATCCTCATGCTTGTTCTGGGCTGCTATACATCATCACCAAACTGTGTTTTTTCACCTAACCAATTTCATTTTTACTCTGTACTCTTTTGTTTTTTCCCCTCAGGTTCCCATTGAGCCAGAAGTAGCCAAGCATGCCTCACTGTACCACCAGGTGGCGCTGGTTCTGCTGCCGTGGTTATTACCAGGCAGTGAATACCTGGCACATGAACTGCTCTCCACCATCATCTTCAGCAAGGACTTTATATCGTAAGTTTACATTTACTTTACTAAGTTTCATTTAGGATTAAGTGCCAACACAATCAACCCAAAACTTTTTTGTTTTGATGATTGCATGTAATGCATTCCTCCTAAATAATAATTTAGATTAGTGCTTGAAAAATGGGGCTGATGATTTTAATCTAATTTCACATATATTATATTGTATTCGTATATCGTATTGTATTCAAAATTTCTTTGGAGTCAGATCAAATTAGCCGATGACCCATTTCCGCCAAAAGTGATGTTTTACATTCTTTGCTTCCTCTTTATTACAAATTTACTCCATTTATTTTTATTTCTTTGCTTTCCAGAGAGGGCCACAGCGGAGGACCTGAGGCTGTAGAGCTGGGAGAGCTGAAACTCCAAGAGGAAACGCAATGCCGCACCTCTCCCTCTCTACAGACTGTGGGAGCCCTCCTGAGAGAAGCCTGCGTCCAGCTGCCATCCATAAGAGGCTGCTTCCTCACTCACCTGGCCCACCTGGAGCCATCTGTACTGACATCCCGAGACGCTCTGCTCGGCCGCAACCCCTGGATCAACTCCCATCTCCTCCCAGAGCTCACTGGTCCCACCGTGCCGTCCGATTGGCCTTTCCTCCCGCTCGTCAGCCTGTATGAGCGAACAGGTGTATGTGACGGTGGAGGGTTAGCGGTGGAGGAGCTTCCACAGGGGGCTCTGCAGGCGGTGACCCACTGTCTACAGTGGCTGCTGCTGCTGGAGGTCTGGAGGGAGGAAGCACTGAAGGTATATAAACAAGTCAGTTTTATTTGTGTAGCACAAAATCACAAAAAACCTACCCCTAACCCTGATGAGCCCACACCAAAAACAACCAAATATCTCTTTTTAAATAAAATAAGTGTTTTATAACGTAAACGTAAATTGATACCAGATTCGTGAGGTCGGTGTAGGACTAACGAAATCATATTACATCAGCCAACATAGTCTATACCAATAACAGTTAGAGCTAAAACAATTACTCAATAAATTGATTAATAATACCAATAATAATAAATGTATTTATATAGGTCATTTCAAAACAATGTTACAAAGTTCTTTACATGGGGAAAAATACAGTTAAAACGATTTAGCACCACAGTTAAGAATAAAATCCAGCAAATGAGAGTACAGAGAATGAAATAGAATAAAACACCCAAAATACAATAAAGTAAAATAAAAACTAAACTAAGTAAAACATTCTCAGCTTCTAAAATGTGATGATTTGCTACTTTTCGTAAACTGAATATTCTTGGTAAATGTTGTTTTGTAAATAAAGCAATATGAAGAGGTCTCCTTGGGTTCTGAGAAATTATAATAAGCATATTTCACTATTTTATGACACGTTATAGAAAAAGCAATAATCAAGAAACTAATCAGCCGACTAATTGATAATGAAAATAATCGTGAATTCCTCACAGATTCTTTCTGTCGGGCAGCATCACATTGTATTTGTTATTGTTGCTAACGTCCAGAACATTTCGTAGGTGATCCTTCCTGTCGCCAAGCTCGCCCGCCTGTCCTGTGTGTTCCTGTGTTCCAGTGACTTGTTCCTGGAGAGACCTGTTCAAAAACTGACCTGGGGTTTGTGCAGACTGCTGACCAGGTCTGAAAATGTTTAACCTCCTTGGTCTTGCATTGCAAAATCTAAACTGAGCACAGAGAAAAAGTGGCTAAGCTCCAGTTAAACCGAATGTCTTCCATTTACAGGCGATCCAGGCTGGACTCTTTGGACCTGAACGTCCCCCCTCCGGGTCTAGCCTCCTTCCAGGACTTGTACTCTGCCCTTTTGACCCAGTACGAAGCGGTGTCCTTTGGAGATCGGCTGTTTGGCTGCTGGGTCCTCTTACCCCTGCAGAGGCGGTACAGCGCCGCCATGAAGCTGGCTGTGTTTGGAGAACATGTGGGGATGCTGAGGTCCCTGGGAGTCACTCTGGAACAGGTGACGACGAGGATGTTGCTGCTTTTTATTTTCATTAGTTTAGTCTCCAATTGTTGTCTGTCCCTTTTATAACACAGCATTCTATGACAACACATTTATTATCTCTCTGTCTCTTCATTTGAAGCTCTCCATCCCTATCGAGCGCTTCACCTCCCCCCCTGAAGACTCCCTCCCTCTCCTCCGTCTCTACTTCCGCTCTTTGGTAACGGGGACCCTGAAGCCCCGCTGGTGTCCCATCTTATATGTGGTTGTCTTGTCTCATGTCAACTCCTTCATCTTCTCTCAGGACGCTGCAGCACAGGTACAGCACTGCATGGCACACACACACACACGCACACACACACACAGTCTCTGCACGAAGCACTGTAAAAGAAAATGAAGGAAAATAAGTGATTTCTGTCACCACAGGAAGTCTTTTCCTGATTTATTAAAAAATGGTTCCCCGAAGGCTTCAAAAATGATTCCAAGCCTCTCTTCTTGTCCTGCTTTCTCTAAATGTCTGGTTTATTTATTCATGTTAAAATTGTCCTTTGTAGCTTTTTTAATCAGCCGCAGTGAAACCTAAGGCAAACTGCCACATATGTAATGATTTAGCAAATCCAGAAGGTGCTGCAGCTGCACTGAAGAGGAGGCTGGATTTATGCACATTTTCTGCGCCAAATATGAGCTCATTGGATGCAAAATCTCAAAGATTTTATGAGTCTTCAAAACCTGTCCTCATGTTACTGATGTGAAAGGCTGAAAGGAGCAGCCTCTGAGTTGGACTTAAATATTGATTTAAGTCATGCTGTGTGACTTTTCTTTAACTGTGATGTTAAAGAATAAGAAACGCACTTGGCGACTTAAAGTTATTTGCTCTGTACACAAAGACATTATTTTAGAGCAGTGGAGCTGAAAACATTCATGCATGCAGGTGGAGAGTTTTTTAGTAAACACTGAGGGGTAAAGTGCGTCAGTACAGTACATCAGTGGGGCCTTTGATCTTCAATAACCCCCTTGTCCTTTTCCAGGAGGTTGAAGCAGCTCGACACAGTATGCTGAGGAAAATCTACTACCTGACCGATGAGGTACTTACACTCCCTCTGTCTCTGATCTTTTATATGCTGCAAGGTGTTTATTGATTGTAACTCTTCACTTCGCCTCTCATGTAACTTTTTGATGATGTTTTCTCCACAATCGCTCCACATTCCTCTGACAAATCAGTCTTGTTTCTCTCTGTTTTTCATCTCGTTGACCACCATCCCAGTCACTGTTATCCTGCTGGATGGGTTTTCTTACCGTCTATGGTTATTGCAGCCTGGATTTGTTTTAAACCTTAAACAGTTCTCTATTTTTATGTCTTACGGGTTAATTATTTATGTAGTGATCCTCTCATCTTAATTCTTTTTTATGAATTAGTAATTAGTTTTTCTTTGTATGTCTTGTTTTGGTATTTCAGTTTCTCCATAATGTCTTTTAACTTGTAGTCTTGGTTCCAGATTTTCAGTGATAACCTGGCTCCCCTAGTATCATTGAATAAATAGTCTGCATCCCACCTTTAACACTACAACTTAAAGTCCTGCAGTGATATCATTTAGAAACCTTGTGTGGTTGTTTCCCTGCAGGCTTTGTTTACACCAGTGGTTCCCAGCCTTCTTTGTCTGATGTACCCACACAGCCCTGTCAGATCAGAGTGCCCCTTTATTGACACCATATCATGTTCCTAATATGTTCATTTGAATTTAATTAAACTGGATGTTATTTAACACTATTAATTATATAAAAGTGGATATTGTTACAGTCATTTTTTCATGCATTTGCATTGTCAGTGTTTAGGTTGGTTGGATCAAGTCAGAATTCGTACTTCTAACTCTTGTAGTGGCAGAAGCTGGACATTTAAACCATTTATTCATTTTTTTATTAGCTATTTCAACCATTTACCCAATACTTTAGCTGTCTAAATTGTTTATCCATTACTTGTTGCTATCTATTTTAGTCCTTTTTCTTTTACTTCTAGCTAACTGTTTAGACCTCTCTGCTGGCTTGTTAACTAGTTTTCATTCACTCTCAATTGCAGCACATGGTGCTCTGGTGTTACAGCTAAATCAATATGCTGATATACATTTTAAATTTTAAATAATTCTTTATATAATACAATATATATATTTATATCCTTATTTTTTTTTATCAGTTGAGATACTCTACAATCTTTCCACGTACCCCTCCTGTAACTGCAGGAGTGCCTCTGGTTGTGAGTCATTGTTTTACACCCCCGCCTCTGCTGCTCTTCTAACCTCCTTCTCACTTTCTTTGTCTCATTTCCAGATGTTAAGGAACCACTTGCTGCTCTTCCGTCTCCCACAGCAGCACTCAGAGTTTGGCTTCGATATGTACGATCAGTTGCCTCCCATTAGGGTGAAACGTTTGGAGAGTGTCCTTAGACGACAGGAAAGCAGCGATGACAAAGGAGACTGAAGGCAGCGGGGAGTGGAAACATAAAAAAAACTAGTGAGCCAAAAACAAAAGATACAGAGAAGGGGACAGTATGAGACTGAGAGCAAATGGAGGTAGAGACTAGAGCATGAGTAGAAGATGCTGAGAAAGAAAGGTTGGCGGTGGGAGACAAAGTGAGACATTCATTTCAACTACTAAAGATTGGAAAGCTTGAACAAGAGCCGACATGGTCACACGAACGTTTTCAGTGGCCTCTTTTCTTACAGGAAACCCAACATGGGGCAGATTTGGCCATCCAGTCAATGAAGTAGCATTTGCAAACAATATTTAGCACTTAATTGAACATGCTTTGGGCATAATAAATGTAGAGGTTTCAATCTAAGACTATATTTTACAGACATCAGTGGAAATGATCTGAAAGGCCGTTTAATCTTATTTTTGGTTTTCTAAGGTTACTTTAACCTGTCTGAACTGAAACACAACCAGTCAAGTCAACCCAAAATGCTAAAAATTAATTAATTAATAGCAGATGCAGTGCAGCACTGGTCCCACAAACACAAACCTTTCAACCAAAGCAGCCAGGAGGAATTCAGTGTTTTTCCTTGTGACACCAGCACTTTGCCAGAGTTGTCTGATGAGTTTATGTCTGATGAGATTGAAAAACAGACCAGGACGATTCTTGGCATCTCACAGTAAAGACAAATGTCCTATTTTACAAGTGCCTGAAATGGTTTGTGAATAAAACATGATTTCAAGTATGTGTGTAACCTCAATGTTTTTATTCTCTAATCGCAGTGTCTCAGCACTGCAAGTATAGCACATAAAAATTGTATTTCGCTAGAGAGAGAGAGCTGAGTTTGTAGAGCCTTTTTTTATTGACGGCCACACCACAGATGCAAACGCACACAATGTGATTAACACAGTGCAGCGAACACATTGTTTTCAGTGAGTTTTGAAAAATTAAAATGGGGTTAAAAACACCCACAAACAAAAACTCATTCAGAGTGGGTCTCCTGGGGACTGTCGAGATAAGCAGAATGCATTGTTCCCTCAGTGCCACTGATCAATAACACTCACTCTGAAGTCCTTCACAGACAAAGGCCTTATTTAATTTCCATTGAAGTGGCCCTAACTGTTGCCAGTGTTAAATCAGATTTGGAAAATGCCCATAAGGGGCCGGTGTGTTTTCTGTGCTTGTATGTCCCCTGTTTGTGCTCTGTTAGATAACAAGTTGTGGGAATGGATTGAGTCTGACTGCATAACATTAACAACTTATCACATACTGATGAAGTTGAACTTCTTACTGATTTAACATTCCCCTTTTTTTTTTTTTTTTTTTTTTTTTTTTTTTTTAGATGTAACTTACAAACTACGTTTGCGCATCATAAATATTCCATTAAGCGTTAATAAAATAGATATGTTTACCAGAAAACCTTTTTGGTGATTTAAATCATTTATAAGCATAGAAATTCTGACACAGCACACAAACTTTTGATTTGCAGTATATCCATCCAGCTAACCATCCTCTTAACTGCCTTCCTTTTCATGCTCACGGTGGCTGGCAAGTATACAGCCTCAGAGGGACCACATGCTCTTGAAAACATGATCTTCTGTTCTTCATCTTCCTTTGATAATGACCCCTCCAGCTTGAAATACACAGCATCATCTAACACGAAGTAAAAACCCTCCAGAGTTGGTACAAATTGCAGAAGCGTGTTGCTGCTGTGCTGGAGGAGGAGGCGCTCTCCAATAACAATTTTGTGGAGTGTTTTCTCCCATTAAAAGTTATGTCACCTCTTCTAAAGATAATGATAATAACACTAAGAAATACTCAGAAAACAGTTTCTGGGCACTAACTTTCACTTGTTAAAATGCAGAACTTTGAATGCTTGACAGTAACGTGTGTCATGATTTTACTGCAGCTGTAAAACCCACTCTCCACCTTCCCTGTTTCAAACTGAGATGTTTTTGGATTGAGATCAGCCAGACAGACTATTTGATGCATCTTCAGAATGTGTTCATACAGTCATTCACCTGGTTTTGATGTCCGGTGAAGCTCATGCTGAGATGCTGGATGTATGGAGGGAGTCATGTGGCTGCGCTTTTGATCCCTGAAAGAGGTGGAGTCCATCTTTGTCAAAGTGAGCAAACTCTTGCATGCTCCAGGGAGGTATCAAATTCCTTTTTCTTGCACAATCTGATACTTTAAAGGCCACACCTCACATCACAGCCACAAACACTGACCTTATAACATATTCAGCTTGTGGCCTTGTATTTGTCTTTACATACATTATGCAATAATGTGATCTGATTAAACTAATTTGTTTCCATGTTTTCAGTTTCACCATTGTCCAGATTTTCACAGAGCATGGACAGACAGCTTGATGTCGTGTTGTTTATTCATCCCCTTTGTTTTGCTCTCTCTGATAAACTCCACTGACCTGATTTAGTTTTTTTGTTTGTTTTTTAAGACAAAAAGTCTATTGATTTATTGTAGGCTCTAGATTCTTGTTTCCCAGTGAAATTCTTTGGCATGTAATTAGCCAGTGAAAGACAATGGCACCTCCTGTGGTTACTAAGGCTGGTAACATGGTTCGCTCCACATCTGGTCTGTATTTGGTCTTATTCATGGGGAAATGTGCAGAATTGTTCCGCTACAAAAGTGAGGAATCTGCAAACAGCCCTACTTCACTTAATCGTAAAATTGACTGCGAATGCGATTCAAAAGTAAATTATCTACAGGGGAACTACAATAAGACTTGATAATAAAATGTCCAACCTATACTTTCACAAAATGGCTAAAGCAACAACTGCTATTTCTCTTTTTACAATAAGACCAAAAACCTTTAAAATATTAAATATTTAATGATAAACATACATTTTTCCAAGATGATTACATAATATTTATCAATGAACCTTTTCATTTGGAAGCCAACAGTAAAAAGGTTTGATTGAAAAAAAGGTTTTGGAGGCAATAAACCTTGTTTGTCTTGGAGCTTTCATGACTCTTCTGAGCTTTTCCACAAAAAAAAACATTATGTAAGTGAACTTCTACACGACTTCTATTCCTCCCCCCGTCCACCCCAGGGGGATCTTATATCCATTCTGTATTGTTTGCATTGGATGATTTATGAGCGTGTGCTTGAACCTTGAACTTGGGTTACTCTTAATCTATAACATGTCTTGGCTATTTGCCACAGAAGCAGTAGAGGAAATTAAGCGATTTGTGTGTTGGATTGCAAAATCAAAACTTAGTTGTTTTAACTGTAAAGTCCTGATTTAACACCTTTAAAACATAAACATTAAAGGAATGGTTTGACATTTTGGGAAATACGCTTATTTACTTTCTTTCTGTTTGGTAAATATGGATAAATTAAATTAGCACAAAGATGGGAACCAGAGAGAAACAGATAGCCTGGCTCTGTCTGAAGATAACAAAATACACTTACCAACACATCATATGTAATTTGTTTAATGCGTACAAAAATCAAAGCGTAAGAATGAGAAATTGTGTGATACCTTTGGACAGAGCCAGGCTAGCTGCTTTTTCCTGTTTCCAGTCTTTATGCTAAGCTAAGATAAGCTAACCGGCTGCTGGCTGAAGCTTCATATTTACATTTAAACACGAGAGTGGTAACAATCTTCTTATCTAACCCTTAGAAAGAAATTTAATTAGCGTATTTCTCAAAATGTTGAATCGTTCCTTTGCCAATTGTATTCTGTATACAGTTCAATTTATCTGCCTCCTGATTCTCGAAACAGGATTATGTGTAATAGGATGGCACACAAAGGTATTACTGACATAATAACACTTCTTCTTAACTGTTCATCTCCTCCTCCTGCTTCTCAACAATTTCACCCCTTTTTTCTTGCAGTTTTAATTTCCCTTCTCTGTCCTTTTCTTTCCTTTCCACCTCCATCTTTACCCTCGAGGATCTTTCAGTCCGCAGATCTGTCTAGGTGTGCCTCTAGTAACCAGCATGGCTACCTACAGGCCCTGGTTTTCTCCAACCTGAGGAGTCTCATTGACGTCTCAGCTGCTGAAAGCTAATCTCTAATAAAGAGGTTGAATAAGTGGCAAATAAGCGGGGGCTTAGTTTTTATTTCTGCTTTGAGAGAAGCAATAACTGAGTCAATATCCCGAGTAATTATTCCTCTAATAAAATGCGTCTCAGGTATGAAAATCAGAGCCGATAAATGGATCGGAAAAATCCAATTTGAAAAAGTTTACCAGTGTTTTTCCACTATTCTTGGATAATCCAGTCAACACCTACAAACATGGTCAGCTCTGCGGATAGAACCCAGGTGGTGCACCGCACAGGGAGCACACTGCTGAGGAAATTCAGAGGCTGATCAATGCGCGTAAAAAGGTCGAGCTATTGCCAAAGAATGTAGATGGAGGTTATTCAGTTCAGTTTTATTTATATAGCGCCATATCATAACAAAGTTATCTCAGGGCACTTTGTCATAAAGAGCAGGTCTAGACCGACTCCTTATGTGTACAGAGACCCAACAATTCCCACCAAGAGCAAGCACAAGCAACAGTGGCAAGGAAAAACTCCCTTTTAACAGGCAGAAACCTCCAGCAGAACCAGGCTCTGGGTGGGCGGTCATCTGCCTCGACCGGTTGGGTTGAGAGTATGATGCAGGTATGAGAAGGTGGAGAAGTTGAGACCTGCATATCATGGCCTCCTCAGCAAGGCCTGGGACCCCCACTGACACTGTACATTCCCATATTGTGATATATACAGTACTGACATCTGTAAATATCAGAGGTGGGACCAAGTCATTATGTGCTCTTCACCAAATGTAAAGCCATTTTAACAACACAGTAATAATATATTAAATTTAAACAAATCATGAATGCTTTATAAAATTTGTATTTATTTGTTAAAACAAGTTTTTTAAAAACAAGTGCAACTGAACTTAATCATAAACAGAGTGGATTTTGTGTGTTTCTCTCCTGTCTTGTTGCATTTAAATAACATAGTTTTTAGTCTTTGGGCTCGGGGGAAGGTATTAAGTATTTTCAAATCAAAAGGCTCAAGTCCAAGTGAAGTCACGAGTCATTGGTGTTAAAGTCTAAGTCGAGTTGCAAGTCTTCTTTGATTTTGTCAAGCTGAATCTGAAGTCATCAAATTAGTGACTCGAGTCCACACCTCTGGTAAATATCACTTATAATGTGATATTGATTTCAACCACTGTATGAACTTTCTCCAAACCCTATAATCTGCTTCAACCGACTTCCTGTTTATACACAGTATTGTATAAACAGACTTTTGATACCATGTTGGTGGATATCTGCCAATATTACATATAAATATCAAATGAATACAAACATGATACAATAATTTTATTTTCTGAAGAACAGATACAAAATAATAGAATAGAAAGATTGTCATTTATTGCCTCATCTTGCTGCTGTCCTTTAATGAATTCCTTTAATTTGAGTTGTAAAGTCAGTATGAGAGAAGTCAAATCATAAAAAATTAATACTTAAAAACTGCCCACTGTTTTTTTTTCACATACTAAAGGCTTCATCAAATATTCCACCCAGATCTAAAATCTTTTCATTTCTCATCAATAGCAGTGTGATTAGACATGGTTTGAAGTGATTGCAATCCAAAAAAATGTCAGATGTTCATTCCTGCAGAAAGAATAAGGAACCATGACCAAGAAAGTGGCTAACGAGGTCTCTGTGATAATAACAGGCGTTTTGAGCCCCAGAAGGTGAACAATAAATATTTCTGACCTGAGAGGCTGAGGCAGTGTGACTATGATTTATGTGATTTATTACTAAATGACTCAGCTGCATAAGTAGAAAAATAATATGTCTATGTCTATGTGTGTATAAATTATGACACCCTTGAGCTCAGTATCATGATCATTCACTTTATTCTTTTCGCTTTTAAGGTCAAAAGCAGTGAGCTTTGAAGATGGAGAATAACTCTTCTAATGTTGTAACTCAATCTCATTTGTTACAGTCACATGCAGAGCATCTTCAAAGGTATGAAGGCCACCATGTTGTGTTTAACATGCTAAGATGAAGCGCTCTGTAGCCTGCATTATCAGAGAACTTTAACAGAGGTGCAACTCAGGTATGAGTCAGTGATGACAGGAACTGATTTGGCTCCTGCTTCTGTATATAATTGTGTGAGGGAAAGGAAGAGCATTCCTCTTTCTATGATGTTTGTGATTTTGGACAAAATAGAGCTCATTTAAACTTCTTAAAAATCCCCTTCAGACAGATTATTGCAGCTAAACATTCAGATGGTGCCTCAAGTCAATATGAGAGATCCTCTTTGAAGAATTTGACAGCTCTGGAGTAAGATTTTTATCCTCATTGTAGTTCTCCTGCAGAGAAGAGATGCTGTGTAGGCTCCAATTTTCCAAAGTATGGGACATGCAGGGACATAAGTGGACTAAATGAGTGTCACCAGGTCCTAATGCCATTAGGTGCTGTCGTAATTCACTGAAACTGATTTTATTAGAGGGGGGACGTGATGCTCTCATGATGTCCCGCTAACAAAGCCTGCCTTCAGGCCACAGCTACTCTTATGGCAGATTGAAAAACAAGAAGAGAGAGAGATAGAGCAAGAGGCAAAGAGGCTAGAAATGCAAATCTGACTATACAAAGCAGTTGGTGTGAAACATTTTCTAAAGGGGTATGTGTGGCGTACGCAGTTTGCATTCATAAAAAACTCAGCATGCCAGCATTTGACCGTGTTAATGCATGCTTATTTGTGTGTGTAGTATGTAAATTAACTGCATTTATTAAAAGACATCCCACAAAAGCTTTATAAATTAATATCATTTCGTGCCTTCCACCAAGCCTCAATGAGTTCAGTGTTTGAAAAAGAAAAAAGAACACACTGAATATATTAATGTTAATGTTGAGGAGCTGGTGTGTTCATTAATGTGTGTGTGTGTGTGTGTGTGTGTGTGTGAGAGTGTGTTCTTCTTCTAAAATGCCAATAGCCTGGCCATTAATTAAAAAGTATAAAACAAACCAGACAGAAAGAGGGCAGAAGATATTCAATGTCTACATTTACCCATATAATGCTTCATTTTCCCAGTAAAGCTGACTTAGTGTGCACTAACACCCTCGCACTACGTCATCTGCTGCGTATGCGTTCAAAGCACAACACAGACTCGCTGCCACTATCGCTGCACGTATCTCTTCCTTCTCTTTCTCGCCCACTGTCTCTCTCTTTCTCTGTAGTTTGGGGAGTATTAAATATTTAACACTCAGCTAACGAGGGCCGCGCCTCTGAGATGTGTGAAGCTGAAGAAGCCATGAAAGGGAGCGAGTGGAATTCACCAGATTACTCTTTCAAAGTGATGAGAAGCTCATTTTAAAAGAGATGAGTTTTTTGGCTTGAAGCCACCTGGGAATTCCTTCACTTCCGCTGTCTGTGATGTGTGTGTGATGTGTGTGTGTGTAGAATTCATTTGGAGTTGTGTTTCAAGCTAAACAAACAAATTTAAGACCAATAATCACTGTCCTTTTAGCTCTGTTTTGCTCTCAACCAACACCTGAGGGGAAATTTCTAGCTCTTTAGCTGCTAAATGCTAATTGTTCACCAGCTGGTTGCTAACTTTGTCTGGTCTTGGTGCTGGACAGGTAGCTTATGGGAGATTTTGCACAAAAAAATAATATTCTAGATAATTCTCTATGGGTCCGTCACTACAAGCTACACTTTTCACATTACATGCGGTCATTGTTGATATAAATATATTGATCATTGCAGCTTTAAGTCATATTGTCACATTCCCAGATCTCAGCAATTAACTTGGCGAGTACAATGTTCTTGATACCTCTGGGAACGATATGCTTGCAGAGTCGCACCCTCAAACACCAAAGAATTTGTCCTCGTATAACCTCTGTAAGTTACACCGAACACCGCTGAATCTTCCATCAACACCCTAAACTGCCTTTGTTTTCTCGTTGATGATACTTCATGTTGAACAGAATTTCTTTCGTAACTCCTCAGGGTTCATGAGGGTGGCTTGACAGAGTTGTCTTTGGATTCAATATGCCCACATACATGAAGCATCATGAAGCCTTTACAGTAAAGGCTACAGGAGGACACTGTGGGACTCAGTGATTTGTCAATTTACACTTCATTGTTAAAATTAAGTGACCCGCAGCCGAGCAAAGGCTTACTCTTTCAAGTGCACATGAAATGAATCAAGATTCTTATGAATTCAATTCTTATGAGCTACTGACACACAATAAATTACAGTAGATAAGACTAGACTGCAGTTAAGGCAGGGATGCACACGCATTAGGACTGTTGAGTACTGATGGGACCAAGTTGGACTGGGTCTGTTCCAGTCTGGGTCAATTGGTGTTGACATTTGGCAGATAAAATCATAAAGTGTGTGATGTGTAAAGAGCCTAATCTTAAGTCTTCAGATGCTGTCGCTGCCAGTCGTTCTCATAAAGAGTTTTTAAAACATGTTTGATATTTGCAACGCCGATGATCACCCGAGGGAGACATACCGGTAAATAAACAGCTTTACCTAAACTGAAGTTAGCGTCACACCTCTCCATCCAAGATCTCACCCAAACTCTACGATTTTTTTCTCCCCGAAACAATCTTTATGTGTGTTTTTTTCAGTCTTGGTAGCTTTCAGCTAGTCTTCAGGTTTGTCCAAAGCTTAAGTTGATGATGCATTGAAAGTCATTGAAGTACATTTTTCAGCTGTTGCATGTCAGCAATATGATTTTGCTACATGAGTTATGGAAAAAAATAATAATTATTTTTTGGTTCTTCATTGTGATGGTCAGTCACCGTCTTTTGGAAAATGGTTTATTCTACAAACAGAAACAGAAAGTCAAAAATACAAAGGGCAGACAACAGAAGGCAGAAACGTAATAAGGTCTCGTATTACAAACACTGCTATAAAGGAGGGTTATTTTATGTCAATCATTTCATTTCTGTGGGTTAGTTTAAATTTGTGACAGCTGCTTCTCTTTGTCAAAGCATTCTTGTCTGTGTTTGAAATCTGTTGTCACAACACTTGTGCTTGAAATAGCAAACAGTTCAGATGTTTTGTCTTCTAATCTGCCCGCTATTTGGCCACAGGTGATTTAGCCTCTTTGTAGCTCTGTTATATTTCTCAAGTTGCTTTTAAAGTGGTGATTATCAAATTGCTGACTGTAAAACCTCTATTTTAGCTGACAAACGCTGCTGATTGCCATCCAATTTAATATGACTCACTTTTATTTTGAAGCATATGAAGCATTTAATGACTTTGTAAAGTCACCAATGAGAATTAGGGACCCAAAGAAAATATTACAGATTGTTCGCTCATTGCATCACGGATAAGATCCTTTCTAAAACTCCTTTCCATCATTTAACTAGGCGAATAACAGCGAATCTGTCATGATGGCACCGCAGACAACTAATCCCTATTTACACGAGTAAACCCACGAGTAAACCCACGAGTAAACTCACGACCCACGAGTGTGTTAAAAACACATTAACATCCAGGTAAATGGAAATTTACCTTGATGATTTTCCATTACAGCCATTAACCTACAATAAGAGCAGCGATGCTGTGATAAAACAGGTCAGGATGTCAGTACAAACTAATTAATTAGACCCAAGAGCATTGTATGTGTGTGTGTGTGTATGTGTGTGTGTGTGTGTGTGTGTGTGTGAGAGAGAGTGAGGGGTGGTGGGTGTATGGATGTACTTATACGTCCATTAAAACCATCAATACTGAAGTGATCACTTTGAACAAGAGCTTTGTGTTAATCATTATCTCCTAAACACCATGTGATGTGATGCACTTGCACACACACACGCACACACACACACACACACACACACACACACAGCCCAGGGCTTGGCTGGGTCATCAACTGGGTCGACTAAATCCTAAAGTATGATCATCCTGCACACACTCATAAGATCAATATATCAATATCTGTCTTTGTTTAAAAGTGCATGTGTGTGTGTGTGTGTGTGTGTGTGTGTGTGAGGTCACTGTGGCAGACTTTTGGAAACATCCAAAAGACACAGTTGGCTGAGTGAGGACTTCTTGCGCGTTGATTTTTAACACATGACACACATTTAAGGGGTTGGTTCACCCAGAACAAACAAACAAAAACTTACCTTACCCCTAGTTTTATCAATTCATGATGCAGACAGTTTCGGTTTAATTTTGCGATATCCCTCTCATGTTCCCTCTACACCAATACAATGGATGTGAATGTTTTGTGGTAGTTAAATATTAAATTCAAAACATCTTCTAGAACAAATGATCAGTTTTCATTCGACCATAACTTAAATTCCTATGAAAACATTGAAACAGGTGTAACTAATAACAAAATTAGTTGTTGCCTTGCATTATAATAATTGCTGGAACAGAACAATCATTAATGTCATTAGTTCCATCTGTGTGTTTGTTGCAGCAGAGGCTGAGATATCTGGATTTTTATAGTACGGGTTAAACTCCAAACAGGCTGGATCCTACACAACTAAACACAACACTGACATATTATCACTTTTACAGTGCGAACGTGTTAGCTAACTTATTGACACATCCACCAGTTATGGAGCAACGTTATCATTCATTTGGAGTCGTGTTTCTGGTGACAGGATGAATGTAAGTTCAACATTTACTCTCTTTTAGCTCTGTTTTTGGTCTCCACCAACTCCTGAGCTGAATATCTGGCTCTTTAGCTCCTAAATGCTGCACTATGTTCACCAGCTAGTTGCTAACTTTGTCTGTGTGCTGTTTGGTGCTGAGCAGGTAGTGTACAGTGAGGTTTTACTGCTTTTTGCTGCCTGCTGCCAAAAACGACGCTACGAGAGCGGTGAGACTGAACCAAAACAGTAAAGTTGCGGGTCAGAAAACCTAAAAGATGCTACAAGAAGCTATAAAGCTCTGTAGAGCTGCTGGGGAACTGCAGTCTGGTGTTTATTCTCTGTAGGTTCATTGCTATAAGTGATCCCTTTCATATACAAGTAGTCATGTGATCTGTTGTTAACCTAAAAATATTTATTATACCCACTTTAACTCATACCCTAAAATGATCCTTGTTCTAAGCTCAACCCTCAAACAAATCTTAAACTGCCAACAAAAACCTCCTCAGTCTGAAAGGTCTTCTTCATCATTTTTCCTTTTAGCTCATGCTTGTCACAGTTTGGACTTGTGATGTTTTGATTTTTTGACTTCTTAGTATTATTTTTGGGTGTTTCATCTGTTCCTGTTATATTTTGAAATTGTGGTCAGTATTGTTTCCTGTGTTTGTGGTTGTCTTGTCTCTTGCTTCTTGTGTCCCTTCCCTAGTGTCATTATTCTTGAGTCTCTGCACCTGTTCTTCATTTTCACACCTGCCGCTCATTTTCTCGTTTGCCTTTCCTCTATATATTCCTATTCCTTTCCTGTGTCCCCTGTCGTGTCATTGTCTTCCGTCCTGGTTGCTACCTCCGGTGTTGGATAAGTTTTTGCGCTTCTGAGTTTCTTGTTTCTATGGTCCTGAGTTGGACCTCTCTCCTGTGTGGACTTGTTTGCATGCCGGCGCTACCAAGTAAGCCATTTAATAAACCATTTAAACTACTGTGAGCCTCTGCTGCTGTCTGCTTTTGGGCCCTGCTCCTGCTTCCACCAATACTCACCTTGACAATGCTGTTGCGACAGTGGGGGAAATCTGGAATTGAACATCCAGCTATTTCACTCTCACATGGTGTGTGAGATTGATGTGACTGATTTAAGTTGGTGTCAGTTTGGAAGATCTCAAATCATTCAGGTTTAGATTTATATAGTATGCAATATTCCAGACATGTGTCTTGGACTGGGTACACAGCAGTTGGCGGTCTTCCTCCCCTGCGGCTTTGGCTTTCTCTCTGTTACTCGCTCACATCCATCTGGCAGGTCGAGTCACATTAGTTCTGGTGACTTGTGTGTGCTGCTGTGTTTTCAATATGTGCATACATCCATGACATTCCTGGCTGCGTAAGGACCGTATCATATCCACCCTGTAGTGTCCATAATCTTAACAGGCTTTCGCAGAGAAATACTCTTCACATCAGTCGAAATGAACAGATTCAAGTGTAATTTGGAGCTGTATGTATGTTGTGGATGGAAAAATTAGTACTGGTGGTGAGTAGGGAGCCTCTAACATGAAAGAAAAATGTAAACAGACTGGAGATGTGGTAAGGTCATTGGGGATATCTGCTGCTGCTCTGTTTTCTCTCACGCTCACACGAGTATTGGGTCCATTATTATTGTTGTATTTTGAATTTCTTCTGTCAGAACTTTGTTGATTTTAGTGGCAATGAGGGTCGGTCCACCACTTTGGTCCACACTGAATATCTCAATAACCACTACATGGATTGCCATGAACATGTGTACAGACATTCATGGTCCCCAGACGATGAATCCTCATGACTTTGATGATCCCCTGGCTTTTCATCTAGTGCTAATGACATTCCTATCACCCTCAGATGTACACTGTTTTCAGTGCTAATTTGAAAATGTTAGCTTGCACCACACTAAACTAAATTGGTTAACATGGTAAACATTATTAGCATACAGATTTGATATCGGGTTAAAGAATTCAATTTGACTTGACTTAAAAGCAGATTAAAATACCAGGTCATCTAAGGACAAGAGGCGATACTGATAGGGCGACAAATTAATGGCTGACATTGTTCAAATAGACACATGCCCAAAACTGTTTGGCTTGAGCTCTTAACAGGAATATCTACGTATCGCTTTCACATTCTTCACTGGTGATTTTGACAGAAACAAAGAGATCATAAATTATATCTGAACAAGTTATCTCCAGAGTCTGAAAAAGATCTACCGTGTGCTTACTTATCACCGTACTCATCCATCATCCTCCAATACACATTAGACAGTGAAATGCACTTTAGAGAGCTGCCCAGTCATTAACAACACCAGCTGTAGCTTTTACTGTCAGGCCCATGTAAAAAATGCAGACAAATATTTTTTTAATTAATCCCTCTGAGTGCAGGTTTTCATTTCAGACGAGCTGAGCAAAATTCTTTGTTTCCTCTTGGACAAAAATCCTCTTTTTCCTTCCCCCTGCCGCCTGACATGAAGCTGACAGAGCGAGGCATGTCTTCTCCATGCTGGATGTTTACATGCTGCAGCTCGTCCTGTCAGATTAACCACAGAAGTAGACACAGTATATACATTTCTTGGGATTTATTTCCTCTCCTCTGTGTGGTGATGCAAATACTGTGAATGCGGAGTCCTTCTGTAAGGAATGGAGCTCAGGCCGGTTATTCCTAAAATCTGCTGCATGTGTATGGCACAAAAGGAGAAAGCACTGAGCTTAACAGTTTCTAGTCACCTCTCTTGGCTCCAGCTCAGAGTGAATTTGTTGTGAAATTACACCATTTCCTCTTGAGCCAGGAAGGTGTCCCACTTTTTAACATAGCCATGAAAACTGGGTTTGTGGATGTGACCTGAAATATGATGGGATGACTGATCGGAGTATGTGTGTATTTGTAGGTATGTATTACCAACCAAGTGTGTTTCTAGTCTTCCATGGCAGTTAGTTCCCAACCACAGGTAGGCTACTTGTATGTCAGGGGGTACTTCTGCTGTTTCCAGGGAGTACGTGAAAAGATTGACGAGTAGCTCAGCTAATTTGAAGAAATAGACAGAGTTGGCCAGTAACACGTTACTTACAGTTACCATTTGAAATTCAGTGATTGCATTACAGCTACTAATCCCTGTAACACGGTGTTACTTCGACATTTGTGGGCTCGCTTATCTTACTGGGAGATACAGTAGATGCAGAGATGATATCAGTTTCGTCTCTTCATGGAGAGACTGGTCTGGGTCTATCCCCATTTATGACCTCAGCAAACTTTAGAGGAAAAGTCAAAACATATTTTTTTTAACTTGTTCTACATCAGCATCAAAAGCATTTTTGCTGTCTGCCTGAAATTAAGCTCTGATGAGCTCTTCAGAGGAGGTTCATAAAAAAAGACTATTGTTCCAATGTATTCCTCCTCAGAGCTGAGACACCAAATACCTCTGTTTAATCTTTTCTGTTATTGCTTCAGTTTTGTAAATTTCTAATCAAAGGCTCTTTGTTAGTTGTATGGCACACAGTTGAAGTACGTGATTGTTAATTCTTGCTGTTTGATTTGTAAATATTGATTTGGAATTCAAAAATGCTCAGACATGTATTAAAACCATATTAAAGTGATGGAAATTAAGAGAGTGGGTCGCCTGAAAAGCAACAATGGAGAATCACATGCTGTGCCGAACACAGATTTGAAGCATGAATTAGTTCTTGCCCTGCAGATCTCTCTCTCTCTCTCTCTCGCTCTCTTTCTCCCTCTCTCTCTCTCTCTCACACACACACTGCGAGAGTTTGTGTTGACTCAGGAGAATCAGCAGCAGCATCAGCAGCATCTTTGATCACTTAAATCAGATTTTTGCTGCTTCTGCTCTGTTCAAAAGCCAAATCCTGAAGAAGAGTGAAAGGTCGGCGAGGTTAAGGGCAAACAGGTCTCTCTCTCAGCCTGCATTCAGAGCTGTCATTATCATTTCCATTACCTAATCACTTACTTTAATCCCCCCCCACCCCAGCCAGCCACCCCCCCTGTTGCTGAAAGTACTTTAATTCTGCTTTCTTAGATAATATACATATATTTTTGAGGAATAGTTTTGGGAAATATGTTTATTTGCTTTCTTGCCAAGAGTTATATGAGAAGATTGATACCACTGTCATGTCTGTACGGTAGGCTAAATGTGAAACTACCACCAGCAGCCGGTTGGCTTATCTCATTAATTAACATGTTAGATATAACATGTTAATTAGAGGGATCCCAGAGTACAACAAAGATCTTCTCCTCCACAGACATTCATACACTGTAGGTAAACACTAAACTTCCTGTCCCACCACTACGGCACTTTTTCTTTGTCACTTTTCACTGCAAATCACTTCGGAGTTTCCAGGCAAATTTCACCCTCATTTACATTAAGTTAAAAAAGAAAGCAAATAAGCGTATTTCCCAAAATGTCGAACAATTCCTTCTAACAAGAATTGTATGAATGAATAAACAAACATGAGTAAGTTGTACAGAAGAGGTGCAAAAGTAAAAGTAGGCTGCAGGATTCAATGGATTGCACACAGTTCAGTTCAGAGTTACAGCGGGTGTCTAAACATTAATGTTAACTCATGATCTCTGTGTTAGTTTTAACAACGGTGGCCTATAGCGTCTTTTTCCTTTCAGCTGTTTGTTTTCAGTTGTTAAAACACATTGGGTACAGTTTTGAGACTGCTAATAAATCATCAGCGTCCCCTGTGAGGAAACATTAGGCTCACATTGTAGTCCTCTAGAGTTTTGTTTCTGATGTTTTTATGATGCGGTGGCTGGGATATTGATGGTGTACACGTTTTCTGTTGAAAGTGTTTTCATTCTGAGTCTGTTTTTCATCACACTACTGCACTGATACTAAACACAGCAGCCAACCATATTTATATTGTAATTTTGTTCACAGTCCCTGAACTCTGGTCCCTCTACATTCTCTAAAAAAACGATCTGACACAAAGTCACACGTTTCATTTCTCCCTTTTTGGCTTGTTGTATTTGAGTAATTGCTCCTGAAATATTTTCATTATCCTTATAAATTTTCATCATTACTCAAAGAAACAAGACTAAGAGCCAACAGCCATGCTAGCAGCTCTGTGAGGCTGTACTTTGGCACAGCGCGGCTTATACTTAATGCTAACGCCAGTATGCTAACATGCTCACAATAGTAATGCTAACATGCTGATGAAGCATGTTAACCATGTTCACCATCTTAGTTTAATGTGTTAGCATGGTAACATTTAGTAATTAGTAGTAAACACAAAGTACAGCTGAAGCTGATGAGAGCAAGTTTCTAGTCATAAACCATAGTATAGCACAAATTAAAACAAAAAATGTAACATGATTATGGTGCTGGATGAAAAGTCAGAGCATCAAGTTCCTGTCGTTCATCTTGTGGGGAGCATGAATGTGTGTATCAAATTTCATGGCATGGTTTAAAACATTCATCAGAGCTTTAAATATGTACTGATACATTTGGTACATTTGAAATTTGTACACGCCACAAATCCTGGCTTGTCTTATTGAATAAATGTGTTTTTCATGCATTCTATTTCCTTTCTCTATGGGAGAGAAGTATTGTGGCTTGTATTGCACAGCCAGAGACACACTGGTGTGGTTAGACGAACCTTAATGAAACAGTGAAGCGCCTGCATGGCTTCCCATTGATGTTTTAATGGAGCTGTTTGTTGCAAATTGCAGAGGCTCTAACAGGTCAGTGAGCTTATTTGACCTGTTTTTAATTATGGCAATTATGTCAAAGGCTGGCTGTGAACAGCAGTGGGTTACATATTAACCATGAAGCACGTTGCCAGTTTGTGAGTCTGGTAAACAGGGGATACTGGTTTCAGGTCTGCAGGGAGGCTAAAACAGGAGCTAAAGAAAATCTTTTTATTTATCTGGTCATTTGTTAATTATTGTATTAAAATCCCATAGAACCCTATTATAAATAACACAACAGATAAAACAATGTCACTGTACCTAGTCTCCCTGATGTTTTTCAAGCTGAAAATGTACAAAAAATCTCACCACATATTCAGTTGTTTGTCTGCTGCACCTTCAGCGCACACAGCGTGTTCAGACATTAAACCTTCCCATCTACTCGCTTACACAAACTGCAGTAAGCATTCATTGTTCTGATTTGCAGGTCAGAATATATCTAGATGTCAATGTTAAAACCAGGTTAAAGTCGTTTGAAAAGTCCAAATTTGTTTAGACATCTAGTTCACATATAATCATTGTTTCAACAGTGTAGTCAACAGAGAAGACACCCCCAAATTAGCATTTCCTTTTTTCAGCAGGAAATGCTAAACTAAACCTGCCATGAAAAGCTTTTTCATAATTTTTCAGAAGCTGTATACCATCAGGGTAAATATTGTGTTTTGGTCTCTTTTGACCGACATTTATAAAATGATTTACAGATTAATTTTTTTCCGAAAGAGAGAATCGGCATGTTTTCTAAAAATGCTGAACTAATACTTTAAGGGTCAATAACCCATTTTATGAGGGCAGCAAACTTGTGTGTTAATTCTTATGACGGCATATTCAAACTTTCTTATAGTTTGGAATTGCCAGTACTTTGCTTTTAAAATTCCCAAACGTACACATTTGGTCCTAAACTATTGGTGACACACAAACCTTGCACAGATGATGCTTTGCCATGTGTTACTGTATGATCTGTAGGCTTCCTGAATCATTCAGAACAGATTAAGTGCACAATATTATATTATAAGTTTGTGTGTGTGTTGTGCATTCTACAGTATGTCCAAAGCTTCTTTTTGTTTTGAACATTCAACATCATCATTGTAACATTTGATCATGTTTTACACTTCATATTTCTGTGGTTCTGTGGCATCTGGTTACTATTGTTTTGTTAGTCCCCTGCCGAGACAATAACTGATTTTATTAGAGAAAAAAATGTTCTCTATAGAGGCAGTAGTGCTCTACTGGAATGTTATTATTGGAAAATGAAAAGACACAATAACACACAATATGTTAAATATTTAAAATGGTATGTGGACGTAGTATCTGCTGTCAGTGAGCACAAGAGCCTACATGTGTCTGTTATTATGTGGATTTCTGTAGTGGATATCATGCTGGAAAAGACAATTTGAAGAACTGTGGTCTAAGTACAGGTAATGATAAACACACATGCACTCTAATGCTGTATAATGCACTCCTTGCTTAGTGATGGATTACTTTACGCCGCTCCCGTCTGTGCCAAGACCTCCTCCTGTAATATCTAATAGAAATGGAGATGTGAGCTGAGATTAACGTTTGGCAGGACGGGAGACAAACTTTACGACTGCATCTGTTTCTGCAAATATACAAACAGTAGAGATGTGTCTTTTAACTGATCCATAAAAGAAGCCTATTAGTGTGTTTCTGACTGATCTAACAGTGTGGCTTCCTTCTATGGAAATGATATTTTCCTCAGTTTTGCCTTTTTGACATTCAAACCTCTGGAAGGACTTGAGAAAATATTCCCAGCTGAGCTCAAAATTGCTGTCCTCTCTCAGAAGGTTGTGGTTAGCGTGACTAGCAGCATGGCAGAGCTAGCAGCCAGAAGTTACATTAACAGAGACCCAATTGCGGTCCTGGTTTTGATCATGAATAAACACTGAAACATACCCTCAAACCTGGTTTCTGCCTGTCACATTCATCCCAACTTTGAAAAAAAAAAAAACCTCAAACAAAAGCTCATTGAAAGGTTAGTTCAACATTTGGGAAAAATGCTAATTTTCTTTCTTTGCTTTTCTTTCACTATGCTTTTTTACCTTTGGAAAGAGCCAGGCTAGATGTTTACCCATGATTCCAGTGTTTATAATAAGCTAAGCTCCTGTAGTTTGATACTGAACTGAGTGGTGTCAATCATCTCAAACAAGATCTATCGGCTTTAGAGGGGATAGCAGGTGAATTTTTTTTTTTTAAACTTTGTATAGAGCCAGGCTGCTATTTCCTCCTGCTTCTAGTCTTTATGCCAAGCTAAGCTACTGGCTCTAGCTTCATATTTAACTCACATATAGGAAAGTGGTATCGATCTTCTCATCCAAGTCTCAGCAAGAAAACAAATAACTGTATTTCCCAAAATGTCAAAGTACTTTAGGCCACGCAGGCTGTGCAGAAGAAAGTGCCAATGTACTCTTTCTGTCACTCTGATGCACCCTTTCATTC
Source organism: Maccullochella peelii (assembly GCA_002120245.1). NCBI lineage: Eukaryota > Metazoa > Chordata > Actinopteri > Centrarchiformes > Percichthyidae > Maccullochella > Maccullochella peelii. The sequence goes on from LKNJ01000841.1 coordinate 115,636, forward strand.
AATGTCTCTGATTTGGCTCACAGCTCTCTATGAAATTGTCTCCAGACTCCAGACAAAATCTTTCTTTCTTTTTTCTCCATGCTCTCATAACATCTACTTCCACATGTCACTTCTTGCTCTGTGTCTCAGTTCTGTGTTCTTTGGCTTTCCCCCCTCTGTTTTTTACTGATATTCTTCTGTCTCTCTCATTCATTTCTTCTGCTCTTCTCCAGTTATTATGCTTATTGAAGTCCTTGACTGTTCAGGAATTGTCTGTTTGTGAGCATCGCAGTGCATCCAACAATAAAAAATTTGCCTGAAGGCTTGATTTTTTTGCCAGAAGGAAGGAAATTAAATTCAGTTGGAAATTTTACTCTGATGCCAAAATCAGCAAAACGAACCACTATTTTAAAAATATTTTTTACTGAAAATTGCAGATAAAAAGATAACTTTACTTTTCTTTTCTTCTTCTTCTCTCTCACACATACACACACATAAACCTAAAACTTTTATGTCGCCATATGAGTTTAAATCAATTGGCCTTGAGCTAAAGTGCACAAAATCATCTGGGGAAATGTGGTATTTATTGCCTTAGATGTGGTTCCTGTGCAAACCTGCACAGACAAGGAATCTGATCTGCTTGGTATTAACTGTTCTGTCAACAGTTTGGACCAATGAGACAGAGAACAAAATGAAAAGAGAGGAAGAAAGATCTCATTTGTCCACTTCTTGTAGAATTACTGGATGATATAATGTACATTTTGGTGCATAAACTGTCATGTCAAACATGTTTGAACAACTCTGTGAGATATGGGGAGACTTGTTTACAGTAACTGGGGCACAATAAATGGGGAGACACTTCCTGATGGGACCTGATAAGACTGTCTTCTAGACACAGACAAACACACTAAAGATAGAGGAAACACGTCCTGACAGACCCAGACAGCTTCGTATTTCACATTTATTAGATTAGACATCAAGAGCAAGTCGTTTCCTGCTGACTGTGGGGGTAAACAACATGCTCACTGCTGCATGACAACATCTGTCAATACATCTGTCTGTTAGTTAATAAAGTTATAAAGTGATGAATTTGGAGAGGCTTAGCATAAACGTGTAAAGGAATTAAATGTGGTGAGTGAATAGGAAACACATGCACCAATAAATAAAGAACTTATTGTATTAAAGGTAATCCTCATTACTTTCAGCCCCTTTATTTTGCCTTCTATTACTGTTTAGTACATTTTTTAGATATATTTATCATCCTAAGTGACATTTTGAACATTTAAAATGTTCAAACATTCATATATAGCCTTTCTAGAGCCACTGTGTTCAGCTCATGTCATCAGCTGCATCTAACTTTATAAATATTAGATGTTAGTTAGTGTAAACAATCTGCATGATCAGCAGCGCAAGAGGAAAACATTTCTGAACAGCTAAAGTCAGATTTAATGTAGGAAGTCTGGCACTTAGAAGCACATAAAATTAACCCGATTTATTTGGCTGCCGCCCTGCAATCAAAGGATCAAGAGGTTCAAGTCGTTGCATCTCCGGAGAACCACCGTGTCTGAAGTGTCCTTGAGCAAGACATCAAACCCTCAGCACCTCCACAAAAGGTGCGACTGACCCAGAACTCTGACCTCCCTGCAGTATGCATGAAAAATGAAATTACATGATATGCCAAAGAATAAACTGTCAAGACGGATATTCTTGGTGTGTTTTGTATTATGTGGATTATACCTGCAACAATGTCAAAACAAGCCTGTTTCAATCAGTGTGTTTCTTTTTTGGCAAGTGATAGATTCTTTCAAATGCACAAATGGTCTCCGACTATTTCCAAAAAGACAAGCTGTTTTGTCCAAAAAGTGCTAAATGGGATAACAAGAAAAACATGTCAGATCAGTGTTCATTCGGCTAATCAGATGTGACTCACAGAAAAGTTTGAAACCACATGGTCGGGCCAGTGTAATGCAACTTTTGTCTCAAACGAACACACACTAAAAGTGACAGCAACACTTTATAAGGAGCCTTTAGACATTATGAAATGCCTGGCAGCTGCCAGATGGATCATACTTCTCTAATAAGGAGAAAGATTTGTGGGCTTGTTTTCTCAAAATGAAGACCCCCCCCCACCCCCCCCAATTTTGTGCTTCTCTCTCCATCTCGTCCTCCATCAACCATCCTGCTTCCAACAAACCAGACTCCGTTCACAGAAGAAGAAATGTCACATAATGAGAGCTGAGACAAGGCCTTACTTCTGCAGGTGATTCAAAGTAATGAGGTTCTTCTAATTGAATTACATAATTAGATTTGAGATCATCCTGAGAGATGGTATACATAGTCAAACAAAGGTCAGGGGAACGTGGTGAGAGAGAGACGACAGATAGGTGCCTTAATACTGGACGACTCCAGCTTGGCCTCTATGTACAGTCAGTACATGGACAGCCTGCAAGATGTTCGAGGAATACCATGAAATGCCAGCAATGGAGGCATGAAATAACTCATTCCAGTGACCTGAGCAGAAGTGTGCTCACAGTGTCCAAAAAGACCACTAATGGAAGCTGGAGGACGACCCTACAAAGCACTCTGTCATACAGAAAAAGTTCCATAAGACTTCAGGGTGTTGAAGTAAAGCTCTTGAAGGGCAGCAGAAACAACCTGTAAACACAACATTGACCTATCATCACTTTTTAAGTGCAAACAGTTACACATTTACACAAACAGTAACATTCTTTCTGAGTTGTGTTTCTGGCCACATTTAGCTCCTGAAGGAAATATTTGTGGATTTTTTTGTTGCTAAATGTTCCACTCTGTTCACCAGCTTGTGACTAACTTTGTCTATTTGCTGTTTGGTGTACAGTGGGTTTTTAGAGGTTTTTTCCGCTGAAAACAGCTGCCTGCTGTGACTAAAAACAAGAAAATGGCACTCATGACGCCACTGAGAATTAACCAAAACACTAAAGTTGCAGGTCGTAAAACCAAAACAACAAGTTGAAAGATGCTAAAAAAACTCTGAGTTTCTGAATCCATTCTTTATGAGTTTGTCGTGAACAGCCTCTTCCACATTACATGCAGTCATTTGATCCATTATTATTCTAAAAGTATAGTTGCTTTAACTTTTTGAGCCCAAGCTGAAAATTGTGAGCTGCTGTTGTCTGACACTTGGTGGCCTGTAAGTAACCCCCCAATGAATGTAGAGGCTGTGCTGCTGTTGACCTGAGGTCATTTGGTTTTCATGATACTATCAGCATCAGTTTGATCAGTGACCAGTATAAATCCACCCCTGCGTCATCTTACACAATTAGACACCATCTGCTTGTGGTGTTCACTGCATTCCAGCTGTTATTTTATGATGGAGTATTGTAATCTACTTCACCTCCTCTTGGCCTCTCTACTTTACTTCTGACCTATGTTTCCCAGAAGCTTATAAAGAACATAAAGATGTGAAGAACTCCTGCAATAAAGTGCAAGTTGTAGCTGTACTGCATCCTGGTCTGTTGAGCTTGGAGAAAAGAAACTTGGGGAAAAGAAACTGCTGAACCTGCTCTGTGGTTTTGTGGTGCTGAAACTGAAACCTGAGATTCAGGATACAGTTGATGTTTTAGACTATATATACTATCAAAGCTATGCTTAAGTAACTTGTTTCCCAGGTTACCACAGAAACAAGACAAACCTTAACCCTAACAACAAGGTTGTATATTTTTAACAACGTCAAAGTGTAGTATCCTGACTCTGTAATGTGCAGAGGCTTTAATGATGTAGGCCAGGAAACAGGGCCACCTAACAGTACAGTCATGACCTCTCTGGTGATGATGTAATATGTTGCCCATTACATTATTTCTCCATTGTGATCAAATACATCAAATTAAGGAAAGTCTCTGCAGTTCATTCTCTTAGCCTGTTTTGGTTCAGTGTTACATCAAACTGAAAAAGAATAAAGACAGGATAACACCTTAAATCTGTCCGTCTTTCCTTTTTCTCTACTTGAAAATGCTGCCTTGTGTTTTCATTCATGTCGGCATCTTGTATAATTGTAACTTGTGCATGGTTCACGCAGCAGGGTTGCAGCTTCACTGACAGCAGTATGCCTTTCCCCTCACCGAAAATAGCTGTGAAATGATCATTTTTTAGCATACGTGGAGAAAAGAAAACCACAGGTACAAACATAATTTTGATCCCAACTGATTTGCTGCATGTGTTTAGTCTCTAGTGTCTTTCTGGACTGCTGCAGAGACCAGCTTATTGGCAAAATCGGACTCCATTTTCCTGTGTTCGACTTAGAATCTATGTGTGATTCTGCAGCTGTGACGACAATAGCACACTGACGAGCAGAGGTGGGAGTTTGCGTATTAGTTTTGGACAGCTTTCACAGCCTTGTTAGAATACACGCTGTAAGAAAACCATACTCTCTAGCAGCATGAGAACATGTCCACTGATGTCTATTTTGGATTGAAATGTAAAGAAGAGACTGTAGAAAAGGCAACCACAGCTGTCTTATAATTCAAACACAGGGAATTCTCCTGTACAGCAGATGTAGTAGAGGGGCAATTTGAGGTGATTCATTGGTCGGATTTGGCTTTGACAGCTGGTTTGGTAAAGACCTCTGTGGAGAATACCAGACAGACAATCACAATCAGTGGTTTGCACTGACTGAATTCTTTAGAAACCAGTGTGGCCAAATCACCCGGTGGAAACTTTCTGACCCCCCCCCCCGACTAAATAATGATGGTGAATGGATCCTACAGAGTAGATGAGGTACACTTTGCATCTGGGGCCTTCTTTGAGAGTGTGCTAACTGAAAACTGAAAGAGGACGGCCAGAAGTTAAGCTAAGCAACGATTCCTGAAGCGTCTTGGCAAACCTGCTACCAACCTTAGAAGACTTGAAACTAACCTTGAACTGTGGTGACAACATGACCAGAGAGAGGACAGGAGGTGTCCACGTGTTACATCCTCATGTTTGGTAGTCTGCTTAGCGCCAAAGGGATGTAAAGAGGGAAATGCTGGCTGATGCTCTGGTGGTCTGATTAGTTTCATCCTCTAAGGCCTCCATCACAACCAGTTGCAGCTTGCTTCATGCCCCCTGTGGCTGAATGGATGGAGTTTATTTTATTTCCCTCAGCCAGGAATTTAATGGAAAAATAGAAGAATAACATATATATATAACCAATAAAAGCTGTATCGTGTAGTTTGTAGTGTAGTTGGTAAATGCACATTTATGATGGTGGAGAGAGGGCAAAGAGGCAAAGAAATGTTTCAGTCTCAGTAGATTTAATTCATTTAAAATGTGTTTTAAAAATTCTATACAGTTTTTTTTATTTCACCAAAAAAATCCATACAACTTTCCAATGAGTGAGCATATGTTAAAAACAAACAATAACCAAAGAACACTGTTAATCACAAAACTAAAAACAAAAACAATAAAATGCTATAAGCTTAAAATTATGTTTGGAATTGGTAATAAATACATAAATAAATATATAACTTAAAAAATCTAAAAATAGTCTAAAGATACGCAATCTCAAAAAGAAAATCCACAAAGAAAAAAGGCTGCACAAAAGCATAAAATATCTATTACTGAGATAATATTGTATGGAGAGTCCATTTTTTTTATGTGCCCATATGAAATGTTTATAAAGGCACATTCGAGCACACAGTTAGAAAGTGGCCTGTTTCTTCTGAACTCACTCACCTCAGCCTTTCAGGGTGAAAAGGAGTCTCTCCTTTTCAATATCACGTTTACATAAAGGGCATTTCTTGATGGAAACGTCAGGAGAGTTTATTCAAGGCAGCAGCAGTACGGGGGCTTGGTATAAGCTTTAATATAATTTGCTAAATGGTTAATTCATTGAGGCAAGTGTCTCTGACTGAAATAGGAAGGTAGGAAGGAAAATCCCATGATTGACATGTGATCAAATATGTGATTATGTAAGGTCAGAGGTCAAAGGTTGCTAAAATGTATTGTTCATTAGCAGCAGCAAGAGAATCTATTCTCAAACTCACACACACACACCTGTCTCACAAGTTAGGGCACTGGCCACATTATTCTGTAGAGGTATTATGACCACAGGTGGAGATGACCAGAAGGGGTCAACAGCCTGGACACCAGAGAGCGGCTGCTTTTTCTCTTTCAAAGTGCTGATGAGAGTAACATCTATGGATGCTGCTCATCAAGTCTGGTGCCCTGATTCTGGGGAAAATACTGAATTATTAAAAGGTAGCTTCAGTACTTTTTGTTTCAGACAGTTTACAGAGAAGAAAGACAGACCAGGTGGGAGTGTGAAAAACATACAACAAAGATCTGCCAGTTTGAAACTCTGAGGTTCTTGCTATAAGCATTCGCTGACTGAGTCACCAGGAAGCCATCTGACTTCAGCTTGAACTGAAGGCGATCCATTTTATCTTCACATAAAAATCCCTAAAAGCCTTTAAATGGGCATATGGGTGCTCTACCTTCTGTGCATTTCCTGTGCTTATCATTCCACCTGGATGCTGCATTTGTGGCAAATTCTTCTTAGTAATTCAACAGCACATTTCTGTGTGAGGTGAATAAGGAGGCATGTTTGAATGTGCCTATAGCACCTGTGGTCTCTTCTACCAGACTCCAAGTTAAATGTCACCTGATCCATCAGATTGGCTCTTGAGAGGATGACCCTTCAAAATCAGGAATATCTACTGGTGTCCTTCGATCCTTCTGTATTGCTCTATCCTGAAGCTATTTTCCTCCCACTCCACAGCCACCCTCACATTTGCAAAGAATGAAAAACACTCAAGAAAGATGGATTGGCATGAACTGTAAAACAGAAATAAAGTGAATGTGTAACTATAACGTTTAGAGAGCTTTGGAACAATTATCACTCGGTTTTTGTGCCCTTGTTAACTTCAGTTTTCTTCTTCAGACGTCTGTAAAGATGAGCCAAACACTGTTCTCTTTATTGCTTGGAGGAGAAGAAAACACAAAAAATAAGATTTGACAATTTGACATTTGTCAGGCTTTTGTCATTCCGCCACATGAACATCTGCATTGCGCAAACTGAGCCTAAGTATAGATCCCAGAAATTCACACAATTTTGCACGTTCACCAGTGATTCATATACACGATACTGGGGAAACATCTATTCTTCTGCTTTTACTCAAAACACCAGTTGTCATAAGTGAACGATTGCAATAGTCTACTTTGAAAAACCTCTTCAGCACAAGGCAATGTGTGTGTATGGGTGTCTAAGCAGTTAATTAGAAACACATGGCACACAAACAGTAGTAAATGGGGACAAAAACATGGATGAGGTCTTCTTGTATGTTTGGAGAACGCCTGCAATTGAACCTTATAAAAAGCCTTATTCATCGTTTGATTACTATACATGGAAAGTTTTTAGTCCTGTAAATAAAAATGTTCATATGAAAGGGAAGTTACTCAAGTACTATATTTCCATTTTATGCCATTTTACACTTCTACTCTACATTTCAGAGGGAAATATTCTGCTTTGTGTTACTTTACTACATTATTTAGACATCTATAGTTCCCGGGTAGATTAACTGATTAACTAATCACATTTATAAGTCTTTAAAACTACTTCACCATTAAAATGTTGCTTACAAACACTTTATTTATTATTTTTATACTTGTGGGATTATCTTTTTACATATTTAAATTGACAGAATAGCCTATTGCTCATTGATCAGTAGAAAAAAAGGTAACCCAGAAGGTCCCTAACCACGTTATAAAGGCAATAAAATGACATATCTTATAAAATGAATTCAATTCAATTCAGTTTTATTTATATAGCGCCATATCATAACAAAGTTATCTCAGGGCACTTTTTCATATACAGCAGGTCTAGACCGACTTTTTATGTTTACAGAGAACCAACAATTCCCACCAAGAGCAAGCACTAAGCGACAGTGGCAAGGAAAAGCTCCCTTTTAACAGGCAGAAACCTCGAGCAGAACCAGGTCCAGCATCTGCCTCGACTGGTTGGATTGAGAGGGAGAGAGGAGAGGGAGAGAACATACAGTAGTACAGCACATTAGCCTACAGTTCTACATACAGATGTAAAGTAATAGTAGTGCAAATTAATATAAGATTAATCCTTCTTCCACCACTGTATAATAATTATCTTTTGTCTCTGGTCTTTGTTGCAATTATTTAAACTTTTATTTTATTTTTTTTACAAACTGGTGGCACCACCTGCAGCCAGATCACAGAGATAAAACTATTTTGAGACCAAAAACTGAAGATAACAATGCGTCCTGACATGGCAGAGTGAAACCTGAGAAAATGAATGCCTCTAGGACCAGGAGCCTTTATGACTGGAGACTAACACACAGTGAGGGGGGGGGGGAGTTGTCGTCACTGGGAGCTGCAGCAGCATCAGCATCACCGAAGTGAGTAACAGTGCGCAACTCAGAGAAGCAACTGTCCGGAGGAGCGCGCGTGTGTGTCAGTTAACTGTGAGCTTCACGAGTCTGTCTGTGACGGTCTGTTGAACGTATTCATGAGGTCGTAAAGAAAACTACACGAACTCTCTGTGGACCTGCCGGGGAAAAAAGCGAGACATGGATTATATAAAAAACCACAACACTTATCTCTCCATCGTCATTTTGATAAGTAAGTACAGAAAATTACTTTTACCTCAATTAGCGTTAGTGCTAAAGCAAGACGAAATGTTTGACCACACTTTCCCTCTTCAGTCCTTTATTACTTTCTTTTTTCTTTAAACGATTGAATTAATTAATTTTCCAACAATAGACAGGTTTACATGCAAATGTTGCGCAAATTTTAACCGAATTTTTAAAAAATCGGCATAAGAAAAAAAGCAAATTTATGCGTGTTTCCATCCACTACTGTTATTCTAATATTAGTATGCTAATGGGTTAATCGAGATAAACAGTAGGTGGCGCTAATTCTCCAGTCAGGTGCCATTAAACCACTGCAGAAGAAGAGGGCAACCAGGTAATTAATAAGAGCGCCAGTCAAACCTCAAATGGTGGAAAAATTGTAGAAAAAATTATGAACAATATGGCATTCATGCTTGTTTCATGTATTCATTTGAGCGACGTTACAGTCTCCTCATCGCCCAGATCGGATGTTTTCGTCTGCCGCCATTTTAGTCTCTCCAGTGAACGTTTAAGTCACGTGCTTCGTGTACGATGTGACGTTTCCATGGCACTTTGTGCATTTTGCTTTTATCAACACACCAACGTTTCCACCTTAGTAAAGCATAAAAACGTTTTTGATTTTGTGACTTTTTAAAAAAAAAATGGCATAAAAACAGGTGTCAAATAAATTAGCTGCTTCTGCTGTTTGGCTGTTCCAGTTAAAAGGGACCACCAGTTGAGTAGGCCTATGCAGTCCATTATTTAGACTGAGCCTGAGCCTGCAGTTGGATTTCATCTCTTTGAGTGCCTGTAAATATGCAGCAACTCTCATTTCCATGCACACATCTCAAGGTGTTTTCACATCCACTTTGAAAGACGGCAACAGTCGAACTGTCGTATTCTCTTGAGCCACACTTGGGGGAATTTGATTTACAATAATTTACACACTGCAGCATGACAACAAGACTTGGCAAGAAACGGGCTCTGAAACTGCTCTCATAACAGTTAGTGGGTTTGCAACTATGGAATATATAGTGTTAGTTTTAGTAAACGAAATTATAGAAGAAACTATGGCCTTTAGGTTAAAGGTCAGATGTAATTTTGTTAACTTTTTCATGTTTAAGCTAGTAACTGAAAAGGGTAAAAATACGTGTAAGCAGTTACGTTCGCAAACGATCTGAATCTAGAAATAAATAAACATTAATAATAATCTTTTCAACAACTCTTTGGTACGAACAGCGTCGTACTTGGTGAGAGCTGTTCTTTTTATCATGGTTCCCAAATTTCACTGCCTGCCCTAAATCCAGTCCCCTTTACATGAACAGTGAGAACCAGCCAGTCACAGTGTTGCATGAATTGCATTCAAGGCAAGGCAACTTTATTTACATTAACACATTTCATACAGAGGGTAAATTCAAAGTAGTAAATTCACTGACAAAGCAGAGGGATTATTAGGTCTGGCAATACGAGTAATTTTGTGCTGCTTAACCTAGTCCACACATGCGAAATGAAATTATATTGGCGGGATGTCTAAGTTTGAATCTGATCCAAATCTTACCCTATAATTAGATAAACCTATTAACCTCCGTCCCCTAAAAAAAAAGAAAAAATGTCTCGGAAAGGAACGATGCCATAATTCTCCTCACTAGTATCAGCACGTTAAAAAGGTAGAATTCTTCAGTGTCAGCTTCTGTTCACTTTAAAATCCCCCATGAGTCTTTATTTTATTATTTTACCAAAAGAAAATGTTTATTTGTGCTTCTTGCTTACCAGATCCGACCAGCCTTAATGTCTTATGAATGGAGTGAGTGTCTACGACCAGCAGAGGCATGTCATGTGGGCATAGAAATTATAATGGGCTCACTTTGATCAGATCTTGGACCAGAGCTGGTTTATTGGCATCACTATGACTTCCTCTGGCTTTAAATTTTCCCATGGAGCACATTGGTTCACCTACATGTTAAGGCCAGATTTGGATCACCTGCTGCTTATTCTGAAGTTTTTATGCCCGTGCTTGTTTTTTGAGAAACTGTCTGGTATAGTATATGCACATGTAGTTTGCACACAGGCTTCTGCCACATGCTTTGCACTCATGCTCTTGTGTCTGCTGAATATTTTCATGTACTGTGTGTGCTCAGATTCATGCCAGAAGCTTTCCCAATGAGATGGCAGTGAATGCCTTATTTCACATATCTTCAGCAACACCACCTTTTCTTTTACGAAAGAGAGACACAGGAGGAGTGAGTCTCTTGGCGTGTCCCCTCTTTGGCTTTAGCAGCCACTGAGGCTGGACCAGTGTAAAGTGGCTGTTACTGCAGTCAATCCCAGTGACAGGAGAAAGCCCAGGGTGAGCATTGCCAAAACTCACAGTATTATGTCAGACCCCCCCTCCCTCTCTGGTCCTGAATCATGTCCAGCATGCGGCCTAGTTGAGCAGCAAGTGAGGGACTGCTGTCTTATACCAGCCGGCAACCCTGTCTCCTTGAAATAACATTTATATACTACTAATAATTTGCAACAGCAAATATGTTTTACAGCAAGAGAAATGTAATGGTGTCTGAATTACATTTTTTTTTTATGTTCACACCTATCTTTAGCCATACCTACCTGTATCTGCTGGTAGCAACTAAAACATGATTAACTTTTCTGTGGTTATGTTTAGGCCCTTAAAGCACTTGTTTAAGGCTAGGGAAAGATTGTGGTCTGGGCTAAATATTGAAAACGCTGACTGTGCCTTGAAGCATGAGACACACCATGTTTACTGTATTAATATTAATCCACAAAACCACAATCTTTTCCTACTTTCCCATCTCCCTACGATTTGCTGGAGGTACAAGAACACATTTTTTAACTCTTTTATTATGAAATAATTGAAAATGTGGCTCCATTTGTGGTTCGTTTCAGATGAAAAGAAAAGTGGCAGAATTCTCGTCCAACATCACTCTGCTTTCCCAGCAGTCTGTGCTTGCTCGCTGTTACTACTTTTTGCATAGTGAAAAAAATACATAAATGCAATGCAATCACTTTAGGAAGCCAGGTGGCCTATTGTATACTTTGCGCAGCCAGTGGAAACACTAGAGCTAGCCTATTAACATCGCTGTTTCAGACTGTGAAGTGTTCCCTTCTCCCCTCCTCTAACAGCTCTGCCAAATGCCACGTAGCATCTTTCAAAATGGCACAGAGGGGCCCACGGCCAAAATGCAGAGATGCCATTAGTCTTTAAGAGAAAGTGTTTCTTTTCACAGTGACTCATGTCATCATTTTTACCAGTTACTAGGAAGCCTCTGCTAAATTGCCCAAAAAAAACAGATCAGAAAGAATGCTTTTGTTATCTTGAAAGAACAAAAGCATTGTTGTATAAAAAGTATGAAAAGTCCAATCTCACACTGTATTTCTGTGTCTGTGCTGTGAACTTTTTCAGTTTGCTGCCCTGTCTCCTGTCTTCAATAATAAAAACCAGACGAAATGACATCCTTAGATTTCAGTTCAGACCTCATGTGTCTCTATGAATGTTCAAAAAAAAAAAAAAGACGAGTCTGATCGTCACATAATCAGCAGTTTGAATCTCATTAGTGCAGGCAGTGCACACTATAGATCACGCGCACACACACACACACACACACACACACACACACACATTCACTCACACAGTAAGTCAGCTCATCACTTGAGTGATTCTATTTAAACCAGTGTCGACCTTTCAAAGACATATTTCTAGACAAACAAACTCACCTCCAACATTTACGTGTTTAAAGTCATTTAAGTCTGATTAATCCTGTTGGTTGAATTTAGGTATGAAATTTACCCTGAGATTAAGTGGCATAAATGGTAATGTGCACAACTTGATCTTTTATTAGAGATCAGGTTGACTGGGTTAAGGCGTAAATTAATTGGTCTGAGCCTCCAACGTGGTGGGGAATAAGGTGCTTATTCACTAGAATATCTCAGGAGTCAGATGCCTTGCTGGTCTGTTGTGTTAAAATGATCACTCAGTTCAGCCTTTCCTCAGAGGTGCAAACATAATCACTTTTGCATCTGTATATTTTTCTTTTTCTGTGAAACATCTCATTTCTTGCTCTGGCAGGCTTTCAGGACAGACCTCATTTTTCGGCACTGTCTTCTTTTCTTTGATCTCTTTGTGTTTATTGATATCTAGCTACTGAACCAGCAATCGTCTGTAACACAAAGAGACAGAGACAGTGTTTCCTCCTGTGTCGTTGTAGTAAAGTTGCTGGATGAGAGTCTAATGTCTGTTGCTCAGGTGTAGCTAGAGTGTAATGATATATCGACAACCGGCAAAAAGAGAAAGCGCAACAGCAGATCAAAGCTGGGCCTCAGGGGCGTCACTCTGCCGGCTGGATAACAGACAGATGAACAGCCAGCTGTGCAGCTCTCACGTTCAAGGGCAACCATGGGTCGAGGCAAAGCCAGTTACATGTTGTTTAAAGTTGTTTTTTTTAATTCTTGTCATAAAAAACAGTAAAGGATGGATAAAAATAGGCAAGAGAGACACAGTGAAGGAGCAACATTTAGAGATAAAACATCAAGCTGACCGTTGGCAAGAAATCCAAACAAGTTTGAGATGTTAGACTTGGCATGAAATGTTGAAGGTGCACTTTACCCCCAGAGGCAACTCTGAAGAGAAACTGAAGCCATGAAAAACAGAAAAGGAATAATGGTTTCATTGATTTTGAAAGGATTTCAAGTTAAAATGTATCCGTTCTCCTTTGTTTCTGTGATATTATCAAAGGTAAATGCACAGTTGGTCTGTTGGTAGAATGATTTTTTTTAAATTGTGGCTCTAAATTGTGCCTCTTTTCTTAAAGGGTTTGTGTCTACCCACTCCTGTCTGCTCATAAAACACCAGGGCTAATAACACAGACACAAATCCTGTGGGTGTTGACTCTGGAAAGAGACGTTGCTGCTAAGTTGTTCAAAATTCTTTGGCACCTAAAGCACCATAGAGTACCATACAGGTAATAAGCTCTGGACATCACAATAATCTGGATAAATAGATAGAAGAAAAGAGCAGATGTCAAGTAATTTTTCAACCTAATTTATTCAATGACAAATGCTAAGAGAATTTGTGTCTCTGGGGATGAAGCCAGTGAGATAATACTGGAGAACTGTGTGCTCAGGCAGTGACAGGCAGTCATTATGTGAGAAAATATGTTTACAACCACAGGTGGTCATTAGTATTATACACATTTAGTATTTTCCAGAATTATTTAACAGGAGGATGAGAGCATTTCATCATTATTACCCTTCGTTTTGATGTTAAACCAGCAGCAGGAAGCTTGACAGTGACAATCCTCTTCACAGTTTAGCTGACATTAACTGTTCTATAGGAGATGCTAAATGATGATATATCACAAAATGCTACTATTAATTATTTAATTATAAGTCCCCCTGTTTAGCATTTATAAGCAGTACGCAGATGTGAGAACAATTTTTAAGTGCTTATTAATGTAAAGTATTTTTCAGAAATTACAACTTCTCCTATGAAGATATAATTCATATTTATTTCATGTTTTACTATGTTGTCATTAATTATCTGTACATACAGCAGCCTCCACTTATGGGTGTCGGCAGGAGGAGTTATTGACAAATACATTACTTATATCTGGTTACAACTACATTATAGTGTGTTATAAACCATTTATTAAATGTTTATATAGCACTTATAAATGTTAAATAGTGGGACTTAAAGTAAAGTGTTGCCAATTATTAAGTGTTGCTTTTCATTATTAAAACAGACTCATGCTCAGATAGTTTGAATAAGTGTGAATAATTAATGATGTAGAGTTGTTTACAGTTGCAGAAACAGCTGAGGATCCTAACAGGAATATTAAAATATCTCATTTCTGATGTAAGATATAATGCAGAGGCAGAAACTTTTAAATATCTGTCGTGTTCATTTTCCAACATCTGTGCATCCTCCACAGTTTTCTTTCTTTACGTGACACAGAGTTGAAAGAAGTTTGGTTTTAGGCATGAAAATGCTTCACATTTCACAGGCCCATGTGGTGTTGGCTGTGATTTGACATTGTTAAATGAAAACAGGCCGCCGTCGGAGGAAGCAAAAGGACAAAACAGAACAACAGAGTGTCCGATGTCACAAAGTCAAAGTCAATGTTAATTTATCACGAGAGTTTCATGTTTTGCTGCATTCTGGTCAATTCAGTGACCAGGTTTCAACTCTCACCCGGCTCCTGACTAAAGTAAAGAAGGTGGACATTTAATAAGAATAATAACGAACAGGCAACAGCTGAGACAGCGACAAACCCAGGCATTATTGTCTATGTCTGTCTATTGAAATTATAAAGTGTGACTTTTTGGCTATTCTGGTGCTCATATTGCAAATGTTTGCTCAAACATGACTAACAACATTCTGTTACCAGGAAGCATTTTAATATATTTGACCTTGTGTTTTCAATTTTTACCATATAACGGGAAATGTTGCTTTTGCACACTGTCAAAAAGAATTAGTTTTAAATCACTGGGCAGCAGATATTCATTCAAGTCCAGTAAAGCAAAGCAGTGAGTCATACAGGAGACACCGCTGGCTCTGGTTGGTCGCAGTGATGTTCTGGCCCAATTTATGCCTCAATGCTGAAATGAAAGACAGTTTATGAGTGATATGTGTGCACACTTTTCATAGACACTACTGTTTGATCTCTGTGAAGAAAGGTCAGCTTGCCAGCCCATTCAGACTGAGTGGGAGTTGGACTTTGTGCTTAGAGATGAGAAGGGCTGCTTCAGTGCCCCACCTCCTCAGGATGTTTCCCAGACAGATGTTAGGGCGACCACAGTACAGACACTGTTAGTTGGTAGAATTTACATTGTGCTCGCAAGCACAGTACTAACTTGTGCATTATAAATGCTTTGTGTAATACATACATATGTTATTTCTATTAATGTATAGACTGTAAACTTGAGGCTACATTCACATAGTATCTAGAGAATTTGAAGCCTCAGAAAACAAGTCCTCCAACCTAAGCAACAAAATAAGTTTGCCTTCCAAAAACGACAAACATGAACATTTTTTGATCTGGTGTCCAGAGCCATTACAAATAAGAATTGTTCATATGACCTTTTTCTGATCTTCCACCACTCACAATGGTTGATTTTTTTTTTAAGGTTAGCTTTTTCCTTCTGGAGATTGCATTTACACTTCAATAATAATTCATAAAAGTGTTGTTCATTTGTGAAGATTATCTTGCTGAAAAAAACGTGTAAGTATCATAAACGTCTGTTTGCCACAGATCTTATTTTCTGCAATTATCCAAAATCCAATGGAAAAATTCCATTGGCTTTTTGTTGAGGGAACCAGGGCGATGCTAACTTCCAGGTTGGCCTACAAAAATACGTCATCCCTGCTGCACTCTATTATCACCAAACAGTTGCCAATATCATCCAGCAGCAACAGTAGCATTCATTTGGAGTCGTGTTCCTGTCTTCCTGGTGAATGTAAGTCCAATATTTACTCACTTTTTAGCTGTATTTTGGTCTCTGCCAACTCCTGAGGGAAACATCTGTCTCTTTAGCTGCTCAAAGCTCCACTATGTTCACAAACTAGTCGCTAACTTTATCTGCTAAGCTAAGTTAGTCGGCTGCTGGCTGTAACTTCATATTTAGCGTACAGACATGTGAGTGCTATTAATCTCTCTGTAAGAAAGCAAAGAGTTATTTCCCAAAATGTCGAACTTCTCCTTTAAGGTTCGGTTTTGGATGTAATGCTACTTCCACCAGTGCTCCAGACAGACAACGGTCATTATTTGCTCGGCTACAAGAGGTTCCTGTCAGAAAAACTTAGATCTTTTTATGTGGTTCAACTCGTTTTTCAAGTGAGGACGGTTATCTGTAGCTGTTCCAAGAAGGTGATTCATGAGTTATCTGGATAAATTTGCTGTGTCAAACCCAGAACAGGTCTTTTTTACTTTGTTTCATGTTTCAGGTTATTCCAGATAACTCTGTATACCCACATCTTGCAACAGACCACAGTTTTACTCCAACATTAGCATTAAATTATGTTATGCCAACAAACATTATTGATGTAAACAGCATTACCTAGCACCAGAAAATAATGCTAACTTAGAATGTGTTGCTGTCTAGCACTAGTCCTTGTAATAAATTAGTTTGAATCGCGGATTGTACATTTAACTATAGCAAAAGGCAAACCTGTATGAATAGTGACAGTTGTAGCAGTAAAGGTTTGACCTCCCAGAGCTTGACATTTACAAACATACACTGATTCATGGCAAGAATGTAGCGCACATTGCAAAAACACGTCACATTAATGTCCTGAAAGCTTTTCACCATCACCATCAAGCTTTTAGTTGATGCAACTCCCATCAAAATCTCATTCTTTTTCGATGTCAGCTAACTTCTTCCAAGTCACCTTGAAGTAAAATGCTTATTAGCTCGTGTGTATGCTGCCTTTTATCTTCATATTCTTATCTGGTTGTCAAGAGAAAAGGGGAAATCAGTCATGATGCTGTGTCTGAAAATCGGGTGTGTTTTTGTTTAAAAAGGACCATCTGAGAAGAGACAGCATATTTACGGAACGATATGCCAGCTAAGTGAAGCCAAGATGCAACCAATTAAATCATAGATTGAGTTATGGGACTTAATTATTTCGGAAATACCGAAAGCCTGATTCACTGCACATGAATGGGTCTTTCAGAAGTGTGTCTGGGTGCAGACAGACACTCTGGGTCTCAGCAAAGATGCACATATTTTGACATGGACATGCACAGTCGTAGTCTAGTTCTTATTTAAGGTCTGGTATAACGGAGCTTCTTCTCTAGAAGGAAATTAACCTCTTGGACTCAGTTTGCCTAGACTCAGAGCTGAAGGGCTGAATGGGTATGAAGAAGTACCTTTAGTTTCCTTTTGCACGAGCACAGCTGAACTCCCAGTCTGCTCCTTGACTTGGCTTGAGATTACTTAATGGACAGTGCATCAGTGTGAATTAATGGACTGCTGTAGTACCCATTTGTGAATCACAGAAGAGGATATTTCCATGCTGCTTATTCACATCAAGTAGCTGATTAGCACAATACCTGTGAAGCTATTAGACACACATTGTTTAATTGCATGAATGTGAAATTTATATGAAGTTTTTTTTTTTCTCCACTGGCTGTTTTTCATTCCCCTTACTGAAAACCGTGCAAAAATGGTACTGAAAATCTATTTTAAGTCTTCATTGTCTAAGCACAAGGGAGTGTTCTGAAACGTCCAGCAAGAAGACGTATGTTATTTTCAAGCCGTGATAAGTCTAACTTGATTTTCCACTGTGTTTCTTCAGGGAGCTGCTCCAATTCTCACCTATTTACTTTATAACCCTTTTTTGTATTTTGGAGCTGAATTAGATCCAGTGAACAGATTTTTCCCACTTCATTTTTGTTAGTTCAAAACTGTGGCTCTGAAGTGCTTTTATCTTTAATGTTGTCATATGTCTTCACTTGAAGGATTGTTACAGACTTTCATATAAAGTTCTGCACTTTTCATAACTAGCCTGTCTGTGTGTGTGGGGATGTAAATGTAGGAGTTCTGTAAGAGCAGCCCTGTAGTAATGAGCAGAAGGAAAAATAAAACTTGACAGTCAGAAACGAGGAATCTCTGATGGTTCCAGATGAGACGTTTACAAACTGACAGCACTTTTAAAATGATGTCTTGAGCCTCTTCATTCTCACAAGCATCGTCTTTGTAAGGATGGATTGAGGTGCTCTGAATTTTTTGGTGCGTTTACATTTTCTCTGATAATTCTGGGTGTCTGAGACTGTCCTCACAGATAAACAACAGCATTTGTCGTTTTGTTCAAAGGCCTAAAACAACCAACAGTATAGTTATGTTTACCTGACAAGGACCTCTAGTGAAACTTGAAATGTTTTGGATGGATGGAAGACAAAGCATGTGACTTGAGCACCGAAGACCACTGTTTGTTTCCATTTTTTTACTCTCTACTGTCTATTTTTGGTAGTATTTATCAGTGCAGTGAAGAGACAATGTGCGGCACATCAGAAAACGTTAATATGTGTTGTTTCGAAAAGCAATGACCAATTTTGCTGTGTAGTTTGGAGGGGGAGCTAGTACTAGTGCACCACTAGCGAGCTAATCTGTTTGCATGTTTACAGCTGACCTCTACTGGCTGTGTGAGCTTTTATTACACCACCCTAGCTGTGGATTTGACAATGTTGTTTTGTGAGTTTTTATTAAAAATGTTATGATAGACATTTTTCAGTACGAATTGATTATTGAAAATGATGATTTGTTGTTTTTTTACGGCAGTTTTCATTGATATTTCTCCTGCCAACAGAGTATAATGAAGGATGAGGGAGTAGAGGGAGTTTTATTAATTTGTTTCTTTTATAATCATTGTTTCTACCATGTTTTTGCATTGATACATTTGAATAAGAGTTGTACTCTTTTGACTTTCCGTGTTTTCCTATTTCACTCATTAATTGAGGACAGTTGTGGTATGGCTCCTAGTAGTCTCTGGAGAGTTTGGAGGTTTTGTTGGTGTATCACTAAACTTTTTTTCACTTTTAACAGGATATGATCTAATTCTAGTCTGTGCTTTTTAATCTTAGAAGTTTTGCTAAGTTTTGGGTTTTGCTAAGCTCCATAATTTAAAACTCATATCAAAAGCCAGTGAGTTAAGACGTAAAGTTTTACTGGTGGTCTGAAGGTTCAATTAAAGCCTGATGATAAAATAACTGTGAACATAACCCTGAGCAAAGGCCAAGTATTTCCAGTAGTAATGAAGGCTGTCAGCAATTGTTCCCAAGTTGCCTAAATGTTTATTATTTTATTTGCACATTACACCTCTGAACACATTAAGGCCAATTTGGGGGACTTCAGAGAGTTCTAAGTTTGCCTCTACATGTCTAATACCTCTATTTTCTAATGACCTTGCAGATGACTGACATTAAATTAGAGTAGAAAGTTGATTTATGGGTCAGAGCCGTGCTGGTATGTACAAATGGTTTCCAGATATGTGTGTGTGCGTCTGGAGCTTAATAGGTGAGGTTTTTGGGAGGTGATAGCAGTGTTTGCTTCTTTTGGATGGGCCTCTGAGCGCAGACAAGAGCACAAATGTCTTTTGCAGGCAGATTGAAATATGAAATACACCAACAATGTGGTTAAAGTTTAGGTTTTAGGTGTACAACGCTGCATTTGAAAAAATATACCCTGAACTGAAATGATTACTGTGGTGGTGGGGTGTGGTTGGAGAGCTCAGCTGCAAAGGAGAAGAGATGGGGGAGTGGCTCAGGGAGTCAGCACCAGCAGTCTAGGTAGCACAGGTGAATGTAATGTGCAATCAAGACCTTTTGTACTTTAGTAGTGGCGTGGGTTAAGGAGAGGGACACACAGAGACACCAGATCCACGTATATGAAAATGTGGACAGTACGGGGAGAGCTGGCCGGTCCCGAGATGCCGGGCATTGGATCGGGAGGCCAGCAAAGTGTGTGTGAATATAACTAGTGTAAATAAATACCTGTGTCCAGTGGAAAACTGCTGTGTGTGTATGTTCACCCGTCAGTGGAACCCCGTAGTAGCAGTTGTGCTACACTTACACACTTAATGTTTTTACAGTAAAAGGTCCCTCATGTGAATCGTTTCTGACTGATAATGTATCAAACACCAGTATAAACAAGCGGTTCCCTTCTGGAAGGAAGATCAACATGCTTTGAACTGCACATTTTGTGTCTGATGTTACCAAAATTTAAAACTCCTTTGTACGCCCATCATCCACCCCAGTGGCATCCCTAGATAAATGTTAATCACTCCAACAAAACGTTGCCTGTGAACATAATCCAGGCAGCGATTACGTTTGTCACCACAATGTATAAACAAATTAATAACATATAAACATAATTTAAATATAAATAAACTTGACTTGACTTGACTGAAGGGTTTTTCAAATGCACACAGGCAGCATGCTGACATAATTTTCAAACTAGTACAGTTTGTGACAGAAGTAAAATAAAAGTACATACATGGAAAAACAGCTCAAAATGTCTGACTGTTTAACCTTGTTTTCTTTAGGTTTTCTCTTCTTTGTGTAACATCTGGCATTAAACCCAAGAAGAACTAACTCACTTCGAACAAATAACGTGGAGTATGCATGTACGAAAATTCAATTAGATCATTTTGAACTTTATTGATACCAGAGGGGAAATTGGATTTAGACTTATTATTACAACATAAAAGACACATATATGGTTTGAGGTCAAAAAGGGGCAGAGAGCTACATGTTTAATTGACCATAAAAGTAGCAAGTAAGAAAAATATGTTCCTGGAAATCTTTTTACAGTAACTTATTGGTTAATGTGATTTGCAACAAAGCACTTTTTGAACAAGTATTGAATAACTAGAGGGACCTGGCATCCAATGTGGCTGCAGAAAATGTCAAGTTTTACTACTTATTTTTGTGAAAACAAAAATTCTGTACTCAACTTTATTACTCTTCAGGGTCACATTAGCATCGTAACCCAAATACTGCAGGACTAACATTCACACTCTCTGGTATTTTCATTCAGTTGAGCTGTTTGTCAGTGGAAGGAAACTGGCGTACTGAAAAGAAATGGCTTGAAGTGGTAGAGATCATACTCAAAGGAACAAGCAGGGCTGAGATTCAGGAGATGGCAGTGTTAACTAATGATCCAACATACCTTCTGCTTTCAGACAATGTCTGAATTATAAAACATCAAGTTATGACATGAACCTTTAAAGATGTCATCAGTAAAATATGGTTCTGTAGTAACATCTAGTTTAGGAAATTTGGGAAATGTTTGGAATTTAAGTTTGACTTGAAAAAAAATGTGACATTAAATGGACATTCAATCTGGGCTAGCATGGATTGGACTCAGCTGTTTTGAAAAGCAATTAACTCCACGTGAGCCTTGTTGACGTGAGCCTTGGTGAGAGAAACAATCTAACATTCCTGCTAAAAGGACATGTGTCACTGAGAAGGCTTTCTTTGTGATGATGAGAGTACTGCGGATTCATTTTTTATTTCATTGTCTTTCCTCTGCCACAAGATATCTTGGAAATCATATTCTTTAATTTAAACAAGATCCATGTTCACTGCTTTAATACACTGCAAAGCTGCAAGCATCATGTACAATACAGGGTTAAATCTTAAAGGAATAGTTTGACATTTTTGGGCTTATTTACTTTCTTTCAGAGATTTCGATGAGAAGATTGATACCATTGCTGCTTCCCCCTGTTTTCAGTCTTTATGCTAAGCTAAGCTAAGCTAAGGGGTTGCTGGCTATAGTTTCATATTTAATGCACAGACATGAGGAGAGGAATCAATATTCTCATACAACTCATAGCACGAAAGCGAATAACCATTTTTCCCAAAAAACATCCCAAACTATTCCTTTATCTTAACAGCTTTTTGTCTGTTCCGAGTTCCCTCAGACTCTTGTCACCTTTCTGATAATTTCCCAACAAAGCACCAGACAAATAACTGGCAGAAACGCCATAATCTCAAGCGCAGTGTGAGTCGTAACTACTTTCATATACTGTACGAACATACTGTCAAAGCTACTGTAAGTATTCCACCCTGGATGAGCAACTTTACATAACAGTAACTTAAATTAAACAATAAATTGTCATCTGCTGTGCATTAAGCTTGTGTTCTCTGTCCTCTGGCTGTGTGCAAACACGGCAGGGTCAGAGAACCTCTGTGTTACTGTTTATCTGTCCGGCAGCCTGCTGCTTTCTCTGTCTCTCTTTACAATGTGCTCCCTTGAAAACACTTTGTGAATGATACTGCATATAAAAGTGCAACATCTACCCATGTATGTAGTCCTCTTACCTCAATAGCTCTGGTAAAATGGCAATGATGGATGGGAGCACTGACTAATGTCACCTCAGTGTCACTGTTGCACCATCTGTCTCCCAAGAAAACACAGCCCTCATCCTTTGTAACCAGCTGTAGTCAGTTAGAAGCTTCCCCAGCCAATTTTTTTGACATGTCAGTGACTTTATGTCCCTGAAAGCTTTGGAAACTGGTTCTGACTGGATTTTGGTGTTTAGAGAAGAAAACAAGATAACTGTCCTCATGGCAACCTGAGGGGTATATCTAGGCCAGTGAAAGGGGGGCGGTTATCAAGCATACCCTATGCAGTGTGGAATCGGTTTCCTGGCGCCAGTATTGTAATAAATACATTAATTTAAGTTTAACGCAGACTGAACAGAGAGTGTTTGTTTATTCATCACACCTTTCTGTCCGAAGCGGTGCTTTGATCACGCTGTATACTCAGCCGAGATGCCAGGGCACACGTTGATTCCTCTCAGTGGAGAGCAAATGTTTGTGGGTGAGAGTTTTGTTTGATTTGAGTGTGTTTTGCTTTTTTTTTTTTCTTTCTCACACATGCTCATGAATAAAGTGGAGAGTTCTGAGACACACTTGAATGTGCTCATAACTGCACACTTGCAAGCAATTACAAAGGCTCAGTCAAGTACACTCAATAGCTATGTTAACAAGGACATGGGTAAACTATTTACAACAAGTCAGTACTTTTATTATGTGAGTTGAATATGAGGTTGAAGCCTGAGGTACCTCTCATGAGCACTTTTTTGCTTTTCCTTGTCAATAAATCCTCTTCTAAGCCTCCATCTATCTTCACACTTGATGTTGTAATTGGATGTTTTACTGTAGATCATAGCTCTCTCTATAGTCAGATGTCATCCTTCTTCCCGGTGGGAATAAGATCTAAGACCTCGGAGGGAGTGAGGGATTTGGGGGGATCAGGACTTTGTTAAGCAGGTGGAGGGAGAGCAGATGATGACTCAGTATAAACTACATGGAGATGGATTCTTGGCCTCTTAGTCTTCCATATTTCACTTGTACATTTGTTGGAAATGTTTTATTTCTTTTGGCAACACTTTCACCAGGTTCAAAATCCATGCACTACTCCTTATTCAAATGTTGCCTGTGGTGAGTTGTAGTCTCAGTCTTGTTTTTAGCCATGCTACCGGCATATGTAAACAACTATTTGATGTATTACCATGACATTTATATGTATGATGAATCCTAGAGACTTTGGTGATCTTTTCGCTAGTGCCACCATGAGGTTGACATTTGTAGTTTTGAATCAAATATTGAACTGAGATCTGCTGGAGGTGCTGGAGCTGCTTCCAGGTTTATGTGACCTGACAAGCAGCCAGTATTCACACTACAATTTTCTAAAAAGCTTTGTAAACAGGTCCAGATGTCTTTGTGATCACACATTTCACTGTGGTGTAAACTAAATCCTCTCAGTGGAAAATGGAAAATAAGACTGTGGAAGATAGCTGGGAGAGGAGACATACTACTAGTGGCCAGGTATATCAGTGGCAAAGTGGCCCCAGCTATTTTGTTAGAGAACAGATGAATCAGATGAAATTACTTTCCTGAGCTGCTCAGGATCTCCAACTTCCACTACAAAAGCCCCAACATTGAAATTAACCAGCAGCAGCTTTCAGCTCAGGCAACTATTTGGAGCCTCTATGACACTGCCTGCCTCGATATAGCCTTTGTCCTAAGAAACTACTCTAAGACAGCCTTTGCTTTTTACAGAACTGACAGCATTCAAAGTCAAACTCTGTTCAAAGCCGCAAACATCAGCCAGCACCCTGGATTGTCATCAAAGTAACTAGCTGCTCTGCTGGCGAATGATGAGACAGATAATTCACTCTTTTTTATAAAAGAGAATGTTATCATGTTTTTTCAGATTTTTTTCCCCCTTCATTTTTAAAATCCAAACTGGACCCAAACCAAAAAGGGGAACAAGTGAGAGGCAATGAAAGGAAGTTTAAATTAGAGGGGGATTCCCGAAAAACTGTTTGCTATTTCATGTTAATAATAGTGTTTTTTCTCTGAATCCCTCTCTTTATGGACTATTTTTCCGGTATTCATGAATCTATCCATAGCTGCTTTTATTCCATAATTCCATAATGAATAGCTAGGGTGCCATTCAAATACCCTGTCACCCCCCATCATTATCATCACTAACTGCTTTTAATAATCTGTCCTTTAAATAATTCAATTTGTCCTGCTTGACCTGTGGGACCTTGCCTTACAGGCTCCAGAGAACAGTAATGTCACTGTCCAGAGGCCATCACAGGGGTTAAGTTGCGATGACTGACTGCGATATAATCTTCTCCCTCACTGTCTACTGGTCATGCTAGTTAGTATGTTGAATGCCATGTCACGTGTTAAGTGCCCTCCCTTTCAGTCATCCTCCAGAACAAGACCATGTCTGTCGGTCTATAGTGGTGAGTGTTTGGTAAGTCTGCAGCAGCCCTATTTCTGGATCAACTGTGTGGTTCATACATCCATCTGTCTATTATGAGGACTGAAGCCATTCCCAGTATGCACTGGGCTGAGGCACGGTGCACAGTGGACAGGTTACCAGTCTGTCCCTGGCCTAATGGATAAAGGCAGACAACTGAGAGTGTAGGTTTGATTTTAGTCATTCAATGGGTTTTTAAATAAATAAATAGACCTATGTTAATGCCATTCCCAAATATCACATTAACATTTTAATCAGTCTGGCAAATAATACACTATGATTTAATTGATTATTGGTCTTTCCATAATACTAGTAGTCTTAACAAAAGAATTACAAATGCGTACAGTAAATTGCTGAACCATTAATGCACTCACCCAAGTTTAAATTACTATAACTTAATGATAGATAGAAAACTGTCCTTTCCTGCCTCATGTTTGATTAATGTTCAATTTTACCGTCTTTTTAGAAGAAGATTATAAATATACAGTGTCAACTCTAAATCAAAATATAGATTAAATTATTTTTTTCCAGGAAACTATCTAGTGAATGTCAGACTGTCAGATTGTTGGGCCTAGGTGTGCGGATCTGGAAATCACAAGTTCATTATCTTTAACGCTTGCTTTTGTTTTCTCAAGATGCTTATCTCATTATCACAAAAAACAACTTTATTATCCCAAGATGACAAGGTACTTATTGCAGCCATTATTATTGTCTCTCAGCTTCCTTTGGGTTTGGGTTTTCTAAACTGCAAAGTCGAATCTTGATCTGTAGGAGTTAAAATGATCAGAAATCCCACAGAATATTTGATCAGGGCATTTGTGTGTAATAAGCCACAAAGTAAGGTCAGATGAGGAATGGCATCAAATGATCCACAGTACAGAACTGGCAAATTTTCTCCATATTGCCTTATCTACATCTAATGTGCTGAGAGGTTGGTCACACAAATGTGCTATTAAAAGTGCCATCAGGCACAAATACAAACCACTTAGCTTTATGGTCTACTTTCATCATACTTTTCATCTCATTTAAAACTATTCCCATCTGCTCTGGGTCTTGATACCATATGAGAAAAATTTACCCTTTAAATCACTTTAAAAGCCACATTTAAAGTATTTCACATCTGACTGTCCAAAAAAAACACATGTATGAATTCAATTTTTCCACCCTAAAATGTTAACAAAACTAACCAGTCATAAATGTTGTTTTATTTGACCTTTTATGCATCCCATCCCTAATCAACTTCACTTTATCAAGATTTTAGATGCCTAAATAATTGTCATTGAACATATGTTTTTCATTTAATTGTGACAGTAAATGCATAGATAAAAAGGAAGTACAAATAACATTGTGTGTTGTATTTCACTTTATTTCTTTGTTTGATTTGTTTTCATTTAGGCATTTAAAATCTTCCATACTGGAGCCCAACCCAGCTCACATTAGGGCAGAGTACACCCTGGACAGGTTTGCCAGTCTATTACAGGACTGACACGTATAGACAGACAATCGTCCACACTCACAATCACCTCTACTAGCAATTTAGAGTCAATTCACCTAACCTTTGAACGTGACTTTTCATTTTTTTTCAATTTGGATTGGCAAATTCTCCATCAACTGCAGGCTGTGTCGTTAACTCCCTATATCGGCTTGGACAGGGTTTAAACAGCCATGTATTCCTCCGATACACATTGGAACCAAGTTGCTCTGACTGGAGCGCCACCCAGGCACGTATTTGTTTCATCAATACAACATTGTCACATTCTCAAAATGAGTCTCGCCCAAGGGGAACTGCAATTAAATCTCAAACAGGGTGATTGGGGGCAGTGAAAATGCATGATATAGCAGCTTGAAGTACTGTATGTGACTTGCCCTCATAAGCAAAACAATTACTGTAACCACTCTCCCTCTCTCTCTCCTCAGTTAGCAGTACCTGCCACGCTCTTTTGGACAGATTTCTGGAGGAGAACTTCTCAGATCAGCTGTTCCCTCATCATTTGGGCTCAGAAGATGACAGCCAAAGTAAGAGTTACATACTCACTGATGTGCTGTCACACACACAAACAGAAAATAAGTAAAGTATACCTGTGATTGTCTGTGTCATTATTTAATCATCACTTGCAATGTTACCTGCATCAATTTAAGTAGTCATTGATCTCAATTTGCTTGACTGGAAAGCACAGCTGAGAGAGGAAACTTTGATTAGTGCACATACAGCACCTGAAAACTCTTTAAAGGTAAAGAATGACTATATTGACAATTATCCACCACGACAACCTTAAGGAACAGAAAACTTGTTTGACTTGAGGTGTAACAACACTGCTCTGTTAGATGGTGAAATTGAAAGAATAAAGCAGCACACAGGCAGCATGCTGACATCAGGAAAAACAGGCAGTGAAAAAGCAAACCAGCCACATATTTTAGGTCATCTTTGATCAAAGGAAGCTTATTTTTAGTTGATTTATGACGGAAATAAATAAAAGTGGGTTTAAATTAAATAACAATTTAATAATGTGCCTCATATTTCTATCTTTTCATCCCCAGAGGGATTCCTATGGTTTGCCATATTAGCTGTAGTGGCAGTTTCCTCTCCAACCATCACATGATGTCTCGAACTTTTCTCATCCTGATCATCACCCCCCCCCCACAGACAGACGCGCACTCAAAATTTACAAAGGCTCTGTGTGTTTGGCTGTTAAACAGATTTTGGATTTCAATTCAGTTCAGAGGAAATTTGGGCCGTGAGCCAAGGAAGTGATTAGTCTGTGATGGAGGTCATGGTCCAGGTGTGACTCCAGGAGTTTTAAAACCATCATTTATTTTTGATTGGTATTTTTGAACAACTACAGTGATTACTTGAATGAAAAGCATCTGGTAAATGTATCACTATGTGTATTTTGATGCAGTTCTGGATCAAGAAAATGTAAACATTTTTTGTTATTAAAATGGGAAATTTAGAGGGTTTTGCAGCCTTGGCGAATTATTTCATAATATCAGAAAAACAGCTTGTTGTGTATGAGATCATGAAATACATTTCTTGTGATCTTAGGAAAACAACAAAAAACATCTACTTTGCCTATCCTCAGTCTGATGTTCATAAAAATTAGTGTTAGCTCATTTCTGGGGGAATCACAGATGTCATTTGTTAGCTGCAAAGTTTAGTTGACTAGTTCAATATTTAATCATGTTTTTGTACAAAACATCTATCTTACAACCCTCATAATTGGTCAAAATATTATGTGGAATTTGTCAAGATATGAAAATGAAGTATAGACAAGTAGTATATAGGCCTAAGCCTGGTTTTGGCAGCTATAAATGACATGTGTTCTCATTTTTTCACTCTTCAAACATGTAATCGTGTAAAATAAGACAAAGATACCACTTTGCCATTCCATTAACCACTGTGATTTTTTTCCAGATTTCTTTTTAGTGTTTAGTAAATTCCCCACATCTTTGAATAATTACCCAAACAAACACTAAGTTATAGGCTACACTCTGGTCTTTCTGTCTTTCAGTTACCTCCTGTGATTTTGAATCACTGTGCCTCTGGACTTCATCTAATCACAGCAACCAAAGTGACTGGTCGGTGGTGTCGCCACAGCAACCAGGAAGCGCACAGGCTGGGATGATGCCTGTGACCGACCACTCAGTGGGAAGCTCTGATGGTAAGAGTGCAGACACCCGCTGAGGAGAAACTAAATGAGTGCTTCAAGATACTGCTCATGCCTTTTTCTTCAGTGAAACATATTTAGGGGTTAGAAAACCCAGTAATGGATCTTTGGACTTACTCAAAGCTTTTTAATCAGTGCACCTCCTTTGACATTTATTTTGATTTTGTGCTTATACCCTAATGCCCAGTCTGAGATTTGTTCCAATGTTAAAGCATTCGTCAAATGGTTTACAGGAGTGATAGTATTATGTGGCTGTTATAAAACTGTCAAACATGAAATTTCCACTCTGTTTTATTACCCTAGGGCACTTCCTTCTCCTAAGCTCCACCCCTGCTGCTGAGGCCTCTGGGGTATGCAAGTACCACTTAACCAGCCCAGTCTTGCCAGGAAGTGACAGGTACTGCGCCTTGCAGGTGGCTCTGTATGAGGCCGGTCCGGCGGTGGGGAACCTCACACTCCTGATCAAGCCAGTTCTCTCAGGTTCAGCTATTCACTCTGTTGTTCTCAACCACAGGAGACGTGACGACCGCAGGTCAGCAAACACACTCAGAACAGGCTCTCCATGCCTCTGCAATACTGTTTGTGCAGAATAGTTATTTATTTATTGGTGTACTTATTATTTATGCAGCCCATGTCCATTTAATTTGTGTCAAAAAGCAAAACCCTGCATCTTTACTGATTGAAGTGCTTGTCAAGTTGAGGTCAAGCCTACAAAATAGATAAAAGGAAGCTTAGAGTCACTGCAATGAAAGGTGACAGAGGCCTTCAGACAGAGCAAGGGCACAGAAACGAATACCTTTTACTTCTGTGGTACTGAAGTTAAAAAAATAACATTTTTCTTAGCTTTCATGTGGGACAAAGTGTAGAATTGTGACCGTGTGGGGACAGCGGTCACCTGTGTATTGTTTGGGAAATGGGGACAGGTATTTCCTATTGATCTAATGCTGAAGTACAGCCTTCTTTAGAGCAGCTAAAAGCATTCATGTCTCTAGATGAAGACTCTGGAAATTAATTTATATATAATTGGTTAGGACAGAAGAGGCATGGATGGGCATATGCAATACTTTTGTACATTGGCTTTATTTGTGTCTGCAGTAATGGACTCAGCAATTCCATTATGAGACATACACAGACAGGGGTTTCATTTATTCAGCCCATTATTCATCCCATACTAACGGTAGATTTAACTTCTGGACGCACTCTCCATTTAAAGCACACTTCCCATCCCATGTGACACATCTTTTACTTTAGTGCTGTGTGTGTTCTGACGTTTCACCTGTACTAGCTGTTCTCAGAAGTCAGCAACTGTCCAGCAATTGAATGTTTTTCCTGCAAAAGAGTGGCTTAATTTTCCTGGAAATGGCCCCTAGATTGTATGCATTATCTTCATTTCACTGTATGTTTCCAGTAGTGAAACATTACTCACCCACTCTAATAAATGGGCAGGATTTTTGAAGCTGTGACAGCATGGGGGTGTTTTTAGACATGGACACTGAGATAAAATTCTGAGATAAAAAATAAATTATGTCAAATATGGCTCATCTCATCAAGGTGACGGACTGATGGATGAATTATACTGTGCATTAATGGTACCCTGTGGAGCTTTTGACCAATAGTGCAGTGAGGATATGTTTTGTAGTTGTATTGTTTGTATGTGGTGGTTACTGTACATGCCACAACTATGGGAGTGTTGTGATAGACATTTCTGCTGACTGCATATGGACAGTGGTGGCAGTATTAGCCATAAAAGGTAGCAATGCGCCGATAAAAGCTAACTGATATAAACATTGCAGGTTTCAAAACAAGCCAAAAGGCCTTTTCAAATGTTTTATGAGAAGGAAATATAGTCAACATGTTTGCAAGGCTGTCATGGCGCATTTTGGAGAAAAATTAGGATTGTTTAAACAAAGTGCTTGTATACAATAAAATGCCACAAGGTAACCATGATTCCTGAGCTGCCACAGAGTTTAAGTCTTTACCTTGAAGACAGCAGAGGGCTCAAGTGGGACAAAAAATACTTTTACACATTTTTAGACCGTTATGCAAAGATACAAATTGTCATGATTATGTGTTACAGCTCAGTATGACAATACTGTTCTTCATTATGTTTTGTAGACAAATGTAATTTATGTTCATGTGATACATTTCAAGACTTAAGTCCTCACAGGAAGACTAGCTGACATTACCTGCTCCCTTATTTTCTAAGTAAACCCGTACGTTTTTCATACGTTTGGCCCTGAGAGGTCTGTTTTTACAATAAGTTTCAATTAATGTGAAGGCAACGGCCTTAAATCACTGTGGTGTTTCTTAGTTCTCCCAACAGCTAAAAGCAGAGGTAAATTTTCTTCTATTATCTATTATTAAAATGGAAAATCTTTTCAATTTTGGTTTGTTCTGCTAAAGCCTGTTTCACCAAGATTATAATGATATAACATAAATATTGTGATAAACAACATTGTTGGGTTTGGAGAGCTGCAACTGACTCCATCATGACCTTTTTCCTTTTCAGTTTGCTAATGGCATTAGCTATTGTTAGTAGCTAAGCTCAGTGATTGACTGCAGGTGAGTGTTGTTGCTTAGTGACAGCAAAGGGATGCTGCCAGTATGACAGCAGGCTTTTACAAAAAAAAAAAGTTAATGGTGTGATTTATATTTTCAAGCTGTTCTGATTGCAATGATTGTTGTTGTTGTTGTTGTTCTTTAATGCAGTATCTTGAAATTTATCCACACAAGCCAATAATAAATTCTAGAAGTTGTGATTTCCTACAGATGACTATAAAAGACATTTCTCCATGATTGGTTGATGCAGGGCTGAGTGGGAGGTTCTGAAGACTGTGATTGATCAAGTGGACGAGCCCTTTCAGGTGACCTTGCTCTACACTTCCTGTTTGGGGGAAGATGGAGTCACTGTGGCTCTGGATTCTCTGGAGCTCATAGACTGTGAATCGGGTGAGTTCATCATCTTCTATAGAGCTGTGATTTACTGGTTTCTGTTCAAACCAAATGCAACAGCAGTTGTTTCCTCTGATAAAAGGTGTACGGTTTGTTTAAATTGGAAACCTACAAACTGTTTTTTTCACAGTGGCACATGTTTAGGGACATCTTTTTTTAAAGTTTCCACAGCAGCTGAAAAGACAGACACTGAATAGGTTTCTCTCTGCAGATTAGATAAGTTAATTATTAAGATTTCCACAATATCATGTCAAGTTGCTTATTGAGGCTTGTTGCAGTAGAAATCTTTGTAGAATTTCTGCCACAACTTCCCTTATTTACAAGGTTCATGGAGATGAGAAAGCAGCCTTAAAGGGTCAAAACTCACTTTCAGCTCTAATTGTTGTGTGGTTGCTGGGATGCAGAACACCAGGGCATCGAGCTGAATGTGGCATGTGGGGAATCCTTCCACTGTGAAAACTCAGGAGGCTGCATCGACCCGAGCCATGTGTGCAACTTCCACACTGACTGTCCTTTAGGGGAGGATGAAGGCTTCATCTGTGGTGAGGTTTTGTTTTTTTCTTAATAACATCACATGATGCAGATGTTAGGATCCATGGTCTTTGTCTGGTTTTGGGTCCTTCTCCTACTCCTGCTGAGCCCGCACCGTAACAGCAGATTAGGATGCTGCTCTGACGGAAATTGTAGCCTTCAATTTCTATTAGTAATACTTGAAAATGCACTTCTGCAGTTGGCTGTAGAGGTTTCCCCTTATATGATGATGAATAATTTTTAGTGTGATTTGATCTGCACCATTTGACTGATTCTAAGAGTGGGAGTGTGAAAACAACATGGAAGATGTGTATGTGTGAGTGCTTCAGTTTGTGTGGCTGGGTGGAGAGTTAAGTGAGGCCAGCATACAGTACAGGAGTCCTCAAGCAGAATATGGGGCTGCTGGCAGGCTGCAATCCATTTGCATTAGCTGTATAAAAGTTGAAATCCATGATACATTGTTGATCTTTGACCTGAGGTGTCAGATTATTCAATGCCAAGGGCCTCTACACAATATATTTAAAGTGCTGGGAGTAACAATTTTATGGACATTTAACGTGTGAAGCCTGAGTGGAACGTCTATTCTCGGATGATTTGTGTCAAAATCATCCTAGTGTCTATTTTTTTTTTCTTCATTAGCTGGGAATTTTTTTTTATTGTATCATTAGGAATTTGAAATGCTTATCTTATAAGTTTTCATCTTGAAATCACACCTTTTAAAATGTCAAAACATAAGATTCAACAATTTGAGACACCCCTTGTGGATTTATTTGTTTTAAAATCTCAGATTTTAAAAATATGCTGCTGGGAAAAGTGTTTTCAGACAGTCAATTTCCTTCCACTTCACTGTCTGATAACAAGCTTCCTCCTTCTCTTTGAAAACATCAATCATTCAGCACAAAAACAAACACTTCACCACACTGAAAATCAAAAGGCCTCGCTTTAGTCAGTAATGAAATTGAAGTCAGGCCTATTTAGAGTCCTTGAGTTGTGGATCCCCTGGGGAAAGGAGCTGGGTCACAGTGGTGGTGTAATTTTTTCAGTTGTCACCCTGTAAAATCTATCCTGTATGAATGCTCATAAAATACTCTGTTAAAGCGACACTCCAACATTTTATAAATGGCTTTTTTTTTTTGTCATCTTACCCAAGATCAGATGAAAAGATTGATGTCAATTTTTATCTCTGTGTCCAGGACAAAGATGAGTTTAGTTAACCTTAGCACAAAGACTGGAAACAGGAGGAAACGGCTTAGCTCTGTGAAATAGTGCCTTCAAACATTCGTCTCGTATACATTTAAATTGTGTGATTGACGGAATTGTTCATTTTGGTAAGTGTGCTTGGTCGCTTTCTTTTTGAGAGTGAGCTAAGAAGATTGATGCCAATCTCGTGGCTCTTTGCTTTAAGAACAGAGCTGGAGTTGGGTAGGCTAGCTTAGCATTAAAACAGCTAGTGGCGAACAAAGAGCCAGGCACTTAAAGTCCTGAAATATGCCTACCAACACCTCTAAAGCTCATTATTTAACGTATTTAACGTGCCACCGACAGTCAGCAGCAGAGACAGTGCACAGAAGTAGTCTACTGGGTGAACTGATAAACTGTTTGTCTAGAAATAATTACAGACATTACATCCCCCTAAAACCATAAATTGTAATTTTTACATTTTTGTTTTTTTTCCAGATTAAACAAACAAGATACAAGATATTAATTACTGAGATTTAGAGATGCTGGTAGGTATTTTGTCACTGTGGAGAGAGCCAGGCTAGCTGTTTCACTAGCTAGGCTAACTACATCCTGACTCTATCCATCCTTATTGCATAGATGTGAGATTGGTGTCAATCTTCTCATCTCGTTCTTGGAAAATAAATAAATAACCATATTTCCCAAAATGTTGAACTATTTCTTTGACATGTGTAGACATAGAAAATGAGATTGTGGGTGATATTATGTTGTAGCTTAAAATATGTTAACCCAGTGACTCTTGGATGTATTGGCAACTAGCCTACCAGCTAATATGATTCAACATGTAAACAAAACAGTTTTGGAGTTGTTGGAAGGCATTTTTTCACTTTGAAGTTGGGTATTTTTCCCTTGCTTTTAGACTAAACACACCAGCTGTTTTTGTGTTGGATGCAAAGAGATTAAATTGTTATCAAGTGTCTGTGGAGTGACTGTTAGATGCCAAACTAGCATATTTCCTACAAAGTCTGGAAGTGGTCAGGGCACTCTAACCTGCGGATACAGTGTAGCAAGCACATCATAGAATGCACAGAGTATGAAGTGTGGAGAGTAAAGAAAGCATGCCCAAGCACACAGACTAACACAGATTTTCACATTAAGAAACACTGTGCCCCTTAAAGTATATTATTTGTGCTTAGCTGATTTCTCCAAAATATAATTCTTGCTTTGGGAGAAGAGGAATCGCAGGGAAACGATGGACTTTTAGCAGCTTCAATCTCTGTTTTATTGAGTATAATAACAATCTTCCTCCTCCCCAGGTGCTCTTCCGTTTGGTTCTCACTGTTCGTTTGAACAGGATGCATGTGGTTGGTCCGTGTCCAACCAGCATTCGGCCTGGAGAAGGGTTGCTGGAGACGAGCTTTTGGAGAAAGGAGACATGCAGGGTGTCACTCTGCAGAGTACACCAGGTTGGCTGTGTGTGTGTGTGTGTCTGTTCTGCAGTACGTGTGAATTGGGCATATTAACACATCTACTATCCATCTGGTGAACCATGTCCCATTCTGATGAATTATAGTGGTGTGGAAAGATGGAAGTGCAAAACTCACTCAAAACAAATCTCACATTGCTTAGTGTCAAAACTCATCAGTTTTCTCTCAAACAGGTTTTTCATTTATTGTTCTTTCTTGACCCAGCTAATGATAGGAATGCCTTGTTAGATTACAACCATATGAAGTTTCACCACATGACCACGAAGGGCTTATATGGATTGTTTAAATCCAGCTGCAGAACATATTTGTGCTAACAGAAAACAAAATGGATTTATATTTAACCCAATGTTTCTAACTGCTTTCATTCTTCTGAGTACAGTTTTTACTTTATAGGCTGATGGTTCTCATCCAGCAATAAAACACGTTCAAAATGTATGGCTTTAAAGAATACAACAAAAACTTTTCCAACTATTACTGTATCAATTATGTCCATTATTTTGATAACAGTTTGTTTCATGGCCTCCTGTGTCACATTTATCGTGCGCCCCCAGGGCACTTCCTGTTTCTGCAGGTAAGAGAGAGAGATTTCCCTCGAGAGGCTTCGATTCAGAGCTTCTCTTTCCCTCCCCCGGTCTCTACCACTGCCTGCCAGGTCAGTCATTTAGACAGATACACTAGCTTAATAATTTGTTGGTATATTTTTGTTCCCTTCTCCTTGTGAGGCTGCTTTTTGGCAACAAAAGATTTTGTCAATATGCTAAGTCTGCTGAAATCGTGTCTGTTTTTCTGTGCAGATGCGTTTCTCTCTGTACCTGTATGGGAACTTTAATGGTTCATTGCTGGTGGCTATAGAGGAGAATGGGACCACTGCTGCACCACTGGTCTGGGAGAGAAATGGTCAGTGGGCAGACAACTGGGGAGATGTTGTCCTGCAGCTGACAGGCCTTCATCATGGGTACGTTAAATGAAAACAAAAGGGTAGAGGAGCAGATGATTATGTAATACTGAAGTGCTACAGGAAAAAAGGCATTGTCTCTTGGTAATAAAAGATACCTCTATCATTGAGTTTTTTTCATATCATCTGTAATATTTCCCATGTCAATACAAAATCTGTTCTCAAGCAGCAGTGCCATTACAATCATGGTGAGGAGGTCGAGCATGAGTACATACTTTGGATTGATGATGACAAAGAGGGGAAAATGCTGCTTTCATCTAAAGAATTTGTAATCATTACGACTTATTCTTTACTACAAGCTGTTTTTATACACACATTGGGATTGAATTCATGTTCTCTTTCACATAAACACAAAAATTGTAATTCTCTAAATACACAAATGGTATGTGCTGTACTCCAGGTTCCACGTTAAGGTGACAGCTGTGTGGGAACAAGGCTCCAATGCTGATGTTGCTCTCGATGACATTGCAGTTGAAGCAGCCTGCTTTAAAACAGGTAAGCGGTTGCTAACATGCCATCATAAAATGTTGGAGACCATAAAAGAAACGCTATATATTTCTGCCAATAATTATTTAAAACCAATACAAATAAAAGTTATGTTTAGTTTAAGTCAAGGAGTCACCTTCACCAGGGGGAGTAAACATGTAAGTTACTGGTCATTCTAGTTTCTCTTTCATAAAGGGAGCCTGTGCCATTTGAATGAAGAAATATCACTGTATTTCACATGCTGCACAAATGGTTGAATTAATGAAAAATAAAATGCAAGTTTGGCTTCTACAGTCATACTTGGTTTAGTACAACCAGTGGTTACTGTTATCTAAAGCTAACTAACTTTTATCTAGATATTGCTGTCTAACTGTTGTTGCTGTGTTTTACTCTAGAAGTATATCTATCTCAGGAAATGTAGGCAAAATTTGTTTGCTATAATCCCTTAAGACCTCAAGGATACACACAATGCGTTTAGGTCACAAACACTAAATGTAAATGTAAACATAACTTTTGTTTCTTAGGAAAGCTCCTGCTGTGCACTTTAATTAGCACTTGTGGCCACCGAGACCACTGTTCAGCAAATGTTACAGGCTCACTTTACACCAGCTTATTAACCTGAAAGGCTAACGATGCCCAGTAAGACTATCTGTCTTATAAGCGTCTGCTTACTTACTACTGTAACTACTTACTACTGCTTACTTTTAAGATTATCTGTGCACTTTATGAAATCAAACTCTTGCTGAATGAAATGGAGAGCTGAGGAGTACAGGGAGTCCTCCCAACTGTTGTTGAGACTAACTGATGACTGCTGTCTTTTGCTCTGAGCTTCATCGGTCCTCAGTCATTCATTTGATGCCCCGTTTCAAGGATTGGTCGTGACATGAGGGTAACCAACAATACTTGGCTGAAAATGCCATACCACAACATGTGTGCTAACATTCCTGCGCCAGTGTCATCAGACTTTGGTTTTTTAAACCTCTTTCTGCTCTATTGAAATGGTCTGGGATGATTTATATTATTGAGCATGGTACCAGAGTTGATACAAAGATGTAAAATTTGACTTTGGTTCATTGGATTAAAGGGAAAAGTGGGATCTGGGATCTGATCATGCTGGAGAGGTTTGCATGCTTTTATGGTGTCGAAAGTAGACCTCTCGTTGCTTAAGTAGGTTCAACGATACTGCATTGGTTTCAGGGAAGGGCCTGGCAAAAGACAGCACAGTGGACCTCCTGTAAAACCTCTGACTTTACAGAAACTACATTGAGTGAAACCATGGAAATGGACAAAATTCGCTCTGTCTGTATGCAACAAAGTGGATGAAGTGAGAAATATATTCATGATGTTTTCCTGCTCAGGAATTAGTCTGAAGAAACGTCTCGATGTTCATCCATAATACCCTTCCTTGAATTTTCTCATATCCTTTTATCCGTGTCGCTTTATGTCTGGATATAATTTATGCTTCGGTGATATGCAGATGGGAGACTGTGACTCCTTTTCTCTTTTTCTTCTCACCTTGGCTTCCTGCCTCTCCTCAGATATCAACTCTCTCCTGCCCATGGTGGACTTGGAGGATTTCTTAAGCCCCCTTCCAGAGCCTTCGGCCTCAGGTAGCGTGCAGCTTCAGCCGTCACCTTGGATACCTTGTGAATTTCCAAAGCGTCCCTTGTCTACTGAGTGATTTTTTTTAATCCATTCTCCATGCTGAATTTACATGCCAGGTGGTGGATTGTACACTCGCAATTTCTCTTGATGCTTTTTGACACTTTATCTACCATATCATCTTACCAGAAGCTTTTAATCCATTCTGCATTCAGTGCTCACATACCAGGTGGTTAATGCAATTTCCACTGAATTTCCTAGATGTTGTGCCATATGTGTGTTTCTGTTCTCCAGTGTTCAACTGTTTATCTTAGTCTCCCACATTTCTTTGCATTTTTTGAAGTGAATATACAGTACCTACATTTACCAACTCGCTCAACAATTCTAAAATCTCCGACCAGCTCATGTCAGTGTTTTTCTTTCCGTTGTCTCCATTTTACAGAGGTTTCTTTGATGACGTGGTGGTTTAACTCATGCGGTGCCAGTGGTCCCCACGGCCCAACCCAGGCCCAGTGTGACAATACCTACAGGAACAAAAATGTCAGTGTTTCTGTGGGGAAGGAAGGCCGCTTGAAAGGAGTCCAAACGTGGAGGGTGCCTGCTACTAACAGATACCTGTAAGTGATAGAGGGGATGGTCTTGATGCTCATTTGCCTGAGCATTAAGCTAGAATTCAACAGCCTGGTCAGTTATTTGTTCAAGTGTAAGTAATTCTATATTTTTTATATTATATTTTTTGTCAACAAATCCCATGAAAAGACCAAATTCTACAATGAATTGATCCGACTAACAAATATTGCCTGATTAGTCAAAGCCTAATATATCTTATTCCTTTGTGTCATAGATCTTTAATTGTTGTTTTGTGTCTCAAAACTATTAAAAACACATCAATAAGCCACACTGTTGTACTGGGTGACATGTTCCTTCATCACGGTGAACCAGGGCATAATTTAAAACTTTATTTTTTTATTTTACATTTTTCTGAATTTTATCCATAGTTTATTTCTAGGAGCTTAGTCATCGAAGAGACAGTATTTATCCACATGATGTTAATATTGTGCAGACTCAGAGAGCTGGGCTCGGTGACAATTTAGAGGTGTGACTCAGCGTAACTGATTGCTGTCCTGCCAGATCAAGACTTCAAGTTATTTGATTGTTTTGCACGGCCAGTCATGGGACCTCATTATAACACTCAATACATGAAATGAGGCAAGAGAAAAGTGGCAGGATTAATCACAGAATTTACAGGATGTTGAATTACAATGGCTAAATTATACACAGCTGTACTTCATGCCAATATCAACACAGAGTGTCTGTTTGTCAGAGGACATCTTTATAAAACCACAGGTGTCTCCTGATTTGTGTGTTATGACTTTTTGCTCAAGTGTATTGCAGTATATCTTTCTAGTGTGATATAAATTTCTTTCGGTATTAAATCCCCTTGTGGCGCAATTATCTCCCTCAGGATCTCTGCCTACGGGGCTGCAGGAGGGAAAGGAGCCAAAAATCACAACAAACGCAACCATGGGGTCTTCATATCTGCCATATTTCCTCTGGAGAAAGGAGATATACTTTACATCTTGGTGGGCCACCAGGGAGAGGACGCGTGCCCGGGGGTGAGGAGGCTGGAAGGATTCTTTGACGTATGTGATGTCCCACTGGGATATCTTTTGCCAGAGAGGGGAGACAAAAGAGTGACCTACTGTAGATAAAAAATGATTGCCTGCTGGATTAAAACTTTCTTTGCTTCTTTCTCTGACACTCGAATCTCCCTCCCTCCTGTGATGTAGAGAAATCCCCACACCCAGAAGATCTGCCTGGGAGAGTCGTCAGTGATTGAAGATAACCTCAGGGGAGAGGCTGGTGCAGAGTGGGCTGGGGGAGGAGGCGGAGGTGGGGGAGCCACCTACATCTTTAAGGTGACAGAAGAAACTTTGTATTGTTTCAATATTGTGTGTCCTTTCTGTTGGTGTGTTTGATGATTTTGCAGATTAAATGAACATACTGATAGGCATCAAAATTGTCTGTAGGCATATTGAAACAATTCAGCAGGGTCTCACACTCTAATCCACAGGTTTAGATATAGATTGGACATTAGATATAGATTCTATCTGTAATAACATGGGGTGTTCCTGGGTCACGTTCAGTATGCTTTACTGCTGAGTCTGATGCTTTGTCAAAACATCTTTTTCATTTGCAGTGAAATGTTGAAATGCAAATGTCTGCATGTGCACCACTGAGCATGTACATAGTTAAGAATGCCTCAAATGAGTGAGATTTACAGTGATGCTGTCTCGTCAGATGGAGGGGGGTGAGCTGGTTCCCTTGCTGATTGCGGCTGGCGGAGGAGGAAATGCCTACCTGGAGGACCCTGAGTCCAGTCTGGACCAGATACCACTGGAGCAGTACGAAAACAGCACCATAGCTCCCAGTACCAACGGACGAACTGGCCCTGCGGGTACTATATTATAGATCATACTACTACCAATGCAAATGAACTGTTTAAAGGATTGACTCAACTAAACTACAAACATTTTTTTATAAAAATTGAAATTTAAAAATTTACCTGTTTTGAGATATCTAACTCTGAGATAACTCCGTCCGCCCTGAAACTATGAGGGTGATTGGAATTGTATTTGTAGTGCTCACAGCATTGAAATGACATTTAAAAATATAACTTTTTATCTATCTCTATCCATAATCAGTGTTCCCGTTAACTCTGGATAATCCACAGAATATGCAATCCTCGTAGGGGCTATTTCTTTATTCGAAAGTAGTTTCAATGAAAACTTTTGCAGTGCGTACACACACTCGAAGCAGCACACGTTGGCATGAATGCATGCTCTCAAACAGCGGTGTGTTTGGCCTGTGGATAATGGGATCTATCTGGATCGTATTTTTAGTTTCCTGACAGGTCCTGACCTTTGAAGCGAGACATATATGGCAGAGAGGTCTCTCTTTGCTCCTGGCAAAGCCTACTCGAACGTTTTCACTAAATCCCCTCTGACCAACAGAGTCTCAACACAGACCATCTATAAGCTCATCTTATTTAAACCTCTGTGGGATTGTTTATATAAAGATCTGAGTGTCAGGGGAAATATGTAGCTCTTAGTAGTGTGTAGAAGAGGTGTGTTTGTGTGTGTGTGAGCTGCATGTTGAACTGTGTGGCTATGTTGAATGTGCCACATGAGACTAGAGCTGCAGTATATACTGTATGTCATTACTATGGATCACAGTGTGGACTTTAAAGATTTAGCAAATTTGCTAAGGCTGACGAACTCCAGCCAGACGTGTGATTTCTTTAAAACCGGCTTTTATCTGCTCATCAGCGTAGATTAGAGGCCTTGATCAGCAGGTGATTTAACCTGTTGACTCTTTACAATTATTATTCATTGCTGAAAGGTCTCTGTCTCCATCACTGAACTGTGGCAAAAGTTCAACTCTAACTTTATGTATAAAAATAATAAAAGCAACAATGTGACTACAGTAATGTGTGGCTGTGGATAGGTGTTAAGTGATAAACAAAAGGCAAAAGCAACAAAGACCTGCATTCTTGTGTATCTTTGGGAGACTGAATGTCTGAAGCCTGGCTGACCCTCTCATGTCCGCCCACCTGCTGCCTGTGAATTTTCAAACTTAATCTCGACAAGACTGAGCTCTTTCCTTGGAAAATCTTGCCTCCTTGAGACTCCTCAACAGGCCCTATCACGCCGAGCAGAGCCCGATTGACTGGCTGAACACCCAGACAGCTCTCTCTCACTGAATGCATCTTATTCAATGTGCTCAGGCAGATCGGCCTCCAGTAACAGCTGACTGGAGCCAATGCAGCCTGACATCTGGCAGATATGGCTGGCGATGGTCAGCCACAGCTGACTATTGTTGTCCTATCAAGATACTGTGAAAACTGCTGCCCAGACTGCCAAGAATCCTGATGTAACTTGAAGGGGGGTCTCCCCAGACTTAACACTTCAAAATCAATTTACTGGTCATGAGGTGGACTAATCAGCCCGTGAAAACAGTTGTATAATGTCCTCTGTGGCTCGGGAGGAGCCCAAGTCTAAAAAAAAAACAAAAAAAAAACAAAACAGTGATATCACAAATTCATAGTAGGAATGTGCTGTCACTACTTCACCAGTTAACTACCTCTGCAGGAAATCAAGCTAGCTTCTTTTTCTCCACAAACACGTGCAGTCATGTCTCCAACCTCCCTAAATCCATCCACGTATCTTAACTCTGACGATACCTTTGCTGGCTTCCTGCTTTAATTCAAATTGGGGTGCAAAACCTCCTGTGAAGGTATTCACAACGACATCACTCCTCAAGACAAAAAAATCACCTAATCAGTGAATCCTTTTTCATCCCTACTGCTGTCTAACTTTGCAACATTTTTGTTCCTTTCTCCTTAGCTCTAATCATAGTTCTTTTTCCTGAAAATGTATGTAATATGTATGATATAATAGCGTGCTTGTTTTGTGTTCGTTTCCCTGAAGGTGGAGGTGGAGGCTGGAAAGACAGTCTCAGTCCTCACTCAAGGGCGGGAAAGTCTCTGGTGGAGGGTGCTGAGGGGGGGTCCTCATGTTCCCTGGCCCTGTCCAAGCTCAACTGGTCCACCTTTGGGGGTTTTGGAGGTGGAGGTGGGGCCTGCACAGCCGGAGGCGGCGGAGGAGGTTACAGAGGTAACATTAATCTGTCAGCTCCTTTTTAAACTACAGTGCTTTATCATTTCTAACCCCTGCACTAAAAACCAAATCACTTTTATGGCTATTTTTTTCTTCTGTCTTGATGCCTCTTGTCCTTATGATGCTAATACTTTTGTACTTTTACTTAAGAGTTTGAATGCAGGACTTTTACTTAGTATTTTTACACTGTGGTATTGCTACTTCTAGTTAAGCAGTAAAAGATCTGAGTACCTATTCCATCACTATTGATTTGTGCTTCAGTCTAAAGAATAATTAATGCTTGGCTTGTTGCTCTCAACAGTTGACTTTTTACAGAAATCACACAATTTCAACTGAAAAAAGGTTGCAACGTATAAATGTCACTTTCATGTACAATTTTGTCAAGGACTACCACGCAGTGGATAGTTTGTTAGTTTGTTGCCATGGTAATCATACATAGTAATTATACATTTTCTTTTAGTTTATTTCTATGCTTTTTTTATTCTTGAGTGACACAACAGCCTGCCAGAACCATCAGGATGGAGGAGGTTAATAGTAAGATCACTCCAATCTAATCACAACTTTCTGTCACCAAGGTAAAAATGCAGGGTGTTGTCGAACATGGTGTTTTTCTGTCGAGAGAAAACTGTCAAAAGTGGCAACAAACTGACAAGCATAAACTGTCATAATTGGATCAGAACGGTTTTCATAATACTGACTGATAGGAGCGTTCACAGCATGCATTTTGTGACAGGAGGTGACGCTGCACTGGCGGATGAGATCACAGCCGACGGTCAGAATGGAGTCTCATTCATCCATCCAATGGGAGAGATTTTCCTTCAGCCTCTGGCAGGTCTGACTGACTCACCACATGACATCATAATGATATGAATACCATGACATGCAGTTGAAAGCCCTGGAAAGAGCTAGTCAGTGGACCTTGAGTTAATAAATAGATGAATAGAACATAAAATGATAATAAAATGAAGAGGAAGAACAAATGTAATGACAAAGACTTGATAGGAAGTCATAAAAAGAAATTAAGTTGAAAATGTATGTGATTGGTGTGTAAGTTTTACACCATTTTATTTAACAGACATTACCTCCATTTGCAGTATTAATATGAAAACTCAAGGACACCTTTTGGCATTATATAACATAAAGTAGTTGAGTCACTCCAGGAACAGATAGCGGTAAGTTTCAAACAAACCGAAGCAAAGCAGCCCAATAATCGTCTAAAATGGACCAATCCGGATCCCCGATTAACAACACTGTCCTCATCACACCAGAGGCTCTTCTGCCCACCGTAAACAAATAGTTTGACAGAATCTCTGCAACACAGTGGAGCATGTTAGCTGCAGGGATTTGGGACTCAGACACAGAAGCTACACTGGCTGATATGTTTGCTGAAATGGTACAGACACTCTCTACAGCCATCCTGAAAATTGTCGTACCAATGTTTCAGGAGCGCATGCTCAGGAGTACATCTCAGGCTG
The DNA here is from genome assembly GCA_002120245.1 of Maccullochella peelii. Classification (NCBI taxonomy): domain Eukaryota; kingdom Metazoa; phylum Chordata; class Actinopteri; order Centrarchiformes; family Percichthyidae; genus Maccullochella; species Maccullochella peelii. Next base: position 159,516 of record LKNJ01000841.1, read on the forward strand.
AAAAAAGTACTGATTTTGAGAAATTCCACGCTCGACTCGGAGACTCCCTCCCTGGTAGCTTTGCTGTCGCTCTTCACGTCCCACAGGACAAATGTGAGAGTACAGAAAAACTGACAGCACTAGTTGAGAGGGAAGTTTCAGAGAAGGTAAACTCTGTTGTATCTGTGGCCATCACAAGCCCTGTTTGGCCGTCAGATCCTGCCGTTTTTGTCAGTGGCTCCCTGTCCAACACGGAGTCTCTTTGTCGCATGGTGTTTCATGCTACCAAATGTCTGAAAAGATATTTAGGTAAGCTGAACTCCCAGTGCCTGGGACATTGTTGGCGGCCAAAAAGCACAGAGTCTGCTCCATACAAAAGCTCAAAATCTTCAGTACAGATCCCGGAAATGGAAAGACCAGAGAGATGTGAATCGTCTCAGAGAGTAAAATCCGAGATCTCTGTCACCTCAGCGACTATAACTGTGACTGACATCCTCGTCAAATGGTCCAGCGAGACACCAGACATCACAGAAGAGGCTGAAGATGCTCTCCTGCCTCTCAGTATCTCTCTGGATGCTCATTTTGCAGCGTCTGAAATTGTCGAAGCTGTAATTGATGACCTGCATTATCCTGACTTCAGAAGTGTGTCTAGGTGCAGTGAGGAAAGTTGCTTACCAAGACCTCATTGTAATATGGGGTTAATACTTAATAAGGTGAGAGACTTTTTTGTCTCACAGGCCGCACCTTCAGAAGATACCGCCAATGCCAACCAAGCAGTTCGCAAATGCAGATTTTTCAAGTTTACCCAAAAACAGTTTGAAAAAATGATTGCAGAGCTGAAGAACACGTTTAAAACAAAAGACACCAACTTCCTTGTGAGTCTCAAACATGGTTCAGGGTTCTCTCGGCTTAGACTCATAGAAGATGACGACTTCGATGAAGCTGACATCTTACCAGGAGCTGTTCCAGAGTCTCCAACGCCCAAATCTCAAGCAAGTGCTCCAACCAGCAAGACGAGAATCATCTGTGTGAGAAAGCGGTCTTCTCCACTAGATTATGAGACCATCAAAAACGATGTTGACAGCTTGTTTAATAAGTTAAACCTGCCAGAGAAACCTGCGGCACAATCCAGCAAAACACTGGAAGTCAGCATGTCCAGTGGCGAGATCAGGAAGTTTTCAAAGGAACTGACTGACAAAATTTACGATCATCTGATGACTAGCCAGACATATCAGATTCCCATGGTTCCAACTGGAAGAAGTCTCTCTGACTCTGTCATCTCTGAGCTCAGGAGGAAGGAGGATGCCACAAAGTTTCCCTTTTCTCCTGAAGTTCTGTATGCCATCACAGAGGACGCAGTGGGAAAGTTCTTGCAGCAGGTGCTACTCTGGATGGAGAAGGAGCCATCAGTTAAATCAAGTCACAGCGAGAAAGTGGCTGGTGCACTAACTGACATCGAAGACCTATTCATAACAATGCTGACCCCACCAGAGGAGTCCGCTGAAGCCAGCGACAGGCAGGTAGTTTCAGGAGTCATATCTCCTGAAGAAACCCTTGAGTCTACACGGATCTCTTCCCCCTGTGCTCCAGTGCCTCCGCACGGTCAGGTTTCACGCTCTGAAAGGTCATTTGCAGGGCCAATTCATGCCTCATCTCCTAGTGTGACCGACAGCCTCATCACGGCTCTGCTCATGAGGCTCTTCACAAAGGCCCCTGGGAAAAGCAGAAGGTCCATTCAGATGGCAGACATCGACGCCATCATCAAGCGTCTGTCAGACAAGGCGCTGGATGAGATCAACATCACTGGCTCTGCTGTCAAAAAAATCAAGGACAACATTAAAAAAGTCATCAAAGCTGTGATCAAAGACCTTGACCAGGAGTTTGGCTCTCCAAAAAAGATACTGGAGGCTGCAATGGCATCTAACAGTACTTCTTTTGATGATGCTGTTGTGAAGTATCTGAACATCCATCTGAAAGCCCTCCTCAGTCCACCCCTAAAGAAGTCTGCATTTGAGAGGTTCCTTTCAGCACTGGGAAATGTTCCATTCAAGATGCTTATGTGCTGCATCTCGGTCGAGGTCGATGAATAATTACCATCTCCCCTTTACCACTGCCTCCAGCTTCTTTTAACATCTTGAAGCATGCTGCATCCATCTTGAAGGAAACAGTTTAATAGGTTCACAAACCATCACACCTTCCATCTCACCTGACCTGTAGTAGGTCAGATGAGGTGGAGGGTAGTGGTGTTACAAGAAAACCTAGAAAACTTCTTTCCTTCAAGATGAATGCCATTAATACACCTTTCTCACAGCGGACATTTTGACATATAATAGTAGTTACGTGTTCCAGCCACATCTAAATGGAATGCAGTTACTCTTGAGTCAAAATGTCCGCTGTGAGAAATGTCCAGGGCCACACGGCGGCTCAGTGGTTAACACTGAGGTCTCACAGCAATGGTCAGGGCTGGATTCTCAGCCTTGATCTTTGCTGTATGACATTTCTATAATCCCCGTGTTGGCGTGGGTTTACCCCGGGTCCTCCGGTTTCTTCCCACATTTCAAATCATAACATCAAAAAAAATCATCAAAAAAATTACAAAATAACAATAAAAAAAGAAATCCAAATAAAAAATTGTTTGATTGTGTTTGTGTTTTCCTCTGCTGTCAGATGTTAAAGAAGAAGTTCTACATACTAAACTGGTTGATTCTGACAAAAATTGTTGTTGCAGGTGTACATTAAGTGCATGTCTCATTTTCAGCTCAATACAACAAAATGAGCTTCACAATAGAAGATGTATATTTTGACTGATGGAATTAACTAGAAGACATGAAGAGCATTTGCCACCACTGAAATGTTACAACACTGAACTCTGAGAGTAACACTTCAGTAGGTCTCTAGTGTCCATCTGTGCCTAAAAAGTGGCCTAACCTTTTACTGTTCTTCTGGGACACTAGCAGTATGTAGAACTTTCATAGACTGCTAGTACTATAAAAAGTTACATGATTATGAACATCAAATTAGGCCTGGGTGATATGGATACAATTCTCTATCACAGTATATACAATTTTCAAGTGAGACATACATATTGTGATATAGTAAGGTGTCAGAAAAACTATTCCGAAATTGTTCATTGATAAAATAAACAGGTAGAAATATATGTATGAAGGTAATATTGGAGCAAAACAACTGAGCACCTGTGACAGTGGAATTTGTAGTTGAACTCATACGCTCACACTTTTGCTACAGTTGCTGCAGTGAATATGGTGCAATATATGCATATGGTGAATATTCACACATCTGTATCAAAAATTGTGATGTCATGAACAAAATTTGCACATCCGCAAATCAGTATGTGGATTCATGCAATGAGAGTTGCACACCTGTAGAATATTTTGTGTGCTCAGTGTTTATGTATTATGTGTTTGTGTGTTCACGTCATGCTGTAAGGGTCGGGTTTGAGTCTCAGTTTTAGGTCCGTGCAGAACTCTACAGTGACAAAACATCTCTGTTTCTTCCATTACAGCATTTGAGCACATTTTTTTCAAACCTGATATTTTGGCTGCTCCACATATCAGATTAAACAACAGGAATTGTGAACCTGAGGTATATGCAGCCACCATGCTACTGGCTAATATCCACACCAGCAGCTCGAAACTAGAGCTGAAGCCATGGGATTTCCCAACCTATTAACCATTACTATTTATAGTCATGTGGCCTACTGTGGACAAGAGACTCTTCAACTGAGAATGCCATGTCTAATGACAGAAATACATGTCTTAGTTCTTAGCCTATGGAGCGTAATGTGGGGATTCAAATATAGACTTTAAAGTTGAGGGGGAGGACTTCGTTGTGTTAGAAAGTCAAAATGCATTTTTCGCTGAAGATACTGAAATTGGAAAGACACTTTATTACAACTGCATACCCACAGAGTAGCTCCTATATACCTATTTTTCAATTCATAAGAGGAGCGACAAGTGTCTTGCTTGAGTTCTAAAACATAGATCAGTACGTTACATCTAGTTTTAGATTTTGTTTTTCCTTAATGCAGGTGCTCTTAAAATAGGAATGGAAACTATTAATTTCAGTTAGACTTTTACTGTAAATTCGTCAGAGTCTGCAAAGGCAAGTTGTTGTTGTGTGGTTAGGTTTGGCCATATGCAGGATGTTAACCTTAATGTTCTTTCCTGTTGAGAGCAATGGTAGCTGTCGTGATGTATCCTGACCTGCACTGCTGGCTGTAAAAGAGGGTCTTCATGCACTGTCTGTCTTGCCAGCGTTGATACAGCACAGGTTCAGATGCTGAATCTAACGCTTGATGAGCTCTTTTCAGAAAACATTTGCATGGCTTGTTCCAACAGGAGCAGCATGTATTTGCTGTGAAATGACCATTCTGCAAAATTCTCAGAAAACATACAACATTAGCTTCATCTTTAGTAAGAATAATAACACACAATACACACAAAGAGTCAGCCCTGAATCTAAAGCACAACTCACAATTTACAACTTTTAAAGCGTGTTTGGATTGACGTGATTAAACACAGTGTATCCAAGCTATTCATGTGGTAACAAATTCATGACAACAAGGCATATATTAGCAAAGCATTTATTCACAATGTAAAATTATATATTATTAATATATTAGAAATTATACTAGAGTTGGACTTTGACTAATTAAAATTTTATAGAGCAAATTAATTCATTCAAAATGGAAATTGTACTGCCAACTATTGTATATGGCTTGCCTCAACTCTTCACTAAGGGCACTTTCACATCCAGCAGGCAGGTTTGAACACTTTAGTCAAGCTCTGGGAAGCGTTGTGTGTTTGTGGTATGGTGTGGTGAGAACAAAAACATTTGAACTTAGATGAGTACCAAATACCTGAAGAGACCATCTGAAAATGGAATGAATAAAGGGCTCTGTCCTTTTAAATAACTCAAATCTGTTTTTTAATTAATTTGAATAGTTTTTATTAATTACATTGTTTTTGTCTTTATTAAAAGTATTGCATGCAAAAGAAGGATTTAACTATTTTTACACTTTAAAAATAATAAAAACTGTGAACAGAGTATACCATATGATAGCTGTCTACATCTTTTTTAACGTAAATAGCATCTGGTGAAAATCAGTTTGTTTGTTTTAACAATATTTTTATTAGGGTTTTCAGTTTTAACACACAATTACATATTGATAAAATAGTCAGTCTTGGCAGCAAATACGATATAACATCCAATCAATAGGCAAGTAAATAAAAACATGGTAATTAAAACAGAGGTGAATATACAGATGTTATAGTAACAGAAATCTTGAAGCTCATGTGGACTACTACACTTTATAATCTTGCCCCACCCCCAACCCAGTCCTCGGCTTTGTGAAAATCAAAGTTGTGATTAAGATCGTAAATTCTTACCTGTATTATGGTCTCTAAATGATGAATTGTTAAAGTGACCCAGAATGCACTGTGATTCAGTATGAATTTTTCCTTAAATCACTTGTGAATCCTCACTACCAACAAGTCCCCAGACCACATCAGACAGCTGGCTTCATCATCAGGGAGTCAGTGCAAGAGCAGGCCTGTAGTCAGCCGTGAAGAGGAAAGTAAATAACAAAATAGAACAACAGCTTTTTAGTTCCTTTCTCCTTCACAGTCATAAGCCTGTAGTCTGGGAGTGGCTATTGTGTTACTGTAGAAATGCAATCCAACCATTAACATAAAGAAGAAGGAATAAAGATGTTATACAGAGCAACACGAAGGAAGTGTTCGTCTGTTTTATCAAGATTTAATCCTGTCTGTCTTTCTGTGTCTGGCAGGGCCTCTTCCAGCTGAGGCTCTGATTAAAGCTCCCATCAGCTCGACTGTTGTCTGTCAGGAATGGTAAATAATACATCTGTGGTTACCTTGGGGATGTATGAGTAAGCACACAGAATCTAGGAGAAATGATAAACTGTGATACAAGCAGCTAACAGTATAGGAGGAAAACTGCCAACCCCAGTAACACATACATTAATTTACCTAAAATAAGTTTTATATTTTCCTCATTATTTATATTATTGGTTTGTCACATAATGACATTGTACCAGTCATCATATGGATCAAAGCAGCTGAATGAGAGCTGTTGCCAGGTAGACAGGTTTCAGCTGAGAGCAACTACACCCGTTGGTTTCTACACATTACGTAAGCCCATGCCTGTTCATGGCGTCAGCATACTGTCACTCTGATTTCCTCTGTGACTAAGAGGTGGGGATCAAGCAAGCACAAAGGTCAGAGTGAGAAGGTTTAAATTGTGTAAGAGAAGGAACAGGTTTACAAAAGACCTTTGAACATGGTGACTGATGGCAAAAAAGATTTGATTAGAAACTGCCACTGATATTTTCTCAGAAACACATTCTGTCTGATGTTTGATCCATTGTAAGCTGTGCACTGAGTCAGTTATTACAGAGAGAAGTGCCATATACTCTATTTCTATACTTCCTCATGAAAACTCCCATGAAAAGACCAAAACCAACAATGAAGTGATCCTACTAACAAGCATTATCTGTGTAGTCAAAGCCTGATATAGCTTTTTCCTCTGTGCCATAGAACTCCATTGGCCAAAAAAAAACAAGATTAAAAACACACGTCACCCAGTGCAACGCCACAGCGTTGCACTGGGTGACGTTTCTTCATTGCAATGAACATGGGCACTGTAGTTGACAAAACTATTTCATCTCATGGTCCATTTAGTAGCTGATCAGGCGCTTTCACATAATCTTCATCAGCAGATAGAGTTTGCTCAGTTGTCATGAGTAGATGTCAAAATGTCTATTGTTTTCTGAGCAGTTTAAGGAGTTTTTTTGACCTAGGAAACAGCAGTTGACTAAATTATATATATATATATATATATATATATATATACATATATAGACATAGACATTTAAAAGACTTAGGTCTTCGGTAGGAACCAAAGGGCTTGGGGCTGACAGCAACAGACAAGGTATGGAAGTTGGAAAGTACTGAGAGACAAATCAGCAGATTGTTGGTTTTGGTCTTTTCGTGAGATTTGGTGACAATAACAAAAATACAGAGTAATGCCGACCTCATTAAACAGCAAAAATACTAGCATACCAGTGTGAGACAATCCTTGTCTGCTCACCTATTACCAAAAGTTTTCAGTTGTCCATGGGGGGACATTCCAGAGTGGAAATTGATCTTTCTCAGGATGTACAGAGGCCATTTTCACCCCTATACTGAGGTACCTGACAATACTTAGTAGAGTAGAATGTGTCCATCTATATTTTTTGTCCCTGTAAGATATGCTACAGATAAAGGTGGTTTGAGGTAAACCAGACTGTACATGCTACTTAAAATGATGGGATTGCTAATAACACTAGGAGAAAATCCACAGGCCCCTCTGAAGGGGTGAGAAAAGCCCAGTTGAAGTAGCTTTTTGATTGTCACAGTCTGGCTGGACATATGCATTCTGCCATATTTTTGCCTGCCACACATGAGATGATAATCAGGCAGATTTTAGGCCCAATTTAGATCTCCCGATACACAAGGCTGGATTACCAACTGCTCAGAATAGGCAAAGATTTGCTTTATTACCTGATCTTAAGGCCCTGTCTTGAAGAGGGTCCATGTGTCAAAATTTAGTTTTAAGACCTTTAGAATTTAAGTTTTGTGTTTCTGTGTTGAATATTACAAAATATATGTTTTTAATAGATTACCACTCAGCAATTCCAGAAATATTCCAGTATGGAGAAACTATACACAATGCACAGAAAGTGTGAGGAACCAGGGGTTAGTGTGGGGGCCCAGTATTTGTGCCCCGGGGCAACCTAGCAGGTAAATCCAGCCATGCTGATAATTACAAAAGGTGTCCTGAATTCAAAACAGTCTGAAATGATCATCTTATCTCTTCTGCCCTTAGTACGCATACAGTAGGCACAGCTATGTAGTGAGGTAAACACACTTCTAATGATGGTTGAAGACAGGGGTTGGCCTTTGTAGCTTTGACTGGAAGCAATTGTGAAACTATGACAACAGCATTGGTTGAAACAACAAATTCAATGATAGTGATTGCAAATCAGAAAAAGACGAGACACCATAAAATTAGACTGAAGGTATTGTAAAAATGAATTTGTTAGTACACTAACAAGAAAACAGCAATCATAGATAATGCTCCAACAAGAGTATTTGTGGAGTGGATAAAAGATGCCTGTCAATATTTGCTTGGTCACAGATCTAACAAAATGGTGGCTGTAACAATGTCAGTTGAACTGCAACTCCTATGGAACTGTGCCAGTGGTGGTTGCTACTAGCAACAGAACATTTAACTGAAAATAACTGCTAAATGTAGAATAATTCTTGAAATATTGTTTTAAACACTGTACAAGTCCTGTCTCAAAGGATAAGGCTGGAGTTATTCTATAGTAGCTTTTCTTACTGTTAACAAATCTTATGAAAAGACCAAAATCAGTGTTAATCCATCTCTTAATACTTTTCCGTGTCCATTGGTTCCTACTGAAGAGACATAGGCTACATAAATCTGAATATACTTCCCTTCACTTCACTTCCCTTCCCTTAAAAAATGCAAATCATTTCCTAACAAAAAGGTCACTACACATAGTAAATGTTACTCAAACAGGGCAGAGACGGTATATGTGGGACTGACTCCAAGAAAACTACAGAGCCCATGTTCATGGTAATGAAGGAACATGTCACCCAGTACAACTGTGTGGCTAATTGATGCGTTTATATATTTTGTTCATGAATGTATTAAATTAATAATGTTCTTATTATACATACATGGTTTTGTTTAATAGTTTTTGGACAACAATGGAGAACTATGGCACAGTCAAATCCAAGCTACATCAGACTTTGGCAACACAGACACTTGTGAGACAGATAAATTCATTGTTGGTTTTGGTGTTTTGATGGGATTTGTTGACTATAAGAAAAATATAAAATATCACCAGATAATCCTTGAATAAAAACTTAAGAAAGATAAATGTTTAACTAAAGGGAATGAGTGCCACGCCCGCCTACAGTGCCTACAGCTGTGAAAGCAGGGAGTGATTGGAGGAGCATCACCATGGCAATGCGATGACGTCATCATCCCTTGCTCTAATTGGAGGAAACCCCGTGGCCCCAACCGCTGCAGTGTTCCAGTCTGTCAAACTATCCACGAAGGTCCGCCTATTTTCCCCGCGCTAAACAACTACTGGTTTAGACCAGAAAACCTTCCTGTCAATCAAGTGAGTTAACGATTTATGATTGGAGAGTGGACATTCAGATGAACCGCCCTAATTTAGCAAGTTCAGTTGTATTTTCGCTGCTGCTGCCGTTCTCTGCCTTTCTGACCAACATCTCAAATCGGATCAATTTGTGGAGCAAATTTGGACCTCAGTAGGTCAGAAACGATGAGTATTTTATTCTTTTAATTTTCCTTTAAATACATGATCGCCGGTTGATCGCTAAACTGACAAATTGTGCGTTTATTGTTTTCTATGAGTAACGCTAACGTGACATTTTTTATTGAAAGGAGTGGCCGATGTAGCTAACGCCAGCTAGCTTTTTGCTAACTTGCTGGCTAGCTGCTCCAGACAGCTTTGTGGCGGGTTGCCGTGCGAAATGGGCTTGCCAGCAGATCTCTGCTTCCGATGCTGCGCAGCCAACCGCAAATTAGAAACCGTTTACAAAGACAGATTTTGTTCGCTGTTTTACACTGCAAGTTATCAGAAATTATGTAACGATACGTTAGTAATGGTTAAAGCGGGCTGGTAATTTTGTAAGTAAATGTGTCTGAAAACGGATTTTCTTCCGTTTAAATTATTTTATTGACTGCTGTTACCTAGCTAGTGCCACTTTCCATTTCATACCAGGCGGATGCATGTTCTTTCAAGTCATGATGGTGATCGGCGGGCGATTTTGCCCTCCAGTCACATATAGTTTCATCGACACCTACTAATTCAATCAATTCCTTTTCGCAGCCAACGACTGTGGGGAATAACGTCGTCGATCCCTTCCTACACCCATTCTTCAACCTAACAGTCACTGACTGTCACATACCCCCGGATTTTTGATTTCTCAGTCCCCAAAAATATATAAACTATGGATAGAACGGATCTTATTCAGAAGGCCAAGCTGGCGGAGCAGGCTGAGCGCTACGACGACATGGCAGAGTGCATGAAGGAGGTTACAGAGAAGGGAGGCGAGCTGTCAAACGAGGAGAGGAACCTGCTGTCCGTCGCCTACAAAAACGTGGTTGGGGCGAGGCGGTCCGCATGGAGGGTGATGTCCAGTATCGGACTGAAGACCGAGGGATGCGAGAAGAAGCAGCAGTTGGTCAAGGAGTATCGGGAGAAGGTGGAGAAGGAGCTGCAAGAGATCTGCAACAACGTTTTGGTAAAGTGTCCCATTTTTACCCTGATTTTTTTTTAACTTCAGCATGCACCCATGTTACCTCTATGCGTGATGGAGACCACCTATATTGTTTTATATTTTAAGTTCAGTCAATGATGGCTATAACCACAGTGTGTTTCATGAATACTCCCCCACTCTTGCTCTTGAGGTAAGTAGTGCAGGGTTGAAGTGTTTTAACGTATTAAGAGAAAGGTCTGATGCAACCTACCTATTTAGGGATTCACTTGAAAATTTTCTCATCTTAAAGGTTGTCTTTCACAGCTGTCTGTCTTCATGACACATCTGTACTCACAAAATTTAAAGTGACAATGTGATTGTTTATTACAATAATGTGTGTCAAATGGCATCTGCCCTGTTTCCTGTGAGCTCCTCTGTTGTACAAATATGGCCTCTAAAGCTGGAGAGGACAAGGAAGTATTATGTAGTCCTCCCACTGTTCCTGCCTTTTGGGAATCTGGATTTAGAACAATGGGCTTGAAACCATGTGAGGGCGTGAACTGACAAAAGGTCATAGTGACTACACCAGCAAGGTGTGTCTGATTGGGTGGTGAGAGGACTCAGGGCACACACAGGAAAGATACGCTGTATACTCTGTGTTCTGTATCCATGCAATCCCATCTGGCAGATAGATTTCTATTGTGGTTAGCCAAGTGCAAGAATTTACATGCATAAACGACTCATACTCTCCCTAAAGCCCAGTTTGTACATCACCAAAATTACACCCTCCTGCAGAGCCACCTATAGTAACAAGTGAGACTGTGCTTGACAGATGAACTAAATGCATTCTGAGACATTGCTCTCCACATTTCAAGGCTTAATTTGGCTGTAATGCTGGGGGGTATGCTTTCACCTCATCTTAATCTAATGCAACAGCACAGATTGGTGCTTTAAATTATTTCTAGCCTGTCTTGATAATGGATTAGAGGAGATCTGGATGGAAGCTTAGCTGTAAGATTGAGATCATTTCCCCAAGCTGCTGTCTTTTTAAAAATGCCCTGCAAAGCTGCAGAGGCCATTCATTTTCAACCTGCTTTCCATGCGTGTTCCTGAGAATATGCACTTGCACAGCTGTGACTCAGCTTTCAGTATCTCTGCTAGTAGGTGTTGACTGAGGGTTTGTCAGCAGAGGAGGGTGTGTCGGTGTTCATGCTTTAACTTGTCTGCAGACGCCTGACAGGTTAGTTATGCGCCCACAAAGGCAGAAGCGCAGAGACCGCAATAAACAAGTAAGCTGCTTGTGTGCCCCTATGTCTCGATTTCCTGCACAGCAGACTGTTAAACCAGGCGTATTTGCGTCTCAGCTGAATGCAAGTCTCAGTTGAGAGGCTGCAGAGACTTAGGGATAGTTGGGTTCCAGTTTACATGTGGCTGTTGGGCTTGTAGACCAGACAGGGTGTCAGCTGAGCAGATTCAGGCTTTTCACTCTGCTACAAAAAGGTGCAGGTTCTTCCAGCTGTATTTCTGGTATGCTAGTGGTGAGACATGTCAAAATCCAACTCTTGTCAAATTTGTCAGACTGCCACGTTTTTCATCATCATGTCTGATTGTCACATTTACTGTGTTAGGGCAAAAAACCCAAGAACCACTCACACAGCTAATTGTAGTGTTGCTAATTGAATTGATAATGATGGATTAGTCCGTGCTTGGGGGGGGAGGAAATATCAATTCCTGACATGTAAAGGCACTCACTTGCATATCCAATCAGGCTTTAATCCAGCAGCATGTTTGTTTGTGCTTTCTTGTGAGCACTGGTGACTGAAATCAGAGCTTTGTGTGAAAGCACTGAGAGCGAACCTACTCTTCTTGACTATTGTGCAGAGCATGCAGTGAAAGAGGAATGCTTAGCACTTGAGACATGCGCATGTTTCGACTGAGCCAATCTTTGTGTCAGTAAATGACTGGGGAGTGGCTGCCGGGGTGGGTTTGGCTCAGACAAGGGCAGCTTCTTTCTCCAAGGGTTTGGAAGGGAAAGCTGTTTTCTTCTTTTTCATGAACTTTATTTGTAAAATGTTTTTTGTTTTTTTTTAAGTTGAAGGCAAAGAGAATATCTATTCTAAATCCCATATTACCTCTCAGTCAGGACTATCATTAAGGTTGAGGTGTTTTTTTAAGCATTTTCAGTCTGAATGGTTAATCTGCTCTCTAAATCGGTTAATTTGAGCATAAGCCATGGTTTCACTGACACAGATTAGCCCTGGTAATCTTCCCATGTCCATTAAAAGACGGATGACTTAGCCTAAAGTGATTTGTACACTTGTTTTATATTTTTGCTGTGTTACCACTAGGGCTGAACAATATGGAGAGAAAAAATAATAAATTGTGATTATTTTGACAGATATTGTGATTACGATATGAATTACATAATAAGTGAAGTCACGATTTTAGTGGGAATAGTAATTTTTGCATTTAATTTTCACTGAAAAAAATGTATGGTATGTTGTGACACATTTTACCTTTATCAAAAATTGCAGCTGCTGTGATTTGGATATTGTACTTGGTCATTTTGCAATTTTCAATCATGTTTTGATTAATTGTTCAGCCCTAGTTACCGCATATTAACACTACTACTATTTCTATATTGTTTAAATCCTTTTGCTGTTTAGGCAACTAATTGTAGCTTTAAGAGAGTATTCACTAACCATATTAATCTTAAGGTTGTTCAAATAAATATTTAATTCCACTGTTCTACTATATATTGTGTAATGAAGTTCATAACTCAAGGGTGATCTAATAGAAGGAGCAAGCAGTTGCAGTAATAAACTCATAATTCAACATCTGAGCTCAGGTGTTCTTCTAGCTATGATCTTATTTCTGCACTATAGAGGCAGATCCTGGATGTCCCAGCCAATATACATGCACATGCTGCAAGAATGGTCTTTATCTTATTTTTTTTTTGCTCTGCAGTTTCAACTGAAGTATGACGTAACGCAGGCAGCACTTGTGTCTTACCCTAGACTTTGCTAATGGAACATTTTTGAGTACATTTCAGTATGGAATAAAAGAATGATGCCCAGTCTGTTAAAATCAGCTATACAACCTTACACTTTGCTATACAGTGCTGACAGGAGGAGAGTGCTTATCGAAAGTGTGTGGAATCTGGGGCAGAAGACGGTGGGGGACACGCTAGAGGCCTGGCCTGGTTGTAGACCATTTTGGAGCGACTTTAGCTGAAACTGACAAGAAGCAAAATGTTTCTTCTAAATGCCACTGTGTGAGCACATGCACTTGCCTCCTGATGGAGCAGAACTGTACCCATTAATCATTGAGCTAAGCAGCTATGAAGAGGCTAATGGGACACTTATGGGTGAGCCCCACCTATATTTAGTGTTGCACTATGCAGTGTGTATGTGTTTGTTCACACGCGTTAATTTGTGCCCAATGTAGTGACTACTTGGTAAATATAGTGCGACTGCTGTTTCAGTGAATTATGTTAAATCATCCTTCAGACTTGGCTCTTCATCTGTCAGTCAGATGTCAGAGTGTGCTCATGGTTTAGTTGATTGTCCTGAAGAGTATTACTGTTCATTATGTACTCGGTGCATCTAATTTAATTGATCATGACATTTTCTCTCTTCACAGAAACTCCTGGATAATCATTTAATTCAAAACTCCACAAATCCCGAGAGCAAAGTCTTCTATCTAAAGATGAAGGGGGACTACTATAGATACCTTGCTGAAGTTGCCTCTGGAGACGACAAATCAAGTGAGTTTAGTTGTACTCCATTTATTTTATTTAGAAAAGCATTTCCTCCTGGAAGAAACATGAACATGTCGAGTTTTCAGTGAATGGTTTTTTTGTTTCTTACTACTTTGCTATCTTATATGTATATTGTAGTGGGGAGTTTTTTGTGCCCAGATGTGTTTTGTTTGTGTGTAAAAGCTAAAATACCCCAGCCCTCTTCTGTCTCTTTAAAATCTGGGACTCTTCACACTCCAAATAGAAATGTGTCAGATTTTGTCTTGGAGCTATGAGCTGGAAATGACGTCAAGTAGGGCAATGCGTCACGGTCGTGTGACCACTGGGCCCCATCTCATAGGAGGGTATAATGGGGGTGGGTGGCAGCTAATTGAGAGGGCCTCCAGCTCCCCTGTAGGGAAAAATGTATAGTGACAGAATTTTCTTCCCTACCTGCCCTCACTGTTCTCTTATTAGCATCGTTTATTCCAGATTGATCCACTTAATTCAAGGGAATTGTTGTGCTGATACAGAAGTGTTCCTGCTGTCTGATCAGTTACATGGACATGTCCCATTATTCCCAATATTCTACTTAAATATCCCTTTTTAAATAGCTTCAAGGTTGAATAAAATGTCTTTGTAATGTGTTCAACATAAGATTCAGTGACATGAACTAGATTTGGTATTGCAGTAATGCAAATCTTATGAAAACACAAACTGACAATGCATTAGTCCGTCCCTCAGTATTTTCTGATGCCCCCCCCACCCTGTCTGTGGCTCTCAGCCCCTAGCCCATTGGTTCCTACAAAGACAGTTTAATTTTTCAAAAAGAAGCAGCAAAATTTACTGAAACAAGAGTAAGTAGTGCATTTTTTTGGGGGACTATTTTCAGCCGCAGATGAATACACATTTGACGCTCTGAACATTTATGGCAGCAGGACAATGTATGTGGGATTGACTCAGTGTAAGCTACAGTGCCCACGTTCATGGTAATGAAGAACCATGTTATAGTTTTTGGACAACACAGGGGTTCGATGGCACAGAGGAAGAAGCGATATCAGGTTTTGGCTGCACAGACAATACTTCTTAGTCGGATCAATTTATTGTTGGATTTGGTCTTGTCATAGGATTGTTTTTGACCATATGAATAAATAATCTCATACTTTAAATGAACCGCTCAACATTTTGGGAAACGCTTTCGCTTTGTTGCTGAGATTTGGATGAGAAGATTGTCTCCTGAGGTCTCTGCTGGTTGCTTTGGAACTGCTGCAACAACTGTGGGGAATAGTCCGGCACATAACTGCCCGTAAAAACCACAGATTTGTTGTTTTTACTCTTGGGTTTTTGTACAGCTGAACTTTTAATTTCATGTTCGATCCAGTGAGTGAACAGGTTTTAGTTTTGTAACTTTGACTAGAAATGTGAATAAATAATAAAAATGATAGCACAAGTCCACTTATATATCTCAACCTTGATACCTCGTATACCTTGTATACATACACTCACTATTGTATTCTGTTTGTTTCCTTCCTCTGTCTCCAGAGACCATTGAAAACTCACAGCAAGCATACCAGGAAGCATTTGACATCAGCAAGACTGAGATGGACTCCACACATCCCATCCGCTTGGGCTTGGCACTCAACTTCTCTGTCTTCTTCTACGAGATCCTCAACTCCCCAGAGAAAGCCTGCGAATTGGCTAAAAAGGTCTGCAGACTTGCTTACAAAAATCTCACTTTCCCATGTCCTCAGCTGTTGCAAGTGTTAACGTTTTCATTTTTTCCTTACAGGCATTCGATGATGCCATTGCTGAGCTCGACCAGCTAAATGAGGAGTCCTACAAAGACAGCACTCTTATCATGCAGCTCCTCAGAGACAACCTGACAGTGAGTGTTCCACTCTCACATAGCATAAAAATGATCTTCAATGTGTAACAATAGTTTTTCCTCGACGTCTGTCTTATGGTCTCAGTTTGCTTCAAATAAACTAATTTGTTAAAATGGCCACACTTGAAGGCAAGGCCAGACGCCTGCTGTCATAGTAAGGGGTGAGGTGCAATGAACCATACACAAGGGTATAACGGCACACACTTCTGGACAGTCTCTCCTCAAAGGCATTCATTAGGGTTCATGGGTTAATGGAAAAACCTGCAATCAAAGTCATGTACTTTGAAATCCCAAAAGGTTGTTTGTTTGTTGGAGTATTTCAGTGGAAAATTCCATTGATTGGAAATTATTTCACAAACATTTTCAAGATAAAAAACCACCTGCTCTGTTGAAGGAAAAATACTAGTCACTATGAATGCTAAGTGCTATATGTGGTGCAACTGGTCAGGATTGAGAGTATGATAAATAGGCCTTTCTAACATTTAGAAAGGTCTGAGAAGAAATTCCATGACTTAAAATTTCAAGTCAAGACAGAACAAGTCTCTTGTAATGGCGCTTTGAGATCTGCAAGGAAGAAAAGGGAGAAACTTTTAGAATGGCAGGCTGTGTACAGGTGTTCATCTCTAACATTACTCAAATGTGTAATTTCTGCCTATTCAAAGTACTGCATGAAGCCTTTTGAAAATGTATGTGAATGTGAGCTCAGATTGGGTTTTGGTAGTACATTTCCACAAATTGCTGATCATGTTTTTACAGTCATTATGGCATTGTGCATACAGATAGAAAGTCAATTTGACCTCTAATGCTTAAAAATTTAGAATTGGTGAAGGAGTCTGAATATTTCACTGTACTCCACAGTATTTTTTCAATAAATATCTGTTTGTCTCCTCAGTTATGGACATCAGACACCGCTGCTGAGGAGGGCGATGCTGGAGAAGCAGGAGAGGGCGGCGAGAATGAGAACTAAAAAAAGAAGAGAAAAAAAAAAAAAAAAGCCACAAGCCCTCAATGTTGGGGTCATCTCCGAAAACAACAAAAGGAAAAAAAAACTTTTTACACATCCTTCATTCCTTATTGCTCCACTCAAACATTCTACCAATGAAACCCATTGCTGAAAAGAGTCATGTAAGGAAATAAAAAAATCATGCTTTTCACAATGTAGATTTGGACAACTGGTAAAGAGATACCCTCCATTCCTTTTGATTTGTCTGTGTCTTGGCCTTCCCATTTGTGCAGTTTCAGCTGTAAAAGTGCTTGATAGCTTGACATGATATCAGACTCCTAGTTCAATTTAGAGGCAGAAAGATTTAAGTCCCAGCATTGAACAACTGGAAGCCAAAATCCCATCAATTGAAACAGTTTGGATTTTTTTCACAATAAGAAATTCTAGATATAAAAACTAGCTTCCCCCGTATCTTTTCGTTTTAGTGTGTCTGTCTCTATACAGTTACATAGTACGGTTACAGCAGCTGAAGTCCAACTTCAAATAGATTCAATTTTCATACTGCAGGGAAAGCTAGTGCACTTTACATGCTGGCAACAAATACTATAATACAGCCAAGTAGTGCCAATTGGTTTAATCCTCACTTTCTACCCTGGTTATGATGCCACTCTTTCACTAAAGCATGCCTGTTTGCGGGGTGGGGCTTGTCTGACCAAATGCAGGGAGCTTTTTAATGGGAAGAAGACAATTCTGTCATGCATGTCTCTTGAGATATTACACTGGAATGGGAGCAAATGCTGTAACACATAAGTCCAAGTGTCAAGTTTAGTAATTTTCAATGCAGGTTTGTACACATCCTACAAGAGGGTGATTTGTTAGTCTGTCCAGTGATTGTCATTAGAGATTTGGACCACTATTATTTTGCTATTCATTCAATTGTAGTCCCCAACAGCCTTGTGGAACTGTTTGAATCAGTATGTATCAGCTATGTTAACATGAATAAAACATTTTATAAACCAAGTTCAAGTTGGTCGTTATGTTTATTTTATTTGCTTAAAATACTTGGATGTTTGTAAATTCCCTGTATCTATTTCATAATGCAATACTTGAAGGTTAAATGGCTCTGTCAACCTTAGATGGGAATGAGATTTAATATATTTTGGAATTTAACTCCATTATTGTAAGGGTTTCCAAATTAATTTAATGATTTGGTCTGCTAATGTCTTGTTTATTAAAATTTTAGGGTTTTTCTTTTCTTTCTGTGGGGAAATTTTACATACACAAAATTTAGCACTGGCTTTTCCTACACTGAACTGGAATTGCAAGTTGACAGTTCGTAGCAGTTACGCCCAATGATGGGAGCATCCACTTGGGTTATTTAATGGAAACATAAAGGAAAAACTGGGTCTAATAAGGAAACCTGATGTGTTTGAGTAATTTTTCTTTGTGTTATAGCCAAATACACAAATGTCATACATCAGTGTTGGAAAGAAAATACATTTAGTAGTTTAAGTGTAGTGTAAGAAAAAGTTGGCAGTGGTGGAAAGTACATTAGAAGTACTGTTCTGCTACATTTTTGAGGTTCTTTACTTGAATATTTCTATTTAATGCTACATCATACTTACGTTTACTCTGTTTAACAGCTATAGTTACCAGTTACTTTACGTTACTTTAAGATTTCACATAAACATCAGATTGTAAAATATGATAAATTGTTACAGATTAAACTGCCCAACAGTATTGCTAAATTTGGCTCCACCTCCACCAGTTACAATTTGAAATACATTTCACACGTTAATTCTTTGGAAATAATAATCCAATAATAATCTGACAAGGGCCATTCTCCCGCATAATGAGTACTTTTACTTATGGTACTTTAAGTACACTTTGCTGAATATTTACCTACAGAACGTTTACTTGTAATGGAGTATTTTTAAAGTGTAGTATTGCTATTTTTACTTAAATAAGGAATCTGAATACTTCTTCCACCTCTGATAATAATCCAGTTACATAAATTATATATTAAAACATTTAAGGGGATCTTTTCGCAAAATGGGGACTTTTACTTTTGAAGGCAGGACTTTAACCTTACAGAGTATGTTTACATTGTGGTATTGCGACCTTTAGTGAAGTAAAGGGTCTGACTACTTCTTCCACTTCGGTCATAAATAAACTACCTGTGAGTATCATGGGTGTGTAGCTTCAATCCCTTATGTGCTCCCAACTAAAAGCGGATGTTTTTTCCCCGGCGCGCTTCCGGGTAGCTCAGCTAGCTGTTCAGACAAACCGACTAATTTGTGACAATGATAGCACTAGCATAGCCGACTGATAATGAGGAGCATACTGTTAATTGCCTTTCTGGCCCCTTGTTGGGTCAACGGTGCAATTAAGTCAAGAGTTACTACGGAGGAGAATCACGAAGAAAACCCAGAGTTCGGTAAGTAACTTAGCAAGCTAACCCAAGCTAACGTTAGCTTTTATGTTAGTGCTAGCTGTCTTTGGAATAATGAGCGTTAACGATGATTGCAGTAACTTAGCGTTAATGCTATTTGTGTTGTTTATTTACTGTGATTATCAACACTGATATTTGGATTAAGTGTTATAATATATTACGGCATTGAGTCCAGGTTAGCTGCTAAAGAAAACCACATCATCAGGCTAGCCTTGGCTCCAGATTGTATTTGACCGTATTACTCTGGTGTTTAAAATGAACAAACGCAGTTTCTTTCTTGGTCGTGTGTGCCCATTGTCGCCTCTCCATGTCTTCCAGATGCCCTGAACTCCATCCTGTCAGATTTTGAGGTACTGCCATTGTCAGGCCTCCAGTTGCACTCTGTAAGGAAGAGGGACATCCACACCCATTCCCACCTGGAGCGCCTGGTGAGCTTCAGAGCCCTGCACAGGTATAGCAGCACCCTCCTGTCTGAAATTAACCTACCTCAAAGCACGGTTGTTTTGATCTTTGGAGGAATGATGCAGGATAGGTCCACAACTTTTCAATTCTGTATTAAAACAAAACTCACATGTCCATGCCTAAATTGAAAAGGTTTTTGGCCCAGTTGTCCATACTAGTCGTGAAGAGATCCCTTCTTAGCGGATCTCACATTACATATTGATTAGAGAGTGTAAGCACTGTGGCACACTTGGCGAATGAAACTGCCCTATGAGTATGCACACTGGAAAAGCAGTCTGTTAGTGGGTTCAGAAGCCTGTTCACAAATCGTGCATGTTCGGTTCAGACACGATCATATCTCTCTCTCTCTATCTAACACAAATAAAAGCCTCACTACCAAGTTAGGGAGTAAGAGGAAGAAATTAAAAAGAGGGGAGAGAGAAGAGAGCACAAAAGAGAGAGGGGTGAGCATAAAAGCAAAACTAAATGAAAACCTAAATAACTTTACTTGGTCTGTATTTCATTGTGATTACTTGCTAAAAAGAAAAATACTTATGTAGCTTATGTAATGCTTCGGCAGTCGGAGTTAGTCTGATGAAGTTGAGATTTTCCAAAATTACTTCCAAAAGTATTTTTAGTAGGAAATTCCCCCCTTGTTCACTGCAACACAGCAAGGAAAAACTGTCAGTACAAACAAAAAGAAGGGATTTTTTTTTTACTAAAATGAGTGTAACTTTGGAAGATACCCTCTTGATTTGTCTAAAATATGTTTTGAATTGCTGAAAAGTCTTATTAGCCTCAGCTGATCTTTGGGATGCATTTCTGCATAGAACAAGGACTGTGGATTTTGACCCCCATCACTTACATTGAAGTCAGGCTAAGAAGCGATCGCTTCTCTGCCGGTAGTATGCACATAGAATTACATTTACAGCAACCGATACAACTCAAAAATGTCAACTTTGAATATCATTGATCAGATTAAAACATATGATAAAATTAAGAGAGATTATCCTCAAAGTATATTCTCACCTTTTGTGACTCTAAAAAGGCCCAACATTAAATTTCATGCAACTCCTCACAGTATTAAAAGCAGCCATGTAATCATGTTTGGGTTAATGTAGATATCATGGTTTTTGTTTTCTCTTTTTTCGACTTCAGACATTTCAAGCTTTACTTGACCACCAACACGGAGCTTTTCACTGACAACTTCAAAGCTGTGTTTGTCGGTAAACATGGGATGGAGGAGAACTACGATGTTCAACTTCAGAACTATTTCACTGGACATGTTGTTGGTGAGTGAATGATTTACAGGGTTAGGGATGCACGATATGTTTTTTTTTTAAATACGATATTTTCCCTGCTATTGCTTTTTCCAAGACTCTTAGTTTTCATGTTCAAAACAAGTAAAGCTCAACAGACAAGTAATTGTTTTCAAGACCTTAATCTGAGAAATTCTGATCAAATAATTGCCACTATTTGCCAAATATGAGCAACAACTATAATGCTGGGCTGGCTGACACGATAGTATGTTAATTTATCTGTGCACTTTACTTAACAGATTACTGGATTAAGTCTGCATATGTCAATCTTTTAATAAAAGTAACCTTATTTGTTTTGTCTTTACAGGAGAGGAGAATTCACGTGTGCAGGCACACATAGAAGGAGATGAGTTTTCTGCTCATATTCTAACCGATGAAGCAGAATACAACGTAGAGGTAAGAAGTGGCTGTAAAATCATTGTTTCTGTGTAGAATCCAAATAGAGAGGGTATTTACCCTTTACAAGACATTTACCCTCAGCCATTTGATCCAAGGCATCTGACTTAAGTTTGACAATAGAGAGGCCACACTGTTGAAGACTGGGATGGCCTTATCAGCATTATCAATGCCACAAATAAAAATCAAGAAAAAGGCAACTGTACGCTGAACGCTCCCAAAAGCATTAACTGAATACAGTGTTACACTATACTCTGAATCTGGGGAGCTTTTCAGTGTGTGGGCACCTTTTTCTTGGTGTTGCTTTTCATAATAAAAAAAAGACTACTCGTTCACATCTTCTCTGTATTTCACAGTTATTGAGTGCTGTATTCTGTATACTCGTCTCCCATATTGGATGTACCAGTGATTTTCTGTCCTCCTGGTAAAATAACTCCAACTAGCTCCTGTAGTAGATGATGTAAAAGATGCTAGAGGAGGAGAGGTGCGCAGTTTTATAGTTAATGCCTTATAGCCCAGTTTATCTCATGATGAGGATATTTTACATAAAAAAATGGAACTGTTCTAATTTACCACATCTATAGTGTAGGTATGTGAAAGCAAAGTGTACAGTGCATTTTGAAAGTGACACATTTGATTTGCTCTGCCCCCCAGCAAATCAAATCATTTTGATGTTCTATGTCAGCATTACTTAAACAGTGTATGAGTTGTAGCGCTATCATTGTTCAATTGCACTGTTTTGAGGGGGACTAACATTATGTAAAAAAGGACCACTATTCCTACATTGTTCATCTAATATGGATGTGAACACCCTCAAGGAGCCTTACAGATAAAAGTCAGCACTTCAGTCTCAGTTGTTGTGAAATTAAATGTCTCCATTGCAATGGCCAGTGGCATGACATTCTTTTTAAATGCCCTACGCCACTGCCCTTCCTATCTCTTTTATCCTGCTATCATTCCTCGCCTATATCTTTATATTTATAGTTTCTTTCTCTCTTTTTGTTAGTTTTTTTTTCTCCCAACCTCTCATCTCCTCCTTGTGACCCTCTCTGACTTCTCTGTTTTTGTTCTCTAATGCCACCTCTCTTTCTCTGGCCATCCAGCCCCTGTGGAGGTTTACGGATTCCCCAGCTGACGGCAGATTGCTTGTTTATCGCTCAGATGATATCAGGAATCTGAGCCGCATCAGCTCTCCAAAAGTGTGTGGTTACATCCATGCAGAGGCTAATGACCTGCTGCCACAGTCTGCAAGGAGGGATTGGGACATGCAGGAGGAGGTGGACCAGGAAAAGGGTGAGCTATGCTGACTGTTCCCCTCACTAGGAGTGGAGAGGCTTGTGTGTGTTCATATTTGTGCCTGTGTAGTGGAAACGTGTAGGAGGAGGATGCAGTATATAAGGGGTTGGAGATCACAAATCTGGTGCAGCCTAGGCTCTGTGCTCTTGTTTGTTTGCGGATGGTAAAGAGTAGATAAAGAGTAGGAGGATAACAAATGTTTAAGGTGGAGAGAAGGAAGGAGGAGGCTGTAGTAGTGAGACAAAGGAGGTGGGTGTTAGATTCTGCAACAGTCACTTTAATAAAAGCCTTTTTATCTGTAAAACCTAGCCCATATTATGCTCATACACACTGCCGACAAGTGGGTATTATGTAACAACCAAATGCCTTTTGATTCTTTTGTGCTGCTTTGGAAATGTAAAGCATATAACAGTGATAATGTGCCAGAGGAGGAATCTGAAACACCTCTCACTGGCTGCTGGTTGAAAGCACTCATTGGGGATATGAGTTGAGGTGAAGGTTCTTATGGAGGAGGCATTAAAATTCATGGAGGCTCTGCTGCCCAATGAGATGACTCGGAGTCGTCACTGGTCTCCCACTGCTTGTTGTGGAAGCCAGGGCAGCGCACGCCCACACTTCTGAACAGTGCACAGCCAAGTGTATGATGTAATGCTCAAATGGGATGTCTTCCTGTAGTCCTTTTCTGTTATTCTTCAACTACCTACTGTTTGAAGAGTTTAGGATGTATGAATTTATGAGGCATCTCTCCAGTTTCTCTATATGCTTTTCTGTGGCAGTCAGGTAAAACAGATGTTTCCTTCCAGCTTCTAAAATGGGATGATTTGCTGCTTAATGTATTTGTAAACTTCAAAATTTGCAATTTTAAGACATCCCCATGGGCCCTGGAACATTTTGAGGGGCATTTTCTACTATTTTCTAGCATTTTATAGACCAGTGGTTCTCAATGTGGGGGGTGTAGCGCCATTGCAGGGGAGAAACACATGACCAGGGGAAAAATGTTGAGGGCTTCAAAAGTTAAATGCACCTGAAATGACCTTGTATTTAAGTTTACAATCATTGTAGTGGGAGAAAAACAATCGCAGCTTGGGCAAAAATAAACTTGCATTTTTCATACAAAAATAACTCATGAGAAACGTGAGGTGTGAGGTTCGTGTTTCACGTAATATTGGCTTGGCTCGCTTTTATTAATGGTTTCAAGAACCACTGTTATAGACTAAATAATCAATAGATCATAATTTTCTAAGAAAATGCTTATTGGTTGCAGCCCTAAGCATTACTTTTACAAAGTTAAAAGTCTTGCATGAGCACTAATTAATCTGTTTGGAACAGTCCAGTTATGTGGTAACAGATGCAATGCAGAATTGTTTGTATAGAAGTGAAAACCACTGAGTGTACCCCCAAATCTCTGCTCTACCTGGATTGGATTGAACCTAACATTGTACGGTCTGTGTGTGAAATTGGCTTTAGTTTACTGTAGTTGCCTCCTATAGCTGTCAGAATATACAATAGACCTCATTCACACTTATTATTATGCACTCAGGACTCTGCTATAAAGATAAACGGCTATTTAATTCTGGCTTGAAGAACAGGCAGAGCTTAATCAGTTCACAGGCAAACAAAAAAGAAGACGTGCTGCTAAATGTGAAAATGAGGGCAATTAACAATGGGGGATACTGGAGCATGGCCTCATTGTTTAACTTCTTTATGTACCTATCTTTATGTAAGCTTACCCTTGACTGTTTGAATATTGTTACTTCTTTTTTCCCCCCCGTTGTGTTTGTCTTTGAGTGACCGTTTTTTTTCCCTCTACCCCTTCCCATGCACCTTTGTCTCTCTCGCTGCTGCTCCTGCTGCTTCTCCTTGCAGGGTACCACCACAGAGAGAAGAGACAGGCTCACGATCACAAGAAGAACACCTGTCCCCTGTTGCTGGTTGCTGATTACCGCTTCTTTAAACACATGGGCCGCGGACAAGAGAGCGTCACTCTCAACTACCTGGTCTGTCTTTATGATGCGAAGTACAAAACCTAATTCGGTAGTGCAGAAAGAATTCACCATGTAAAGGTTTAACATGCATCCATCGGTTATTAAGTTGAACAGAACTAGTGGAGAATGTATTCCTTTATTGTTGTTTTTGATTTCCACAGTTTAGTTTTAAATCATCTAATTGACAAATCTGTAATCTATAATCATTATGTCTTATATACTTGCAATTAAAACTGAGTATTGTTAACATATTTCTGTACGTTAATAATTCTTGCTATGTGATTTTTTTTTTTTTTCCCCTTTTCTCTCTCCAGATTGAGCTGATTGATCGAGTTGATGACATTTATAGGAACACAACCTGGGATGATGAGTTCAAAGGCTATGGGGTCCAGATCCATCAGGTGTGTGCGGCTGGCTGTGTGTTGTACTTGTGGCGTTTAAGCGTCAGACATCACTGCTCCCAGCAGCATGACCGCTTTGTTTTACATCGAGTCATTCCCGGAAGTGGAGCTGCGAATGACACTGTCCCTCAGTGGGTTTGACAACAGCATTTTTTAGGAGGAACTGAATGCTTTTGTGTGAGCCTCGTGGGGTAATTTAATTTGTTCCACAGGCTTTGGGAATGAATGGAGACACTGTCATACTGTGAGTCCCGGGTTTTCTCACTGAAAAGATATGCATTCATTTAGCTGCTCAAGAATTATTTTCCAATTTTCTTCACCATACACACAATGTAATATGCCGCTTATAACCCCAAAACCTTTAGTAAAGTTTTGTGGCCAAAACATGATGCTGACTTGAGAGTCAAATTGCCCCCTCAACCTATCTATTAAAGCTTTTATTAAAGCTATTTTTACAGGTGAGGGGCCACTTCTTACAAACTATGTTGCAGTAATGTAAAATAATTTATAATTCATCAGTGATTTCAGAGACAAAATAAATCTAACATGCGTTATGCATCTTAAAATCTGGACTATGAAATGTTTCACGTACTATTAATTATGAGCCAGTACACTAAGATTTGTTTAAATGCTTTAAATAAAATTGGATTATTCTATAATTATATTTGTTCATAAATGGTGTCTTTGGTTACCGTTCGCAGATCATTATCAACAAGGAGCCTACAAAGCCTCCCCCTGGCCAGGTTGGCACCAGTTGGGTCCATTATAACATGGAGAACAGCCCTGTGAGAGGAAGGGAGGTCTGGGACGTGAAGAGACTTCTGGAGGTAGGAAAGAGACCAAGAGAAAGATGTATCGATGGACAGACAGAAAAAATATGTCTAGATATACACAATTCACTGCAAGCAACAATCTGTAAGTGTGAGAGGGACGGGAGGTTTGGGAAATACGGTGGGTCCTTTTCCGGCAAAACCATGGGACTGGATATGTGTGGATATTGGAAAAATGTAATTTAATTGTCAACCAGCAAAATGTGTATACACAAATGTGTAAAATGCTCTTTACAATCAAGCTGGACCTATAGAAGCTTACCACAGATATATGGGGATAGGCATATACAGAATGTTGTCCAATAAGTACCATCAATGCCAGTGCAAGTGTTCCATATACAAATGTTTGTAGATAATAGTTCTCCTTGTGTCTCTCAGCAATTCAGCTCAGACATAGCTGACAACGCGTCCACTGTGTGTCTGGCCCACCTGTTCACCTACCAGGATTTTGACGAGGGCACACTGGGGCTGGCCTACGTGGCCCCCTCCAAACCTCTGGCCCTGGGTGGCCTCTGCCCAAAACGTAAGGACACATCCCTTAGCGGCAAAATGGCTTTGTTTTGATGAGCTAAGCATTAAATGATATATATACATCTACATCATGCAACACCTACATTACCAGCATATGGTTAATGTTGGCTGACTTGAATGTGTATCAATGAAATAGTTTATAATGTTACGATACTTTGCTCTGTTTTGTTGCTTGTGTGTCATTTTTTTAAAGATCATCTATGTTGCAGTATCAATGAAAATCTGTTAGTCATGTAAAGTGAAAGTAGTGTGTAAGGCTGCTAGTAGACCTGTTTACCAGTAGACCTGTTTACCAGTAGACCTGTTTACCAGTAGACCTGTTTACCAGTAGACCTGTTTACAGACTCTAATGAATACTGATCATCACTGAATTGCCAAACATGACATGGAACTGTATGTTGGAGCCCTGGGCCTTTTGTAAAGCAAAACCAGATTCTGACATCTTTCTTTGATTGTGTGATTTTGTAGCATACTACCCATCTCACTCTGTAAAGAAGCCCAGTTACCTCAACACAGGCCTGACCAGCACCAAGAACTATGGCAAAACCATCCTAACAAAGGTCTGTTTTACCCTGTTTTTCAGTCATCATCTTTGACAAAAGTAATGACTGTGTGCACTCGGTTTTATCAAGGATGTTATGCAACATGTCATCCTGCCAAGTTTAGATTGTAAGTAGGACAGACACACCTTTTTGTGGGGGTGTTATGAGTAATGATGTTAAGCCAGTTGCATTTTGACACCTCGGGTGTCAGTGAATTGCTTGCTCCTCGGCACAGTTTAGTTAAGTTTCAAAACATTCATCTGAGCTGGGAGGAAGTTTTGGCTATTGGTTGAGAGTGTATCTGTAGCCTCTATGATAATAAACATGCTTTATGTCAGTGAAATCAGTGCTGTGAGCATCTTTGTGTTGAGTAAAGACAGAGTGTCAGTCCTGCATTTGTTGTTTATAATGAATAAATCTGGTGTGTTTGTGTCCCATCAGGAGGCCGATTTGGTGACCACTCATGAGCTGGGCCATAACTTTGGAGCAGAGCACGATCCTGACAACGTCGCTTACTGTGCTCCCAGTGACGACCAGGGGGGGAAGTTTGTCATGTACCCTATTGCTGTGAGCGGAGACCATGTCAACAACAAGGTGCCTTCCCAAATAGTGAACAAGTTTAAAAAAACAAAAAACAAAATTCAAAACATGGTATTCAACTTCAACATACAGTAGGATAAAACGGAAGCATTACTAACTAGTAACTGCTAGGTATATAACAAGGTATGCTGACAGTTATGAGGATAAACTGAGTTAATGATGCAAAGTGTGATATGAAGTGTGAATGCCATTTCTAAGTGAGTTGCTTAATCTACAGAGTGTTGGATAAATCTGAGTCACAGTTGTTCCTGTGAAATATGACAGACAGTAAATGTACTGTACCTCCTCCACCATTGGCCTTAACAGCTAATATGCATATGACTTTAAAAGTGCTGCTGTTTATCTGTTGACTTGTTCTGCACTTGAAGCAAGACCCTCTTGAAGATATCTGCAAAGGCTGAAACAAAATCTTGAATTACATCAGTATGCATGAATAAAAATGTATACAAAGGCCATGAAACTGTTTGTGTGGCTTTAAATTCATGCTTAGTTTTAGAAATAGCTGTTAATATTTTTTGCGTCAGAAAGAGATTTACATATGTTATTCTAGTATTTTAGCTTCACAGCAGTCCTTTGTCACATCACCTTTCACGGCTGAGCAGAAAACATCAACTCCTAGTTAATATCTAACCCC
Source organism: Maccullochella peelii (assembly GCA_002120245.1). Lineage (NCBI taxonomy): Eukaryota > Metazoa > Chordata > Actinopteri > Centrarchiformes > Percichthyidae > Maccullochella > Maccullochella peelii. Next base: position 187,829 of record LKNJ01000841.1, read on the forward strand.
AACTACTTCTTCTTCCCTCCTACAGCGTTTCTCTAATTGCAGCAAGATCTCGGTAGGCAAGACTTTAAGTTTCAAGGCTCCCTTGTGCTTCAAGGAGAGGAACAGTAAAGTATGTGGGAACTCCAGAGTGGAGGGTGGGGAAGAGTGCGACCCCGGGCTACTCCACCTCAACGACGACCCCTGCTGCTCATCCGACTGCAAATTCAAACGTTTTGCACAGTGCAGGTATGAGATCCAAAAGACCGATAAATTGTACAAAACACACTCGTCAAGTCTAAATACACACTCAAACATTGGATTAATTAATTGAATTTAAGATGTCAGAAAATCTCTGTGGTACTAGTTTGAGTCACACATGCGTTTACATCTCTCTGTTCTCTCCACAGCGACAGAAACAGCCCTTGCTGTAGGAATTGCAAGTTTGAGCAGGCAGGAACAAGGTGCCAGGAACCCATTAGTGCTACCTGTAAAGGCATATCCTCCTGCACAGGTGAGCGCCCCCTGCTGGTCTAACACAACAACTGCAGTATATCACTGGAAAGCTGTTTGCTATGGTGTTGGGCATCTTTTTAAAATGATAAATTATTAATACCTTGGAAAAACTACATCTCTCTACTTTTTCTTCACATGTTAGGCAACAGCAGTCAGTGTCCACCTCCTGCAAACGCTGCCGACAACACAGTGTGTGTTGACAACGGCCGGTGTCGCAATGGAGAGTGCAACCCTTTCTGTGAGGCCATGCAGAACCGTCAGTCCTGTGCCTGCAACGGTAAAGAACAGTTCATTTGCCTCAAGGTCAAGGAAAAATTGTGTAAAAGAGTCCCAAACTGATAAAAACGGATAATGTTGTGGATCCTGCCAGTTTGAGCTGTAAAACAGCAGAATCCCAGTGACCATGGAGGTCCCGGAGACAGGTGTATCCCAGACAGGCAAAATCTTCTAGTGGATGTGGAAAATCCTTCAAGCCCTGGGCTTATAAAACCCTTTAAAAACATATATAAATTCCTGGAAAGTTTACATTAGTTATAGGATTTTTCCAGATGGCAGTGGCTTATTAAAAAGATTTTAAGAGCTATAAACCCAAGATAATGTGTGTACTGCCACTGTTAATGGAGTGATTAATATAGTGATTAGAATTTTGCAAACACATAAAACAGCTGAATGCCATTTAAGTTTATCCACTCTTGTGTTTGCAGAGACCGAGGACTCTTGTAAAGTGTGCTGCAGGGGAAAAGATGGCACCTGCTCTCCCTTCATCCAGACCAATGGCAGTTTCCTTTTCCTTCGCAAAGGAAAACCCTGCACTGTGGGCTTCTGTGACGAGACCGTGAGTCAACTTATCTTTTATACCTGTCCACTCTCCAGACGGGATTGCAGCTGATCGTACAATGTTTCTTTCTTGTTTTAGTTTATTATTATTATTTTAGCTCCTAACACAGTCCAGCACTGACAGGGCTTAAATTGTATGAATGTTACATTGAGTTTATTGATTTTGCTTTATTTGGCTGTTTGGAGAGTGTCAACTTTCTCTCATTAAAACAGGGAAAGTGCATGAAGCAGGTGCAGGACGTGATCGAGAGGCTGTGGGATTTTATCGACAAGCTGGACATTAACACATTTGGTGAGTTGGTTAGAACAGGCCACTTTGAAATCTAATCAACCATATGAGAATGTGTGAAAAGGTTCCCAAAGCAGACACGAGTATTTGGAAAGTCCGTCTTTTGTGTTGTTGTTGATGACTACAGTAGCTGAGTCATGTTCAAACCTGATTGTCTTGTCACTCTCCTTAACTTCATCTTTATGTTGTGTTGTCTTGACCTCTGTCCTCAACGCCACCTCTCCACCAGGGAAGTTCCTGGCTGATAACATAGTGGGCTCTGTCGTGGTGTTTTCCCTCGTCTTCTGGATTCCTCTCAGTATTCTGGTTCACTGTGTGGTAAGAAATAGCTGGACATCAATTTACACTTCCCCCGTTTCAGTTCCCAGAGTTTTTAGTGAGCCATTAACTGCTCCTTTTTGCATTCTGTGGCTCTGTGATTGAAGGTAAATCTCTACATTATTTTACTTTGTCAAATGCTGACAGCCCTGTCCTTTTGTGTTTCTTTCTGCAGGACAAACGACTTGACCAGCAGTATGAGGAGAACACAAAGTCCTTGTACTACCCACCAAGTGTAAGTTTGTCATCTCCCATATGCCCATATATGATCCTGTGCATTAGCCTTGCTGCCACACTAACCAAACTAATACAACTTTAATTATTTTTAAACACACTGACACTCTTTTAATAAGGGAGGGAGAGGGGAGCATGACGGTTGATTTCTTGATGATGATCTGTCACCAATAAACCAGGTGTTGCAACACGTCGAGTCAGCAAAAATCCAGCTGAGAGGAAAACGAATAAGATTAAATTACCAATAATAAAATAAAATAAGAATTTAGTATTTTTATTTATTTACAGATGCACCAAACATATATCTTCTATGTTTGACAGTTAAAAGCTGTAGCTTCAAAAATGTAGTAATACAATGTAAAAATTTAGAACATTTAAGAATCTTAAAAATAGCTATATAACTGGCTTTTGTGATCATTTTAAAGATGATTAAAATTTGTTTGTAGATCTTTTCATTTTAAATGCCCTAAAAATATATTTTCCCAAAGGTCTTTTTACTCTCAGGGGAGGAGTAGTACCTGAACACAACATAAAGCTAAAGTTAAACCACACATGAGAAATCTTTCTTTTTTGTGTTTTTTGTCTGTGCTGGTTTGAATTTGCAGGGCTCCGTTGGAAAAAGGTGACATTACGTGCACCAATCAGGGTTTAGCAACATTTGGATTAAAATCTGATTGCAGTTGTGGGTTTATTTGCTTGTTCTGCAGGCCACTGTCAATCAAATTAGATCAAACCTCATGCACACAGTCCTGGTTATGCAGATTAGCAGCTTTAAGAAATGCTGTCTGTGGCATCACAAGAGAGTCATGCCTTACTTTCTAATTTGACATAATATTTCAAAACATTCACACTCTTAAACCTAATAAACATTTTTGTGGAATCATTCCCAAGACAGTCCTGAGAAATGTGGTGCTAACTTGGCTCAGTCTTGAAAATATAGGAGTGAGAGCAGGACACAATGTGGTTTAGAATCCTAAAAAAGCTGTAACTTGCAGCAGTGTGACACTGGTTCACACTCAGGTTATTCGTCAGTAAGGGCCTCACTGTCCCTGCTGGGTTCAAGCTCCGAATGACCTGTCCATCACTCTTTGCCTTGGCCCTTTCCATTTTCATTGGAACTGCAGCAGATGGTGGAAGTTTGTAGTAGAGCTCCCGCCATAGGTGAGTGCGTGTGCCATGGTTTCGGTGTTGCGATGCATTGCCATTGAGTCCATGATGATGCATGGTCAGTGGCCCATGTTTGGGATACTCCTGCAGTCACTTACTCCTTGATGTAATCACTGATCTGGTTGCACATTTCCAGTCCTCAAACTCACCTGTGTCTTTCATCTGAGAGATGAAGTGAGAGAGGCTAAGAAAAAACTAAAGCTAATAGTTTAATGTGACTGAATAGCTATAAGTGTGTTCCTCTGCACAGATGTTGTCCCTGTAGAGTCGTATCCAATCAGAAATTACCTCAAGAAAGCAAGATTGCAATTTAGGAGTATTCAAACAGCGAGAGGACTGAACAGGTTGCACCTTGTTGTCTTTTGTGAAATCGGATGCAGTGTGTGTCAACATTTTACGTTTGCATCTGCTGCTGTTGAAAGCCACATCATGAAGAGGGTAATGTCCTTTAGGTGATTGTTATTTTTATTTGCCCTTTATTTTTTTTAATGCCTGTCTGCACTGTGTTAAGTCCTTTTTTTTAAGGTTTGATAGGGAACACTGGAGACTGTGGGTGCATTCCTCTATAGACCTTTCACATGGCAGACATTTTGACTTGTAGCAGGAAAAGCAGAGGAGCAACTAATAACTTTTAAGGATGGCTTAATTCCATTTAGATGTGACAAGAAGTCCTGCAAGTGAGCCAGCACACACAATATCAGGGCCCTTGTGCTCCTAAATGGACTGCAGCCATTATATATTATATATAATATTAGTTACACCTCTGTTTGACAACACAAAATGTCCACCATGAGAAATGTTTTACTCACTCCCTTTTTTTAAAGGGGGTATTGGGGATGATAATGGGGTGGAGATAGCAGATAGCTAAATTTTTCTTTAAGTATAATGGAGACAGCTTTAGGGTTTCCATAAACTCTTTCATGATGTTAAACTATGAAGATCAGGAGAAATATCTGATGCAAAATAGAGTAAAAAGGGAATGGATCCCACCTCAGTCAGAGACAGTCAGCTTTCATGTGCTTCGGTCTCACATGTTGTTTTTGCTCTTCAGAGTCAAGAAATGCTGAGCAACCTCGAGTCAGCGTCCGTGCGCATCGTCAAACCTCCTCAGCCTCCCTCCTCCTCCGCCGGCCGGACCGCGCCCTCCTCCCTGCTCCCGCAGCCTCAGCAGCTGAGCCAGGTCGGGGCCCCTCCCGCGGCCAGCAGCACTACCCCGGTCCCAGGCCCGAGCTGCGGCCCCACCCCGGACAGCACAGGGGGGCCGCGGATGGCCACCATCCAGGAGGACACCAGCAGCGACTCTCACCTGGGAGAGGAGGGCCTGTCGGGCGATTTCACAACCGCAGGAGCCTGCTCGTCGGCTACGAAATCCTCCTACGAGGATCTGACAGAACAGAATCCGCAAGCCAGGGACCGGCGGCGCCTCAAGAGGCAGGACTGCATTGATACTAAAGAGACAGAGTGCTGAGAATAAACAACCAGTACTGATATGTTTTTTAGAGACCATGCATATATGTGCCGCATCATATGCATTTTTCTTATCGCAAATCACAGACGGTAACAGATTGGGTGTTTAACAGAACTAAGTCAGCCAACACTAGATGTGGATGTTATTCAGTCAGCTGATAATACATAGATCGTTTAATACATAGATAATACACAAGTAGTCTCAAATCACGGTGACTGTAATTACAATAGTGCCTGTGGTAAAATAATGCTGTTTTCAGTTATTCCAGATGAAGTCTGGGAGACCTGAGTAGGTCTGTGGAAATGAATCCACCACGGCCGCTTGCCCAAACACAAGGTTTCTGAATATGCAAAATTTTTCAAGAAAATAAAAAGATGAAAACCGATCACAGTGATCCTAAGGCTCCGCTATTGCCAGCGTGTCCTGTTAAAAAACCCATCATGTTAATTGCCTCTGCCTTGCTTTTTCACCCCGAAGTTCTGCACTCATAGCAAAGCAACCTCTCCGGTTTGCTCCACTATCAGTTTAACAGGTGAATGACGTAATATTATTGATGTTGTAGCTGTGGTTGTTTTCCCATAAAAGGAAGCATTTCAGTGTGATATATTAAGCAACAATCACTGAAGTTTGACTTAAAAAATGTTTTGTCCTGAATCTCTGTCATAACTGCACTTGAAGTATTTTTCACATCACTGGCGAATTGAGATAAGGTGTGTGTGTGTGTGTGTGTGTGTGTGTCATTAATGGTTTGTTTTAAAAAAAGAATTGCAGGCTTGTTTAATATTTTGACCCCTTTGTACTTATGCAACATTTTAATACTGTGCAAGGATCGAGTGGTAGTCTCTATCAGTATTACACTTGTTTGTCCATCTGTTTTAAGAGATGTTCTATTGGCTCAAAGACGCCAATAGAGTGATGGTTATTTGTCATGTATTCTTTCTGCGTGGTTGATCCCTGTATGAAACAACGCGGTGCCTTTTCTTATTTTGTGCCTAACCCTTTCGAGCCGACTCATTTCTGTGCAAAACGACATGAAAATTCCCAGTAGATGACCATGAATCTGGACAGTCCTGAATTTAATTTGAAAAGAAACTGCCTGAGGTGCTCAAATGTTATTTTCCCACTTGGGTTTTCTGTCCTTGTGCCAACGTGAGTTCTGCACCTCTTTCTCTTATTTAATGCCGTCGCACCACTGTTGCCTGCTGTGTCACGTTAAATTTGTAAAATATGTGTTTGTACATATTGTAACTGTAAGTCAAGGGGAAAAATTGACCATGTAGCTAACATTGACTCTACTGGATGGATGTGAACTGTTATACAACAAGCAGATGTCTTGTGTCATATTCTGATGATGTGTATATTCTCAGTGCTTATTAATGTCCACCATTGAGTTCTTTTTTTTTTTTGCTTGTATTACCTAAACACATCTCAAAATAAAAATCTTTATTGTGCATTTCAAACATTAATACATGGTCCCGCATTTGACAAATACAAATCATTGCTTCATTGTTTCACAGCAGTAATGCAGTCCAGTGTCTGGCTCGCAGTTTAACAAGTGCAACGCATGAATGCAGGTGAGTGTTTTGTTCACAGAATATCCAGCCCTGTAGGACCTTTTAAAGGAGGATGTTTTCCAACAGCCTCTCCTTCACTGGTCACAGAGGAGGCTGCTCTCTGGGCTGTTGGCGTCGACGTCTCCCCAGTAGGGCAGGATGAACGGCAGGTCGGCCACGCGGCTCTCCAGCAGCCCCCACAGGTGCTGAGCCACAAACTTGTTGCCCTTCTCTGAGAGATGCAACCCGTCGGACAGGTAGGCCATGTAGTCCTGCAGAGTAGAGAACAAAACAGGATGTCTGAGGCCACAGGAAGGCTTTTGTTAAATGATTAACAAAGATAATGGGGTATAATGAAGAATCTCAATACGTGGTCTGGTCACAAGATCGATGCTTTCAATTTATCTCAGACATTTGTAAGATTTGAAAGGATCAAATACTTCAAATATTTAATGACAACTGACAATATATACTATATTTATCTACAATTGTAAATACATAGTTCTTTCCAGGAAAATTCTTGGGTATTATTTGGTCATTTGAAAAAAGTGTTCTCCCATGTGATGTGTGGGGATTGTATGTTACAGTGGCCTGTAACATACAATCAGTAGCAACACAGTGACAAGTACTACCCACCTGTCCATCTTTCTGCATGAGTGTCCAGAGGTCCAAGACGTCTGTACCACACTGACCAGCAGCCTGGACACACGCCTGGGCATACTGCCCCGCTGCAGAGTTGTGGCGATTCAGAGGACATCCTGGAAAAGACACGAAGAAGCACTCATGATATTCCTTTAGGCCCGGAGCATATAAATGGTCAGTGTGACGACACAAGAACAAGAGAGGAGAAATGATGTGAATGAGTGTTACCTTTCAAAATGCACTCCTTCTCCCAGGCTGGCTCATGAACAGGTGGAGGGGTGATGAAGATAATTCTGTCTGCTGACACTCCAGCTGACGCCAGGAGCCTGGTGATCTCCTTCAGGTTCTCTGAATACTCCTGCAGGGGGACGTGCTGTTGGGGGTTTTTATCTGCATGACAGGAACAGACCAAAGGAGGCAAAATCATACACAAATGTTAAGAAAGGCTGATTAATTATTAGTGACAATATTTTTATATCAAACATTGTTTTTAATTAGTCATTTTGGATAATCTCAAGAAGCCCAAGCAGTGAAGTACAGAGTATGACATCTGACAATATTCAAAGTGGTACTTCAGCGACTTAGTGTTGCAATTCCATAAATTCAAGCAGCAGACGCAGACATATCCTGACTTTTAGTCTCAAATATGGGCCAAGCTCCAAACACACTGGATCCTACATTTTCCAGTAGCATCTTGTCTTGTTAGACCTCCATGCCTGGTAAATATCCACTTTTATCTAAGCAGGTTTTGAGTATGGTGTGTGTTCACACTGGAAAAGTGACTACATGTAGTATACAAAAAAAGAAGTATGCATACTAAAAAAATGCATGCTTTTTTTAGTGTACTGTTGATGCACTGTATTGTTCCACAATTAAATGCACAACAGAAATGGAGGTCGTTCTCACACCTGCCAAAAAAACAACAAAACCCCCCAAAGACCAAAAATAAAAATTAAAAAATTTGGAAAGCTACTTTGCTTTTGTTGGTCAAATTGAATTGCCACCGACATTTTAAAGTTAAAGGTCTATTTACATTTTACAGCGCACATATTGTTTGATTCAATTTAATATAATTTTATTATAGTCATAAATAACATAAACAACACAACTGTCCAAATATTCATTAAAAAAATCAGATACAGAGTTTGTAGCAAAATATTTATCATTACTAAACTGTCGGTGAAGTTGTACCTTCCAGTGCACAGTCGTTGGCTCCAAAGAAGACAGTGACAGCAGCTATGTTGTTGTCTGCTGAGTTTTGACTGTTGATGAGGCGAGGAAGAACTATCTTGGCCCATCTGGAGTTGTAGCCAGACAGTCCTCTGTTTTCAACATCACACTTTCTGAAGGCAAAATACATGCCAGATTCAGATATTAATCAAAGGCGCATCAGTGTGCCTGCTTACATTACTTGCATAAAACAAAATCACATCAGTACCATTTGTGTTCATAACTCTGGACGACTGCTAGCCTACAACAATCTGAAGTGTTTATGAAAAATTAGATGAGCACTTACATGAAGGCTACAACAAATCACCAACCAATATAAGGGAACTACTTACCTTGCTAGTTTGTTGGAAATTTCTGCACCCCAACCATTGGCTTGGAATGAAAACTGAAAGAATCAACAGCACTGTTTTATTAATGCCAAACTTAAGCTAGCAAGCTAGCAGCTAATGTTAACTAACTAAGTGAGTAGCAGACAAAATGCAATATAATATTACAGTCTTTAAAATCGAGCATGAGCTAACCTGTGTGATGGAGTCCCCAAATAAAATCACTTTAGGCCAAATTACTGTTTTGAACTTGGACATCTTGTAGATAGGAACTGATTGCACAGAATAAACCGAACTTCCGGTTAGAGGAGGGGCGTATTACCACACTTCACAATAAAAGTCTTAACATCAGGCCTTTTTTAAGATGAACGTTATTAAGCAAAACAATGCATTTTGCTGGATAGATAGGATTATAAAATCTGAACAAAAAAACGTGTTTTGTCATCATTAATATAATGATGACTATGCAAGAAGCAAAAACTATTACTTATTGACTTACTGTTGCTTTTTTTTTAATTAAAAAGAGAGACTATGGACTTAATAGCTCACCATTTTGACTTACAAAATAAAAATCTGGCTAACTATCGCATATTTTTTCCCTTGAAAGTCAAATTTTGGATTTATTTAGGGTAGGCTGACAACTGACTGTATGTTGAATTGTATGCTTGCCTGCAGACAAATTTCACATTTTTGCAAATTCAGATGACCTGCTGACTGTGCCAGTAATGAACTGCAATTAAACAATGTCTCTATTTCCCCTACAATTAGTACCAAATTATATTCCAGGAAACTATTCGAAAATTCTTGTAAAATAAAGCGACATTTTGTCTGTTAGTTAGATTTTTGGTAATAGATTCTGCAAATACAATAGGTTTCAAAGTTTCAGAATGTCTCAAACAAAATATATCTGCTTAAAACTTTTGGTAAGTGGCTGTACAAAACAGTAGGACTTTGATTTCACTTTTTAATACCCACCATTGGGGGGCGCTGCAGTTAGACGAGCCTCGCTCAGAATCGCGGATATCAGTTTTCTTCTTCGCTCCCTGAAAATATGGCGGAGGTCAGGTATCGTCTTGGAAGGGGAGCGTACGACTTTGCACACAAAATATGTAAACGTTACCTCATGGAAAGTCAGAACAAACAAGGTAAAAGTGCAATAAAGACTTCGTCTCTATCGGCGTGGTTTCTGTTAGGTGATATTCAAAATGGTGAACTGTATGGAGGCGAAAATGCTGCGGACAGAGCGACCGTTGGCGTTTCACAGGACAGTTGCACAAGGGTAAGTCCACTGTTTGATACTGTTAACGATGTTTGGAAAAACGGACATGTCGCTGAATATTACAATTATCCTGGACTTAACAAAGAGTATTCACTTCCTAACAAGACCCAGGTCAAAATATTGAAAGAATTCTCCCTCTATACCAGAGTAATACCAAGTTTCGGAGAACTTCCTGCACCTTCACGTCTGCTCGTCAACAACAGAGCCCCGGTAGTCGGCGTGATGGACAGCTTGTGTTTATCAGAACTTACAGCGGCAACGGAACCCAGTCTGAGCCCCTTTACAAAACCAAAACAGGCTACTATGAAATCCTGGAGGTGACACCTACCGCCACTCAAGTCCAGATAAAAACGGCCTACTACAAGCAGTCCTTCACCTACCACCCGGACAGAAACACCGGGGAGGAGGCCACTGTCCGCTTCTCTGAGATCAGCGAGGCCTACACCGTGCTGGGCAATAAGGAACTGAGGAAGAAATACGACCGGGGTCTGTTGAGCCAGTCAGACCTCATCGCAACAGTCAGACCCTCAGCCAAGGGCACCACAGGGAGCTCAAAGCAAACCGAGAGCCGACGGTCCGCCGTGGGCGGAGACAGCCGAGGAGGCGTTTTTGATTTCGACCAGTTTTTCAAGGACCACTATAACGCGCAGCTGCAGAAAGGAAGAGACATCAGAGTCCGTAAAGAGGAGATGCTGAGGAGGAAGGAGGAGACGATTGGGGAGAAGAAGCTAGGCGGAATGATGGAGATGGGAGTTGGGTTGATGCTGGCGTTGGCCATGGCCATACTGATGAGCTTATAACTGGGTTGAAGTTCATCCACATGGAGGAGATGGAGGATGTAGTGAGGAGGAATGTTGTCCTTGTTAGGAATTCTTCTGAACACCTTTTTAATAGAAATTGATTGTGGGTCCCTTGAATCATCACCACCTTTCACACTACCCACTGTTTGTCCTCTGACCTCTCTATGCAGGGAGACATTAACAACTAAATATCAATGAAACGCCATGGATGACTTAACATCATCCTTTGGGTCGATGTGACTTAGTGCAATTATCTATAGGACTACACTGAAAAGCTGCTAATCAAAGACTAGACTGTAATGTGCATATGTTTCAGTTTCTCAGTTTGAAAGCGTGCATCTAAGCACACTTCTCATTCAACACGGTATTCATTAGTTGTTTCTGTACTTTACTGTTCTGATACAGAAACATTTGAGTCAGCACTCAACTCTACCCAGGAGTCATTAATTCCCCACGGTGCCATGAATGCTGTATTTAAATGTAGTCCACAATACTGAGTGAACTTGCTGACAGAGGAAGATCCACTGGTTGATTTACAACCTGGTAGTGCTAAAGTTCAACTCATTTGGCTTTTATGAAGTCATCTGTCCAGCAGATTTATTTTTAATGGTGAAGCAGGTTTTCATTGTTTTAATGTATTGCTATTTCTGAAATATTTATAGCAATCTAAGGAAGTAAGGGATGTGTGGATCAGTTATATCTCGAGAGCACATTAAACAGGTGCATTATGGGAAGTGGGTTTATGCTCAGATAGTTAAGTTAAAGAATGTGCCTTGGATGATATTTATTGTAAAAATCAATGGTTATATTGTCCTGATATTTGACTAATAAATGACTTGAACACAGTGAAACAAATGTTGCTTGGGTCTTTTGTTGGCACCGGTGTTAGTCAACAACACCAACACTGATCAACTGTAAACCTAATTTAAGAAACATTCTGACACTAGCTGACAGAATAACTTACCCAAGTAACTTAATGTTGATTCAACTCAATGATTCAAGACACACATTTCTGCAAAAGTCTGTTTCAAACATTGTGTAATGAACACAAACATTCAGTGCATTTAGAAACTCACAGTTCACATCACAGTTAAAAGTAAAGAAGCCTGTCAAATCAGTGCACATTAGTAACAAACTCAGGTCAAACAAAACCTACAGTGCATCTACACAAATACAGTAAACATTAAATATAATTAAAAGTGCTTGCATGACAAAAAACAACACTAAAATCTATGAAAACATCCTATCTACACAGCTTATTAATTTCCCTTTCTTACATAGCTTTACCTCACAGGTCATAAACTTTCCTTCATGTTCAATAAATTAGTAAAAGGCCAATCTAGTCTTTTCAAATCGCATCCTCGAGGTGGGGCTGGGATTGGTTGTTGAGGCGGTCAATTACACCAAACCAGAAAGGGCAAGTGCCTAAAGATTTGGATCTATAGGTAGATCAATCATCTGCATTGGGACGATTTGTCAAATGTATTTGGGATAAAACAAGCTAAAACAATATGGATCCTGGTAGTGCAGAAATATGGATGTCAGACTTATAAGTCGCTATGATTCTTGGGGAACGTGTTATCCAGTTTTTAGCACACAAATACAAATTGCTTATTAACTTTCAACACAATTTGTAGACATATTCTTTGTTTTGATATGTGTGATGTCTGAGCTTGAGAGACTGTCCCTCGTTAGGTCAAAGGTGAAGTCGAACTGATTATGAACACGTCTGCAGACCTGCAGTCCTGCCTCCGCTATTAGACGGCCGGGTTGAGGGCATCATAGAGCCGCTGCACTGCCAGCTCCACCATCTCCCTCAGGGAGTCGTCCTCGGTGCATTCGTCCTCACAGCACACCGACTGGCCACGGGAGAGGAAGTCAGTGAGAAAGGTCAAAAAACAACAACATTCCTACACCACATATATTGTTCTGTTCTGCTTCTCACCCTCGTTTCCAAGCAAATGTGAACCGTCTTCCCATCTACTGTCACAGAGATGATTTTACTATCACTGAAATCCACACATTCCTCTCCAAACATGTCCCTGAAGACAGAGAGAACCAAGATATATTATTATAACTAAAGATCAACTGAGGAACTGTTTCTGATGACATTTTATACTACAGTATACCTTTCTAACACGCTGACACACGTATACAATGCTATAAACATGTTAGTATGGACATAGCTTGTGTGTCACTCACTGCAACATGACTCCTAGTCGGGTTTGGAAGACGTCCATATCCATAATGGTACTCTGGGTCTCCATGACTGTTAATGAAACACAAATTGCATCACATTAAATAAGACTTCATAAAAACAAAGTCCATGGCAATAAGGAGACACAATGCATTAGCTTTTTTTAAGGGTTCAAATGAAACATTATTCATTGGTTGTACACTTCCTACAGTTCATAAAACATTCAAAACTAAAGATCTGGATAAACAACATGCATAGCTGATTGCCAAACCGACCTTTCTGAGCCTTTGGGTTTGACTGGACTTCCAGCACTACAGTGGTGACAGCATCGGCATACATGTCATTGAGAGGGTTAGCTATCCACTGAAACAGGAGATAAAGAGAAAGGACGGTTGGGTGAATTGCAGCCATTCGTAAAACACAGAAGTCCCAGCCCACCTCTGAGCTCCACAATGTAAATTTCCCATTCAAATGTAAGACATGATATTAGGCCATTATTTTCACACTAAACATACTAAACATGGGATCTGTACCTGCTAGCAAAATCCAAACACAAACTCCATTTTTAACAAAGATCTGTCAGCGATTAGTTTCTAGTGCCTCACATTGTGTTCTGGCAATGTGCCTGTGTCTTAGCCTCAGGTCGCAGGTCAGAGGCTCCACACACAGCAGCTGCATGAAGGAAGTGGAATGCACTCAGTGAACAAAAGTGGCCATGAGCAAGAATCACAGCTCATGAAGTTGCCACATAAATGCATGTGATTAGACAGGAAAAAGAGGAGACTGAGCCAGTCTGAATAGAGCAAAGTCTTGCTCTGCTGCATCAGGAGCCGGTTGAACTGGCCTGACCGCTCACCTCCAGCAGCACCATGCCGACCTCGTGGATCAGAGTGATATTTTTAAAGATCTTCAAAGTGTTCTTCTCGGTTCCATCCAGCTCTTCCACATCACCTGAGAAAAGACCGCCACAGTCGGTATGGTGTGAACTCCAAATCAGTGAAAGTGAAAACAGCTGTGAAAAAGAAGTTTTCATGTATACACATCAGACTGTAAAGGGATTGGTCACTCAGTGCGCACACACAAATATGGCAGTCTTACCGGTGAGGTTCCTCAGATGGCAGACGAGCAGAGAGTAAGGTCCGGTGAAGGGGATGGCCTGAGACTGTTTCACTGTGCTCATGGCCAGCTCTGTGTACGCTGCAAAACAGACACATCAGGTCACTTCATGATGCCTCGCTAGTTTGTCAGATATTAAAAGAAGGGGCAGCAGTGTGCACAACTGAGCAGGGAGAGTGTTGTATTCTGAAGTGCCCTGGATCAACAGAACAAATGTGTAAGATATATCTCTAGGGGCAGTCTGGAGAACTAAAAGATACTTACTAGAAAGGTCAGAGGGATTGAGGATGTGGTAGTTGAAGTTCTTTTTCACCAATATGCCTGACACCCTCTGGCCCTGAACACACTTCTTATCAGCCAGAGAGCCCATCACCTAACGGGAGGAGTCGTGTTCAATAAAAGTTTCAGGGTGGATTTATGTCATGACTTAGCATTGTTAAGCCAGAAGGAGCCCATAGTGACTTCAGACCATATAAATCTAATAAAAAAGTCTTCAGATAGAAGAATAAAGGACAGCTTATTGACCTTGGCCAGCTTCTCTCCTCTGAAGTTGAGGGTGACGGCTTCTGTGTTGCGAGGGTTGTGGACTTCGATGTGAACCTGGTCATTATCCTCGTACTCCCTGATCAGTGCAGCCTTCAGACGGGCCATCTCATTCTGCTCCCCGTGGACCAGGATCTGAAGATAACATGCAGACGGGCAAAGGCTACAGACGACTGAGAATTTTAAACACAAATCAATGTTTTTTGCTCGTTTTTTTTTCCTCCTACCACGTGTGGTGGTTTGAGAGCCCTGATGAACTCGCTGGTCTGCTGGTAGTCAGTGTGGGCAGAGAAGGAGATGTAGTCCACTGACATCTTCAGCTGCAGCTTCTGTCCTGACATGGTGGTAATCTCCTCCGGCTCAGACATGATGTGCTGCAGAGAGCACACCCCACAGTAAGCTGCCGTAGTTCAATGTTTCAGTAGACACATCTGATTTGAGTTTAGAGACGGCACTTTTATCCAAGAAACTAGATGTATCGGTCTATTATTAACCCAAAATAACACTTCACACTTTGTCTACCGTCCTGTTGGAGTCTGACCTTGGCCAGTGTGCCCTCTACACAGTATCCAGCGATGATGACTCCGTTCCTCTTATCAGTGCACCAGCTCTCAAAGAGCTCTCTGGAGAGCCCGCTCTGCATCATACCCGGAGACGCCATCACCACGCTGGGGCCGATGTCATCAAAGTGATCCATGCTCTGGAAAGACACAGTTATACATATTCAGCAGCTTGTGGACACCACGTTTAGATGATGAGCCAAGAGATATAACTGTCTGGGTGTCTGTATCTGCTCTCTACCTTGAGGTTGCTAATGTGCTTGAAGACAAAAGGGTTGTTGATATTGATGGCCTTGCGGATCTTGTCGTTCATTGCGTTGACGTAGGTCTGGTACACGGCCATGCACTTCTTGGCCAGGGATGAAGCATAGTAGATGGGGATGTCATGAAGCTCCGGGTGGTTCTGCCAGTACTCATCTACAGGAGAACATGAAACACAATCTTACAGACTCCTCTGATTTATATATATAATATAATACAGATGCAACAGACAAAACTAACTTTTAAAGGATGCAAATATTAAGCATCTCATGATAAAGGTTAATAAATGATAGCATAGAGGCTAACAGTGTTATTGGATTTGGTTGAAATTGCCGATTTAGAGGCATAATCCAAATCAGGGAGAGACATGACTTCTCACCCAGGATGAGCAGCAGTTCCTGGGCCCGTCCCAACGCGAACACGGGGATCAAACAGCGGCCTTCTCTGTTGACAATGTCATGGACTGTGTTACAGAACCGAGCTTCTCGCTCCTCCCTCTTTTCATGGATGTGGGTGCCATAGGTCGACTCCTGCAGAAAGAATTAACAGGATTTACCATGTTGTGATCGCCCAAAGATCCATTAAAAAAAGTGTGTGTGAATTATTATTTGGCATACTATGATTAAGATGTCAGGTTTGACGCTGGGGATCTCAGCTGCCATCAGATGCCTGTCTTCTTGTCGCGAGAAGTCTCCTGTGTACAGCAGCTTCGGAGGGGAAAAATAGACTTGTTAAGTGAACAGCACTCTCTGAAACAAAACAAATGTTATACATGAAAAAAACAAGAGTTGTTACCTTGACTCCAGCTATTTCGATCATGAACATGGCAGCTCCCAGCACGTGACCAGCGTGGTAGCACCAGAATTTAATTCCAGCCACCTCCTTGACCTCGTGGAAGTTGATGGTTTCAATCTTATCCATGCTCTCCTCCAAGTCAGTCTCAGTGTACAGCATGTCATCTGCAGAAATGTTGCTGCAATAAATCAAAGACACAATTATTGTAGGTAATGCAATTATTAATTTGGTAGAGTGTTACATAATGATGACTGCTCCTACCTGACTTTGACGTAGTCTGACAGCAGCCAGCGGTAGATGGCCTTAGTGGCGTGGGTCATGAAGGTCCTGCCTTTAAAGCTGGTCTTCTGGAGGAACCAGGGCAGAGCTCCACAGTGATCCAAGTGGAAACTGGTGAGAGAATACATACAGTAAATGACATATCCTTAGTTAATAGAATACAAGCAGAAGAGCATGACTTAGCAAGGAAATTACCAATACAGATCAGGTTGAGCATCTATAATCGATCAAAAATAGACACATAAAAGAGAGGAGGGAAGACTCACTGGCTGATGAGCAGCAGGTCTATCTCAGCTGGGTCGATCAAGTCTATGTAGGGGAGAGCATCCATACCCTCCAAGCCAGGGTGGATACCACAGTCCAGCTGCCAAACACAAAAATTATTTTATTTATTTCACCCAGGATAATCCACTCAGTATCAAGACTGCTTTTCAGGGAGTCCTACATCAAATCTACACAGGACACAATAAAACATTAATAGAATAATTCAAACATATAAAATAATAACAACAGCCTGCATATTACAGTTACACTGTACAATTACAACTTAATGCTTAATCATAGAGTCAAGCTCAAAATATTTACCATTATTTTCCTTCCTTTGAACTCCAGGATGATGCATGACCTCCCAACCTCCTGGCCAGCACCCCTGTAGGTACATGAGATGATGATTTAAGCTAACGTTACATTTATTTGTTGTTATTATGAGTACATATAGAAGTCACTCAAAACCTCTATTCATAAACATTACAATTAACTCACAGTGGACGAATTAGGAGCTGGTCACTTTCCTCTGCGGGGACAATCACCTCTACTTTGCGTTTCGTAGCCATATGCGTCAAATTTTGCAGGTAAATTTGAAAATAGAAAATATAAACCCGGTCATACTGTACTGTGTTTGTAGGATGAATGACAGGGGGCGGATTCTCGAAACGTCACACTTCCGGTGTTGTGCCAAAATACCGCCGTCGAGAATCAAAAGCTCCGACAAATGTTCCGAGACAGACGTTGTTCAGTTTTTGCTGTAAAGAATTCACATGAATAAAATAGCTAAATGTTACAATGGACACGTTAATCATATGTATGTTAAAACCCTCAAGCTTTGTACACACTAAACAATATATATTATCAGGCCTCTCGGCTTAATATTTAACTTTAGCGATAGTTTTTTTTGTACTTCGTTGCGTCCCCTTTAAGTCGTGCTGGGAGTAGGCTGTGAAACTCAAAGGGAAGCTAAAAAGTCAAACTGTAAGTAAACAGAAGAACATTAACTTTAAACGTTACATTGAGACGGTTACGGTACAGCAGGTATGTAAGCTAGCTCTGTTTAATACGTTTCTTTTAAGGTGGAGTAGGAGGAGTTTCATCCAAACATTTGTTTTTTTTCTTTTAGGATGTACAACATAGCTAACGAGATTTCTGAGCGTGGGGGTTAGCTAGCTAGATAAATGATGAGTTCAAGTCCAACGTAACCTGTTGATTCCTTTGTCTGGTGTATCATTTGTGTCGTGGGGGCTCTGTTGTAAATTATTTATGCCCCCCAACCTCACCCCAGTACAGATACAGTACCCTCTGACTCCATCACGAAGACTTGCAGTACTATGTTACTCTGAGGTAGAAGATGTTGTTACAGTAGCAGGTGTAACAGATAAATTGGTTTCCGATGTAACTGTTGCTCCTTTGTGACTTCATCCGTAGTTACTTTCCTCAAGCTCAAGCCTCAAAAATGACCAGCATTTGAATCAACAGCTCTGACATAGTCTCAACATTTACTCAATATTATGAGCACCACAACGGCAGTATTTATCACAGTGTTATATTAGCATATTATTGTTATAATGTGCAGGGTTTGTTTTTTAATTTCCCTTCCTTTTAATGTTCCCTAACACAGCCTTCAGCTTTTGAATTGAGAGGTACAGATTAAAAAGGCAGAATCATTAATGAAACATTTAAAAAGTCAACCCTACTCTTACAAAATAATGAAAGTATGGTCAATTTAAACTGAAAGTGAAACATGACTTTTTGGTTTTGGAGTTTATTTATTATCAATGTTTACAATGCTTTTATGTTTTGAGGGCAGCGCTGTTTTTTAAATATTGATCAAATTTTAGCAGAACATTTCTGTTGGATTCACACTTTTATTTTGCAAGGCCTTGCAAACTCTACCTATCTTTAGGTGACATTACAGGACAGATGAGCTTTCTCATACCAACTCTGAGCCGGGGAAAACGTTACTACTGGAATGAACTGCAAGAGATTTCACACCAGAACGTAGACAAAGTTGTCCTGGTTCAGATCATGTAACTATTTAAGCCATAGGACATACAGTTTTTGAACTGTCTGCCTCCAAGCATCAGAAAATCCTTCACCTGTCTCATTGACTCTAATGATATTTTGGCTCCTACGGTTTTGAGCAAAACACAAATGAGAGGTGTTTTGAAACTGTGATTTCTCTGCCTTTTTTTAACTTTATCCACACAATTTTTACATCAAAGTGTTCAGAAATGCCTTCTGATGCCGATAGTAAGGTCATTTCTGGTGCTGACAGTGAGGTCGTTTTACCGATACGACCTAAGGTTTTTGAATGATGGCGACTTTTCTGAGTGAAACTTTTACAGGTTTCTCTCTCTCTCTGTCTCAGTGACTGCACTCTAAGGTACCAGATTGTCACACGCACAGCTGATGTTGATAAACAAATTAAACATCAATCAGTTTGTTCCTCTGTTCTGATTGGTGGATTGATGTAGAGCTATTTTTGGCAGTTGTGACCTCTGTGCATTTTAACTCTGCCTCTGTCGGCAGGTTTAGCACAGTGGTAGCACTGCTGACTTTGGTGCAGGAGATCAGGGGTTTGATTCCCAGTCAGGGCAAGGGCAGGGCTTGGTATCACAACTAGAGATTGAAGATTGTAATTAATTATATTGAGGAAAAAGAAAAGTTTCACTCAGGAAAATCACCATCATTCAAAAACCGTAAGTCGTATCTGTGAAATGACCTTACTGTTGGCACCAGAAATGACCTTACTATTGGCATCAGAAGGCATTTATGAACACTTTGTCAGGGCAAGGCCAGGGCTTGCTATCACAACTAGAGACTGAAGAGGTTTATCCACACAATTTTTACATCAAAGTGTTCAGCAATGCCTTCTGGTGCTGACAGTGAGGTCGTTTTACCGATACGACCTACGTTTTTTTTAATGATGGCGACTTTTCTGAGTGAAATTTTTATAGGCTTCCTGAATGACAGCACAGCGGTTAACACCGCTGACTTGGGTGCAGGAGATCAGGGGTTTGATTCCCGGTCAGGGCTGCTATATTCTGTGTTTTTTGTAAACAATTACATTGCATATCTTTGCGTGTGAAGAATATGGTCATCTTGTATTACGTCTGTGTAGTTTAAAATATTTAGTAAAGGTGACATTGTTCATATCGGATTCTACAGCAGAGTCTCCAATCATGGTTTCAGGGATTGAATCAGTTATTTAGTTGTGGTTCCTGAATAACAACCGGTCTGGGCTATAAATCATATCTGGGAAATTTAATTAATATCTGGAAACTTCCGTTTAGCTCAACTCTGTCGGCAGGTTTAGCACAGCGGTTAACTCCGCTGACTTGGGTGCAGGAGACCAGGGTTCGATTCCAGGTGAGGGCCATTCATTCATTCATGTTCATTGGGCCTCTCATTGATCACTTAGCATCACTTCTAAGTAGACTTTGAGAGGGTACTTCACTTAGATCTAATTATTGATCAGTCTTTCTCAGGTGTTGTTATATTACTGTAACTTTAAGGTAGAAGGTTAGTCTTATGTTGGTTTGCATTCTATATTCACCTCTGTGCTATTTAACTCAAGCTAACAGTTTGAAATGCTATTTAACAGTTAATTCAAACACCTCTCAACCAACCGACCAACTACAAGCTATACTTAATCACATCACATCACAATCGCATCACTTCTAGTAGACAATGTGTGTTTGAATTAAGCTTGAATTAGCCCCTAACACTAGTTTCAATACTTTTTCTGTTATATAGATACAATAAAAGAAGATATCGGCCCAGCGGTTAAGAACCGCTAACTACTATCTTTTCCTTGCCCCGTTGGATTTAGATATGCATCACTCTAGGACATCAGAGAGTACTTCACTTATCATCAGCCTTTCTGTTATTGCTATTATTGGGGCTTGGAACCCAAAACCTCGGGTGGGGAAGATAATGATATCTCCCCCCTAAATGCTGTCCCGGCTACCCCTTGCCGTAGCGTNCGTACCTCTTCAATCTCTAGTAGTGACCAAACCCTAGTCTGGCCCTCACACCTGGAATCGAACCCTGGTCTCCTGCACGCAAGTCAGCGGAGTTAACCGCTGTGCTAAACCTGCCGACAGAGTTGAATTAAACGGAAGTTCTAAATATGGAGAGAGAATGGGGGACTCGCCATTCAAAAACCATAGGTCGTATCGGCATTGCTCTCACCTGGAATCAAACCCTGGTTTCCTGCACCCAAGTCAGTGGAGTTAACCGCTGTGCTAAACCTGCTGACAGGGCAAAACTAATCGGAGACAATAGTTATTGGGGATGTCGCCACATATTAAACTAGATCTGTAAGCACTTTGTTAAATTTCCCAGATATGATTTATAGCCCAGACCGGTTGTTATTCAGGAACCACAACTAAATAACTGATTCAATCCCTGAAACCATGATTGGAGACTCTGCTGTAGAATCCGATATGAACAATGTCACCTTTACTAAATATTTTAAACTACACAGACGTAATACAAGATGACCATATTCTTCACACGCAAAGATATACAATGTAATTAATTACAATCTTCAATCTCTAGTTGTGATAGCAAATGCTGGCCTTGCCCTGACCATGAATCAAACCCCTGATCTCCTGTACCAAAGTCTGCAGTCTTACCGCTGTGCCAAACCTGCCTACAGAGGTACACTTAAACGGAGACAACAGTTGTTGGGGATGTCGTCACATATTAAACGAGATCTGTAAGCACTTCTAATACTTCTCCTTCAGCCTTTAACGTACTTTTTCACATATCTGCATTTTCAGCATCTTCAGTCTTTTGCAAATAAATTTCAGCTTTCAGCATTCCCACGCATTTTCTGCAGGAAATGCAATTTTTCTAGTTTGAATTAGGATTTCTGTGTGTGTGTGTGTGTGTGTGTGTGTGTGTGTGTGTGTGTGTATTGACTGATTTATGTGACTCTGTTTGTCCTCAGGTCTCTCTTGCAAATGAGATCTTGATCTTAATGAGACTTCCTAAATAAATAAAGCTTAACTAACCAACACTCATGTAATGTGAATGGCTGTGCAGCTGTTATTCATCATCTCTACTGAGACTTGAGAAGGTAGTCCTGTCGTGTGTTTAACACTGGTCTGTGATGATTCAGATTGGTGAGGCTGGAGGGCTGGATGTGGTCGTCATGGTGAAGGATGTTCCGGAAAGTCAAAAAGCGCCACAGCAGCAGCAGCTCGCAAAGCAGTGAGATCAGCACCAAAAGCAAAGTACAAGAACGCGCACACACACACACACACACACATTAATGTTATGACAGAGCCGTTTTCTCCTAGCCAGCACCCTCTCATGTTTCTGACTCTATGTAGTCTGTGGACTCCAGTTTGGGAGGGCTCTCCAGATCAAGCACCGTCGCCAGCCTTGACACAGACTCCACCAAGAGCTCAGGTCAGTCTCCCTTTCCTCTTATTTTTCCACTCCACCCCTTTCCTAACTGATTATCCAATGTATGCCCTCCGTAGGTAACAGCACGTCTGAAACGTGTGCTGAGTTCCGGGTGAAGTATGTGGGAGCCATTGAGAAGTTACAGTTTGACATGAGCAAGACCCTTCAGGAGCCTCTAGACCTCATCAACTATATTGATGCTGCTCAGGTGAGAAGCTGGAGAAAGATAGGGACATGCTTCAAGGCAGCAATGCTTTGCCAGTCACTCCAGGCTTACAGTAATCAATATCATGATCGATATCATAGAGAAGATGCTGTAAATATTCTGCTCATTTTCACAGCAAGATGGAAAGCTACCCTTCGTGCCTGGAGACGAAGAGATGATTCTGGGAGTGTCAAAGTACGGAGTCAAAGTGGCCTCACTAGACCAGTGTGTGAGTAGAAACGTGATATACTGTACTTCAGATTGAATGGTCATTGATTAGACTGTGCGGTATTGCTGGGTCATCAATACAGCCAAAACAGCATGGTTTTGAATTAAATTTATATTTTTTTGACTTGGTTCTGCACAAAGCTGCTGACTCAAACATTTCAACAATTCCCCTGATGTTGCCTCCGCATTATCTAGTTTATTTGAACTGATGCAGTGTGAGCTGAATTTGGGGTGCTGTGCTACACTGAGGATTTACCTCTGAGACCACATTGATCCATGATGATTTATCTTTAACCACACAATACCAATGAAGAAAAGTGTGCTTGATCCAATGAGTCAGTAATGAAGTCCCTTTTATTTGTATCTCTGGCCAGGATGTGCTGCATCGCCACCCTCTGTACCTGATAGTGCGTATGCTGTGTTACGATGATGGCCTGGGTGCAGGGAAGAATCTCCTGGCTCTCAAAACCGCCGATGCAAAGCAAGAGGAGTGCAGCATCTGGGTGTACCAGTGCAGCAGCTCAGTGAGTGTGACAACAACGTATAAAATAAAACAGTTTGTTGGATTTGGGGTATTAAAAATTAAAACATAAATATTTTGGGTAGTAAAAAAAAAAAATCTATATCACCTGTCCGGTGCCATGTCAGTAAATGCTGTTTTTTTAATAATCTGTCTGAACAGGAGCAGGCTCAGTCCATCTGCAAGGTGCTGTCAGCTTCTTTTGACTGCGCTCTGACATCAGACAAGTCCTGAGGCCAGAGAGACGGGACGGCAGCTGAGATCCATCTAGAAGAGAGATGAAACAACTGCAAAACCAGCAACAGTACATCACGAGACAACCATGGCTGCATTGTGTTTGCCAAAAAAATTGCAATCATTTTCCCCTTTTTTTTTCTCAACTTTGCTTTGTTTGCTTTAAGAGAGATTCACTGGAGGACAAATCCTGTGTGTTTTCCATGTTAGTTTGCAGGAAAACATGATTCAGGTTCTCAGTTTGTGATACGTACTATCACCTTCCCATCATCCTCCAGTTGAGACAGAACTACTGTGAATTTGTCTGAATCATTTCCTTGGAATTTGTTTCCGTTACCTCACATGTTCCTTTGACTTTTCATTTAAAGTCGAGTGAAAAAGAAAGTTAAGATAAAAGGGAAATGGTTGCATTTTTTAAAAAAAGCATCCGAATACAGTGTACAGCTTTCAGCACTGCCATGTAAATGAGTCACATTTAAATGTAAATGATGGTACAAAATGTTACATAATGTTGTAACCCAGCTGTGTCAGCATGTGGTAATTCATGGGAGACGTTCATCTGTGGAGAAACGACGCGGTACACAGATTTAACGACATGCACACGGTTCGGTTCTCTTCATGTGAAAACCACTCCGATTCCATTTTAAGTTTGGATATCCTTTTGTGTGTTTTGTTGTGTTTTTCTGAGACAAACAGTATTGGTACAATAGCAGTCACTTTTTGACTCGAAGGTACATTATACAAAATGTTGTAACCTGTGTGAGTCTTACTGTTTTCTCAATTTGTGGGATTTACACATTTTTAATGACTTTTATTTTTTATCTTGTTTTAAATGTCGTTATACTGCAAGTTTTTTGGTACCAAAAGCTTGATGTGATGTCTGATTTAAGTTCTTGTTTTTATGTATTGATTAAAAATGCATTCAATCCATTAGACTTGCTGAAACCACATAAATCTCAGTAGGCTGTTAGAAGCATATGAAAGTGTTTACAGTCGTGGTACTAACTTGACTTCCCCTTGTACACAATAATAGGCCTTTTTCCTTTCCTCCTCGTCAACATGGTCCAATGAAGATTGGGTTGAAAATGTGTGACGATAAGGAAATGAAAGAATTTGATCTGGTACAATAAAGGAGTGGAAGGCTTTTGTTTTGTTTTTGAAGTATTATACTGATTAAAGTGTTATTTCTCCTTTTTCCTTCAGTGTCATCTTTACTGTTGACTGTCTTTTACGTTCTGTCTTATAATTATGAACTTCTGTTTTTGAATGGCTGATAAATGATTTTATATATATATATA
>LKNJ01000841.1:213030-242156 GCA_002120245.1 Maccullochella peelii
AAAAAACGTGCTGCCAGCGATAATTTAGTAAAAGTAGGCATAATTATTTTCAAATGGATCATAAAGGTATTAATATTCTTAAGAAACAGACCAAAGCCTTGTGTTGTTTCATATTTTATTATTCCAGTTTCATTTTCCCATTTACTTGCACAATAGCTATAAGAGTCGATGCAGTGAGAATGAATTAAGTTTATTTTCCCAGTTGTGTGTGTGTGTACACACACACACACACACACACACATATATAACTGCTCACCACCACAGCGCATTAAAACACATTTACTGCCCAGGTTAACTCTGCTTTTTTTGTTTTTAACATTTAAATATCAACAAAACAAAAACCAAATCTATTTACATGAATAGATTATTAAATCTTCCTGTTTCCAGTGAATTAATATTAAACATGATGAAGAGAGTGTATCCGCAAAGATTCACATGCCTCTCTTCTGGTCATTCACAAATCCATGGAAGTCTCTGGTTACAGTTTAAATGCCTAAATATCAACATTATGAACAGCAAGAAAGTTGCTCTGCAACCAAAACGAAGTGAATTACATTGAATGTTTTATATTTATTTCATAACACTATTGATAAACTCATCTTTCTACATTACTGGACCCCAGAGATGAGAAGCTGTAGGAAGGGTATTCCTAGTCTGGATGTATAGAGTGTCAAAGATGGAGATCATTTCAGCTCATTTGTGAACAAAAAAAGACACACGCACGCACACACACACACACCTCAACCATTCCTCTAATAAGGCAGACGACAGACAAAGACAGCCTGAGGTGTCAGACTCGACATAAAGGTAATTACTGGCTGCTGCGGCTCCAGTCAGTCTCATCTTTTCACTACTAAAACAGTACAGGAGGAAGAACTGGAGTGTTGCTGTTCAATATTATCCTCCGTGATAAAACACACACAGGCAGTGTGTGCGCGTGCGTGGAAAAGAATTCGTAGAAGGTGGACGCAGCTCTATCACTCTACACACTTATTTTTGCATCCCCTCTTTCGCTGCCAGTTTGTCTTTGAAACGGGGACAGGGAAGCGCTCCCTCGGGTGCAGCTTCTAGCATATTCCGGGGTTAAGTTAGCACCATGAGGAAAACCTCCAACCTGGAGGGATACTACAGAGTTGGAGAGTCGCACCTATAAGTAGGTAGGCGTTTAAAATCGCTCATGCACGGAGGTGTAATGTAAGCATGTTGACTATGTTCACATTTACAGTTAGTAAGATAAAATACATTGCTGTAGTCTTCTCAGTACTATCGCTTTCAGGACTGTCTGTACAAAGCGGCTGAAATGAATACTGTACATATAACCTTCATTATGTCACATGTCGTCTCGTGTTGTAACAAGGATAAAGACAAGGAAAGTGCATTTATTGCCAGAGGTCATTCACTACAATCATCGTTTTTTAAATCTTTAAGAGTCTTTGTCGGAAACATTAACAGCAAGCATTAAACCCACATACAGTCCCACGAGTCCTCGCAGGGACTGACACCCAGACTTTCTGGCGCAAGTCTGCTACAGTTGCCATGACGACACCCACACAAAGTTGCAGCCGAGGTGATGATACAGCAGTGGCACTTTAACAAGCTCGCAGATGATGCCGGTGAAGATGATGATGACGTCGACCACAAGCGCTGGGGCGATGGTGGAGGTTTTGCTGGCTGGAGGGCAGAGACGGGTGAAGGAGGGACGCTGCGCCCCCGCGACACTTCCTGAGACCCAGAGAGCGACCCGCTCAGTCAGCGATGAAGTGTACAAATGTAACCGGGAAGGCTCCTCTTCTCTTCGGATCGCCCTCGATGTGGCCGAGCTGTGAAGAAAGAAGACAGAGGCGACGTCAGAGGATGATAAAAGGTAGCTACAATTGATCAATTATTAGGTTGGGTCTAATTACAATAAAGTGACAAAATAAGTCACCTAGAGCACAATCACAATACTAAAACACCACTAAACACTAGGGCTGGGTGAAATAAAATGATTTTCCAATCGCTATTGAATGAATATTATGTGTAGACTGTCGTTACTTGTAATAAATGGTACAGTTAGGGATGCATGGTGTGTAAAATGACTTCATAGTGGAAATCAAATTATTACTTGTTTTTTTTAAAATCTGATTTAAGTTCATCTTCTTACAACAATCAAAACAAATGAAATCGGGAGATAGGTGCCAACATCCAGCCCTGCTAAACACCACCTAATGCAGCCACACAGAGTGGACTATGACAGGCTAAAACACAATGAACATCTAAACAATATTGAAAATGACATTCCGTCATTATATTACCTTGGCCGATAAAGAAGACAGTACTTATTATGTCCATTTAAGTCATTTTAAACGTCTTCTATACCTGAAAATAAAACAGCTAGGACATGTTTCTTCTCCAACAATGTTTAGAGAAGTCTACAAAAACACCACAAGCCATAGAGGAAATAAATACAGAGTAATGAGCAATTTGTTGACACAGTCTGAACTGAAACCACAGCAGAGTTAAAACTCATGTTATAAACATCCTTCTGTCATTTGTTTTACTTTTCTTATGAAATGTTTTCCTTCTCAGAAATTAAAAATGAAACTTGGTAGCTTGGGTCATATAATAGGCCTGAATTCCAGCTAAGAGACCAATTTAACTTCCAACTGAAGCCTCACAGTGACTCACTGCAGCTGACTTCATCCCCTCTGTGCTGCCTCATCACTGTGCTTTCGTTTTGACATTTCAGACATACAAAGAGTGATAATGCTGCTGAATGCAGGACAGAGAGGAAGCATGTTGGGGACCTTGGGGGACTTTAGGGTCCATGCAGGGACACACACACACACACACACACACACACACACACACACACACACAGAGACAGAGAGAGAGAGAGAGAGAGAGAGAGAGAGAGAGAGAGAGACTAAATACGGTCATATCTGCAGAGGTGGCTCAGAGGAAAACAAGTTGCAGCTGGTTGATGTTCACACAAGGGGCTCCACAGAGGAAGCAACAGCAGGCGGAAAAAGAGGAGGAGGGGGAATATCAGCCAGAGTGAGATCATGGCTTTTTGCTTTAGCCACCATGGTTACCGAGCGCACTGACATCCAAATGGTGAAAATGGGACCAGAGTGGGACATGAGTTGGACTGGGAGCGCTTTGTGCTTTAATCCGAGGACATACGAGAGTATCCAAAATGTAAAAAAAAAAAAAAAAAACATCAACACACACAACGAAATACTGAATTTGCAGCGTGAGAGATACTGACCCACCACTCCTGGTCCTCCTCGCCATCCACCACGATCACCTCGCCCTCAGAGAAGGTCAGCTCGTCCGGGTTGTCGGCTACACAGTTGTAGATAGCTTTCACTCGCTTCGGCCGCTGTTTCTGAGAGACAAAACAAAGCGAACAAACGGGTTTGCTAGAGTTTATGCAGAAGAGAAAGAAAATGTTAGAATAAGGTGCATTCTTGTCATGTTTTGCCTTTTTTTTTCCTGTCTTTTTTGTTCGTCTTATACTATTGGGATGTTTTTTTATTATTGGCAACTAAGGCTAAGTTACACTGAGAGAAGAAGTCTTCACTGTACGGTGTCCGATTACATTACAGGACGACTATGTACAGTGCCTTCTGGTATTGTTTTTGTTTTTTTAAACCCCTCATTAAAGGATTTTTGGGAGTTTTTACTTTTCTAAACTGAACCATTGTCTAAGGACAGATGGTGATGTGTGCCCTTTGAGGCAAATTTGTGATTTTGGGCTATGAAGGCTGAACGGCTGAAAACATTTTGTGTTCAGTAAATAAAGTGACCTCTTTGAGTGCGAACCTCCTCTGTAATCATTAGTCAACAACTCCACATGCAAGTTCATTTTTTTGCACAATAAAGTTAAATGTGATTTGATTAGATTTTTTATTTCTTTTCAAAAGGACTAATGGTTGAAAAGTAGCAAATATGAGGCCATTAAAAACACTAATTGATCCAGTGATAACTTGTGTTTGGTGCAGCACATGCTCTGAGACAAAGGCACAAAATGAAAACAAAGAAAAAGTTGCTATAACCCTGGGATTCTTCATTGACTGGCAAACTAAAAGAAATGTCATTGTTAAAGTTGTAAATTAAACCCCTTCTTCCACCTTAAAAACCCTTAGAGAGCTAACCAGCTCTTCAACAGAAACTGAGAAAGAAGCCTGTTAAGAGAACAGCACGGAAATTTACTGCATACGTAGACACTGGAAACACTGAGACAATACGGTGACGACCTGCAGCACAACACTAATAACGGAATAAACCATGACTTGGAAAATCAGCAGCCAGCATGAATGAATAAGCATTTTACAATCAACGATATCTGGATGATAATGAGAGGAAGAATGGGGGACTCACTGGGTAGGCCTTCCTCGGCATGGGGGCTGGAGGCAGACCTATGGAGTTCTGGGGGCATCCTGGCACTTCCTTAGCTGGAACAGGAAGAGGAAATTATATCACGACAACAAAACTTTCCACATTTCCACGGAAGAAACGGGATAGTAAAACGACTTGAATGAAACTCTCTGTTCACTGGACAGATACGGACTTAACAGAATTGTTATTTTGTGTCTCTTGTCTGTACACTCACCTGGTCTCTCGATAGATTGTGTTCGATTTAGAGGTCCTCTGTTGAAACTCTTATCATTGCTGTAAAACAAGAAAATAAATGTAAAAAATGCACTCTTATCAACAAAGTAATAGTCCTATAAAGACAAGAATCGAACTGTGCTGCTCTCTAAAACTATCAACAGCTCTGTTACAGATTTATTACAGCACTATCAGCCCTGTGGGAGACAAAAAGACAAAAGGGCGACTGTGGAGGAGAGTTATTGCTCGTCTGGCTCGATGCAGAGCTTAGCTGGAAGCTATTGAAGCAGCTAAACAGAAGTCACGTAGGCTCATTCGTCTTGTGAAACAAACACCACATTACAAGACAAGCATTCACAATAGCAAGATACACAACCCTGGGGTAATGCACCATGCTTCTGCGTATGTGTAGTGAATTATATGAATCTATTGTTTTCCTGTGCAGCTTATGAAGCTGCAGAAACACCACTGAACGCTGATTGCAGACTTTAACACTATATACATGTTTACATTGAATTTAAAGTTGCAGACACCTTGAAAGATTGTGTGTGCAGACATGTTTTTGTTCTTACCCTGCTGGAGATTTAGGTGGCACTGCTCTGGACCCCAGCGGTCCCTGGCCCAACTTGGACTGTATGCTCATGGCCTCCATCTTCGCCACAGGAGGACCAAGACCTGAGACACACAGTAACACCTTCCTTGACTTTTGTTTCACATGTTTGCAAACTGAACACACCATTGGACCTCACCCATTAAACAAAAAAAGCAATTTAAAAGACATCACACTGGGTTTTAGTGATGCATGTTTTTTTGCATGCTAAATGATTAATCACTTAATCACAATAAGCAGCCAAACTGACTAAAATAGACTTATCATTTAAAAAAAACAATCATTAGTTGTCACCCTGGTCTTGAAGCTGCTAGTCCTCTCAGTTTTGTTTCATTTGTTCACTGTAATCATATCATCTATCCACCCATTTTTCTATTTGGAATATAAAAATATATATATTTATAGTGATGTACTGATTTAAAAATGATGTTAAAAACATTTAAATTTAAAGTTAACTACTCAGAGACTTTGGTTAGAGTTTTGCTGATCATGTCCACTTAGAATCAAAGAAGAAATGGGAACGAGATGGTAGTGTGATGGTACTCTTTTGCTTCCCAATATTTTTAACAGTGTACATTTATTATTTAGGCAGATGTAATCAATAAGGTTTGAATAACTTTGAATCTAAAACACTATACTATACTAATGTGCCTTTACTGTAGCAGTTTAAAAAAGAGGAATGGGTATTTTGGGGTCCATACCTCCGGTTGAAGTGAGTCTCATGGGGGGGACAGGAGGGTGCATGTTGGGGGGGTCAGAAGATGACCTCTGTCGGCCAGACAGGTCTAAAGAACTGGGCTTCCAGCTGCTGGACGCTGAAGACTGACCGATCCCCCCCAGACCAGATAACTGGCCTGAGAATGACAGACGGAGAAAGAGAAGGATTATTAAGATGAAGACAGAGAACCGGAGAAAGAGAGAGTGCACTGTACTTTGCCAGAACCAGCATCCACTTCAGTCAAGTCAAGCCGTTTCCATTTGAGTATAATTGAGAGCGACAGTTAATGGGGAGAGGGAATGTGCAGAATGCCGGGGCTGCGGTGAGGGGAGGTGGGCAACACAGCTGGTTGTTTCTCCTGCACTCTGTTGGCAGCACTCCAGACTGCCACTAATGTTATTAAAGACCGACTGTGGAGGACGAGTGACAAGTCGGTTGGCCTGTAAAGCTTTAACAAAGTTTTTTAGCAGCACATAAGCAGACGTTCATCAGTAAAGTTTTTAGATTTTTTTTCTTTTTCAAAAAGTAATATCACACATTATTTAAGCACCTTTTTTCATGAAACTGAATTTGGTATTCCAAAACACTTAATTTCAGTAAAAGAAATCGTGCCCTTTAGATTTGAGATCATTGAGAGTTCACATAGTAAAGAGGTCAACAACTTTCTGGCCAAACTGCCCATCCATCTGTCTCCAATGTGACTGCTCCAGTACCCAGAGACATCTGTGGTGTTGAAACAGGTCAAAAAGTCACTAAGAGCGGCATACGAATTAACATAAAGGCCTTGGAAATCAATGACACAGGGTCAAATGAGACTGAGCCCTCACAGATACTGTAGTTCTCTTCCTCTAGGACATATTTTATAAATATCGCTTCCCAGAGGCAGACAAAGAGGTCATATTCAGGTCAGAAAGGTTATCAGGTTTAGCTGGATTGTGATTAACATCTTTTTCATCCATACAAACTTTGCATACAAAATGCTACTATCTACATTTCCCTTTCATTGTTGTAGTTCTGAGCTTACCCAGGTTCCTCGGGGGCAGGGGCGGAGCAGAGGTGGCGGCGGGCTGAGGAGCGTTGGCGTTGAGGATGGTGCCATAGGTCTCATTGTTGACCAGGTTGGGCATAAAGGCGCGCTGCTTGTCCTTGGCGAGGCTGGCGGCGTCGCGGCCCGCAGAGCCCAGACCGCTCTGGAGGTGGGAGTTACTGCTCGGGGTGTAACAGCTGACCGGACGCTCGTCTCTGCGATGAGGGCTGGGCTGGAGGGGCAGCAAGAGGTCAGGAGGTCAGCGTGGGACAAGGGTAGAGTATGCATGTAAGGATGTGAGATTACATAATGTGAGAATGTAACGGGTCAGACTTGGTTCATCAGATTTTATCTCTTCATTGTATATGTTTACTATGTACAATGTACATCTTTAGAGAAGACAGGAGAGAAACTGGGCATGAGTCAATTATGGAAGCATTTGCCATCAGGACAACAAGAATAAGCACCACCTCACCTGAGGTCACCTTGTCCACCATATTTTAAGTCTTTTCTTCTTAGACTGACTTTAATGTAATGATTTTTTTCCCCAAATGTTGTAATACTTGGTATTTTAAAAAGAAGAAGCAACACATCAGTCACTACAGAAATCATGAACTTAACTTGCAAATTTGTTAAATTTCTGCAATATTTTGACATAAAATTCAAAATCTGTTGCCTATCACCACACTTTGCACACAAAGCTATCCACTGCAGAGCCAATCCCATTAGCTCAGTTCAAATCAAACTACACAAACATGTCCAGTTTTACTGAAAGAATAAACAAAAAAGTCACCAAAGGCAATTCATTAAAAAAAACAAAATACTACAAGTTCAGGATTTTCAGGCAGAAACACTCGAGAACGTGGTGGGACTGCTTTGTAAGGCAAGTGCATGGATTAGAAAGTACAAAAAGAATAATGAATTCAGCTTTTTAGTTTGGAGGACAAAATATTTTTTCCTTCTTAGGTTTCAACATTCTCTAAGAGCCACTGAATTTTCCTTTCATTACTCCTATTATTCTTATTTTCTCACCTGCCTGCCTGCATCGCACTTTGTAAACTCTTCCTTCCTACACTACTCACAAAGTGTCTCTCACCTTCTCATCCAGATCTTCGTCACTTTCATCCAAGTCTTCATGCTGCAGGCACCATTCATACTCAACATGGGCGTGGCCGTTGAATTTCCCTGCCAGCGCTTGGTTCAACTGTACACACAAACAAATCCACACACATACAAACACAAATGAGTGACAGCTCTTGTGTGATATGTTTGCAGGCATAAGCCAAGTCTAAACATAGTAAGCTCACCAGCTCCTCACACTGTAGGTGTTTAAGCCTCCGAGCGATATCCAGCGGTGTCTCCCCGGCCTCATTAGCTGGAGGGGAAAACAACACAAACATATAATCACTGTTGCATCCACATAAGCACACTGCCCATTTTCAATCTTCCCCTTTCATTGTGACATGAGAAATGTGTAATTAGACTGTTTCCCACACTGAACAACTCTCCGGTTTATCTCTGTCCTCCTTCTCTCTGTATCTATTATCTGGCTATTTTGTTGATGTCACAGCAGAGCAGAAACATTAGTGTTGTGAGAAAGAGTTGCCATGGTCTGTTGGCAAAGCCCACACCTCTGGGAACTAAACCTGAAAGACTTGGAACAAGGGGTGTGTGTGTGTGTGTGAGTGGGAGAGAGTGAGTGCGACAGAGAGAGTGAGAGAGGATGAGAGGCAGCGAGAGAAAACATTTGTGTGGGACAGTGGTACAAGAAGTATGCAGATCATTTACTAAGTAAACTTAGTACTTACTATGTGAAAGTGATACAATAATGTTAAAATGTTGTCTATAACTGAATCCTAGAAACCTTGCAGTCTTTAATATTTCAACATTTTTTTAATTTAATGTTCTACAAATTTGCGCCTGTATCCTGTTACAAGACAAAATAAAGCAGGTTGTGACACTAGAATTTTTTTTTCTTATTTAGAAAATTGTGAAATTAGTTAAATATTCCTACTAGATCTTTTTAACTTGTTATAACAAATGAACCCAATTTAAATTCCAGATTAAAATTACTTGATAAGAGGGAGACTTTTTCCAATGATGATGCTAATGATGTTAGACTAAGCTAACCTTGCTAAATGACCAATTAGCTACAGCTAGCTAGCGTCGGTTAGGTTAACTGTTGGCCTAATCACATATTTTCCTCTCACTCTTAATTAACCACTATGTTACATGAATGATACTAACTGAAACACAGAGATTTCTCCATATATTCATGAATAAATAAAGGTTTTACTTATTTATTTACTGTTTAAGCCTTTATCAGCTAAGATATGCCTTAAATTTTAATCATGCAACCAGATTTTGTAGCTAAATCCCTTGTTTGTAACTAGCTAATAGCTAATAAGAACTTAGTAAGGACGTTACGCACAAACCTGTGATGGATTAACGAATAAATGGTGCAACTAAGTCTTCCAGGTGTGAGAAAAGGAAAGAGAGAAAAGCGGAAGGGAAGACATTGACCGTGAACGCAGCACAGCCGCCCTGTTCGCTGCTGGTGTGTTTGCTTACCGATCTCTATGGAGGCCTTCCCCCGCAGCAGCAGTTTCAGACACTCGCTGTTGTCGGTCAGACAGCAGTAATGCAGCGCTGTGCTGCCTTTGACCGTCTGCTTATCCAAATTCAAACTGCCGAGGGACACAGACAGAGAAGAAAACTGTAAATCCCACCACGGGAGGATTAAAATAAAGCCTTGGTTTCTCCTGTCCAACCCCAATGCTCTCTCCACCAAACAAAGACAAAAATTAGCAAATATTTTCTGTCTAGAGTGTTATTTTGCAGATGTGTAATATGTAAAATATTTAAACACTATTGTTATTGTGTTTCTAAATAGTAGAACACAGAAAACACAGAGTGCAACAATACGGAAAGATTGAAAGACAAAAAAAGAGAAAATCATAATTAAGAAAACATCTATCTATCTATCTATCTATCTATCTATCCAAAGAAAGAAAAAAGAAGAAAAACACAAACGTGGATAAAAAAGCAAAATGGTCTTATAAATATTTTAATTTGAATTACAACTGTTAAGTTTTTGTCAAAATCAGACAAGCGGTGTTTTTCTGTGGTGGTGTATTCAGTCAGGTAGACAGTCACGACCCATTCCAGCATATTGTATTCTGTAGTGAAGTGTAATGTATTGTGGTCCTCTGTTGTTTTCTTGCTTTGTTTACCTGTTCTGAGTGAGGAAGTCGACGATGTGAAGAGACGTTCTATCTACCAGTCTGACTGCGAGATGAAGGGCTGTCTCCCCTTGTTCCTGTAATAAAAAGAAAAAAAACATTTACATAAAATGTTTTCATAACACCCCTGGGAACATGTTTTCGAAGAATCATGGAAGAAGGAAGCAACTGATTATTATGAGTAAGAAGTCAAACTCCTGGTGGAAAAAGCTATTGGGGTAAAGTTTCAAAATCACTATTGAAGGACAGACTCAGTTTCAAACATCACACAGGTTAAATATTTTGTGCACTGACGTGTCCATTGGCCAGAGGTATGGGCTCCATGAGGTCGACCCCCTCGGCGTAGACCTGGATGAGGGAGAAGATGTCCCGGGCCTTCACTGCGTCACACAGCGTGTGGAGCCGCGACGCCGCATCAGGACACTTCTTCCTAGCGAAACGTTTCTCGGTGTATTTGGCTGTGATGAAATCTTTCCTCGCCTGCCTGGTGGAGGATGTGAAGAGGCAGCTGCTCAGTTACAGCTGAATCATTTATGGTCTTAATGGGAATGGGTGTGATTATTTTTAACGGGCAATAAAACTGGGGATGCACCAATCAAAAGCCACTGATCGTAAATGGTTAATAAACACACTAAATTAGATGTTTCTGATCAACTGACT
This sequence comes from Maccullochella peelii, assembly GCA_002120245.1. Classification (NCBI taxonomy): domain Eukaryota; kingdom Metazoa; phylum Chordata; class Actinopteri; order Centrarchiformes; family Percichthyidae; genus Maccullochella; species Maccullochella peelii. Next base: position 223,884 of record LKNJ01000841.1, read on the forward strand.
ACCATTTCAGTGCTTGATCAACTACATAATTAGGTTTATTGCAAGGAAAAGATGTCACATATAAGTCATAAAATCTATTACTTCCTATGGTGAATACTCAACTGTTAACTGTGTGTGCTACTACTAGAGCTGCAACGATTAGTCACAATTGAAAGAAAACTACTTTGATAATCGATTCATCGTTTCAGTCATTTTTCAAGCAAAAATGTCAAACATTTGCTGGTTCCAGCTTCTTAAATGTGAGGATTTGCTGCTTTTCTTTGTCTTTTCTGACAGTAAATAAAGAGTCTTTAGGAAAAAAGAAGCAATTTGAAGACGTCACTTTGGGCTCTGAGAAACCGTGATGAGCATTTTTCACATGTTTTGACATTTTATTAATCGTGAAAATAATCGGCAGATTAATCGATAATGAAAATAATGGTTAGTTGCAGCCCTAGCTACTACTACACCTTCAGAAACCTCTCTATAAAATGCACTTTCTTTTGTTTGAGAAAAAATAAAAAGCAGTCCTGTTCAAAGACGAACATGTGTCAAGCAGGTGCAGAGAAGCAAACACATCCACTGCAAAGTGTTCCTCCATGTTTTGTCTGCAAGTCGATCGTGATTTGTTGTTGAGAGATGTGACACATAGAGCATGAATTTAATTTGAACAGCTGTGCAATGAATAATAGTAAAATCATGTGATCAATCTGCACATTTGTAAAAAGTATGATACCTAAAATATTATGTGTGAAAATCTGTTGATAGGTGAGTAAGTACATCAGCTTTCAAGCACACACTAACTATACGCATTTGTGTTTTAACCCCGAACACATGCTGCAGGCATAACAACACACGGCGTGTAATTTTTAAACATAATCATGTCACATAATAACGATCACAGACATGTCATTATTACTATGAAGTTGGGTGAATCATAATCAGCAATAGATCACATTCAGAAAACCTGATCAGTGCATCGCTGGTTGAGATGTGCCAAAATGTCACAGTGATGGTGTCACCAGTTGTTGAACAGCTGTGGCAGAGTGTAATGCGATACAAGTGAGAAGAGAGGGAGGGAGAGTCGAGGGGGAGAGAGGAGGGGTATGGAGGAGAGAAGCTGAAGGGGTGACTTACATGTCACTGGCTGGGTTGGGTTTCACATTTTCGGCACTTAAACAAGCTTCCATGATTTCATTAAAGCCTGCATTCCCCACATTCTTGGCCAGCTGTGGAGCACACAAACACACACACGGACACAGACACACATATTATTTAAAAGCAGTTACACTAGCCATTTTGTGCACCACATGCATTAATTAAAAAGTCATCATGTTTGCCATTTCAACTCCTTCACCTCCATCAGGATATGGTACAGATCCTAAACTGTGTGTGTGGAGCCTTATAAACTGCACAACGCCCGTTTGATTGTGGCTAACACGACTGGCGTCTTAACAGCGAGGAAAGCAATCATGACTGGAAGCATTTAATCCCGACTGTCCCACAGGCTGTAAATCTCTACACCAAACAGTGATTAGAAAGGCTCCAAAAAAATCTCAGCTATTCCGAGTGTGGAGACTTCCTGAGGTCTTGGAGGAGAGAAGAGTGGAGAACGAGGCCCGGGATGTTGCTATTCTCGATTTACTGTCCCCTCTTGTCCTCCTTTCCCTTTCCTCTTCATTCTTCCTTGCTCTATCTACTCCCACTCGTCATCTCCTCCATTTTCTATCCTGCCTAAAGACTCTCCAGAGAGATTTGAGAGGAAAATCAATACAATGGGATGACTCAAACGGCGACAAAAAACAGGGGCCGTGTGGTGATTCAGCGAGAAGACAGGCGCAGACAGTGATTTACCAAGAGCTCGGAGGTGCTGAGTACGTCCAGAGTGAGGGACTGGATCCTGGAGTAGTGGACTCCCAGCTCCCTGTGGATCCCCGAACATTCAATACAGGTGAGGATGCCCAGGTTGGTGGACAGCCACGTTGGATCTGAGAAAGAGAAAAGGGAAAGTGTCAAGAAAATGGAGAGAAGAGGAGGTAAACGGCACACGAGGGGAAAAGAGGGAGAAATTAATATGGGTGACACGCTGTCATTGGGCAAAAACCACTAAAGCAAAAGTAATTTCCGCAGCACATGAGCCAACTTTGATGTGTCCTTGTGGAAAGCTGTGGGCTCTGGAAATTTAATAGCTGCCTGAAGGGTGTTTTTACCATCTCACAGCACACAATGTCAGAGGAAAGTGACCAAGCTGAACTGTAGCTAAGTCTGGCCTAGATACTATGTGTATGCGTGGATATACTGTATGTGTGTGCCATGTACAGTATGTAAAAGTATATACATGTCTGCAGGAGGGAATTTCATGGGATTTGAGAAAAAATGATTGGGGGACTCCATGTATTTGAAAAAGAAAAACTGATTTCAAAGTCGTGGCAGAATATCTTCACAAATGCAGAGGATCCAGTCTGCAAGAGTTCCAGCCTTTTCTGAGCCAAGGAATTACCATACCAAGACCTTATACCAGTGGTTCTGCATCCTTTAGCTCATAATTATGCATATACATCACTGCTAACCCTTTCCCAAAGGCATACCACACATTTTTAGACTTATTTCCTACCTTCTAGGGAGCAGATTATTGAACTGCAGTGTACATATTGTTGGCTTTATTTTTTGACAAAGTCAGGAAACCAAGATTAGGATTGAAGGATTTCCCGCAAGACTTCCTAAAAATATATCCCGGAATTTCACGCCATGAATGAAAATTTGATTTTAACCAGAGAACTGTGGATAATCACTGTTCGATCCTGACTGATCCTGTCCCCGTGTCGGGAGATTTAAATAATTAATGACGTTACGGCTGCTGTGACATCATGCGTAAAATGCGCACAGCACCTCTCTCAGTTTGGAAACACACATATCGTTCCAGTTGCTGTGTGATGGCTACAGGTATCTAATTAACTCAAAGGACAGAGTCCTCCCCACAAACAGGAGTGGGCAACAAAAAGAGCACCACTACTGACATCATCTCTGCAAAACCTCAGGTTACATACTGTACAGTGACATGTGAACGACATTAATCTGCCTGTTACAGAGTCTTAATCACATTAAAAGATGTATTTTCATGGACAATAAAACTGGGGAGGCACCAATCAAAAGCCACTGATCATAAATGGTTAATAAACACACTAAATTAGATGTTTCTGATCAACTGACTACCATTTCAGTGCTTGATCAGCTACATAATTAGGTTTATTGCAAGGAAAAGATGTCACATATAAGTCATAAAAAGTCTATATAATACAAAATGAAAGTTTCTCATTAAATAATGTGATGCACACCTGAAATCTATTACTTCCTATGGTGAATACTGACTGTAAATTTCGAGCTAGACGATTTCACATTGTGAGAAACAATTGTTTCGTGACAACATCAACTGGTAAACTGTGTATGTGCTACTGCTAAAAGTTGTATTTTCATGGACATTTCAATTTGTAATGCACATCAAAATCGTAAACTCAACATATATGAAAGTTTTTGTCATTTTGGAGACAACTGTGCGCCGTCACCAACTAAAGCCATGCAAATTGTGGCAGCAGTATTATCATAATTATTGCATTTTGTGGTCGGGAAATATAGCTACAGCAGTTCCACGAGAGTGTTACTGAGGTTTGGAGAAGTACAACGTCTTTAGCGTGTGAACTCACACATGCTAAAAATCTCAGGTTCCCACAGGTATTTCTCCCGGGAAATGACTCTGGCCAGGACCATTTTTAACAGTATGTTTTTCGTGGTGTTTTCAAGAATGATCTGACTTTTTAAAAGTATGAGCTGGCTTCATTTCGTTGGCAACATGACTATGTAAGTAATCAAATTTAAAAAATAAAAAATATACAAGTAAACATGGTTGTTATGAGAAACAAATGTGGATTTGGTTATTTCTTTGCATTAAAAAGGTTACTACTCAGGACAGGGTTTGTGCAGCTTTTTAAGAACAAAATTCAAGCACTTTCAAGGTACCTAAACAAAAAATGTCCAGACTCTCAAAGCCTTTAATTGTTACTATAAATGCCAGGAGACAACAAATATGACGACGGGATTGTTTCATTTCAAATTTTAAAAGATTTTTGGTTTACATCAGTGATTGTGTAGATGATGAAAGACAAGATTATATTGAAAATCCAGCATCTTTCAAGGAGCAATATTCAAATTCAAGCTTATTTCTAACCTTGAAAACATAACGGTTCAAATTAAGCATTTTCCAAACTTTCAAGACTTTGTACAAACCCTGTCAGGAACTCTGACATGTGTGATATCTGGGGTTCATTGAGTTTTCCGAAACAGTCTCTGCTTGTAACTGCATTATCATTATCATGCACAATGAAATGGTCACCAGGATGGAACAAGTATCATGTCTAATTTGATTTTCAAACCACAGTGAAATAAAATGATAATTAAATGTTGCTTAGAAGGTAGAAAATCAAAAACTAAAACTTGTAGTATGCACTGGAAAAAGGGTCAGCAATAATGTAAAGAATACCTGATTTGTAGTTAATAAGCTTAAAACATGTAAAACCACTGGTGTGATTCTTTCTGTCAGCAACAATCATTTAAAGATCATAAAATTAGTTTTGATTCTGTGCTGTCAATCATTTGTGAGACAGTTGCCACTCACTGGGCGCTCCGCAGTCACAGCACACGTCATTTCCCGTCATCCTCTTGACCTCGCCCAGGATTGCCTTGGTCAGCTCCTGCACGATGTTGTTCTCGCCGACATGCTGGTCCCCTTTAAAGGCCTGATTCAACGCCTCCTCCTTACTGTTCTGCAGCACCGAGATCCAGCTGGAGGAGGGGGGCGAGGAGAGGGGACAGGAGGGGCGAACAGGAGAAGTGAGTCAGGGGAATAATGGCAGAGGAGAAGGAGAAGAAGAGGAGGAGAAAGAGGGTTGAGAGGTGGGGACGGGAGCAGCAGAGGCAGAAAGTCATGTGAAGACAAAATGAGGTGGAGTTAAAAAGGGAGAGAAGACGGGAGTAAAAGGTGGGACGTGGGAGGTAAAGACAAGGCCAAGCGTCTGGCTGGGTGTGAGGTAGGAAGTGTGTGGAAAGTGGCCGAGGTGGTAAACAGGATGTTCTTAGGCACAAGAACACACTGAACACACACACAAACACACAAAAAGGGAAAGAAGGAACAGGCACTTACATCTGACAGTCCTGGTCGTCCTCGGCCTGAAAGTGATACGTTCTGTCATCTGAAACAAAAATGAAATGAGTGACACGACAGAAGAGAGAAGGGGGAGAGAGGAGAACATGAATCAAAGAGCAGTGGATCTCTGAGCGAGTCCCTGCAGAGAGCATTAAAGTATCCTACTGACAGGTCAGGCTGAGGGTGAACCTCTGAACAGAAAACAACAAAAAACTCTTTTCGCTCTTATTCCTGTCAGATGTGAATCACTCGCTAATAACCAGGGAGAGAACTATTTTTACACCACTGTATCCAAAGCAACTTAAACTATGTCGTGTCTCCAGTGGCTGAAGCTTGGCCTCTCCAGCTCATGTGAGGAAAAACTGGCTAAACCTTAAATGAACATGAACCGCAGAGCATGTCATTCCCCTTCTCTCCCCCCGCCCCCATCACTTCCTGCCATCTCTCTCCTGTCAACTTGGTAATAGAAAGACTTAAAATGCGCCCCGTTAAAAAAAACAAAGAAAAAAACAAAGTGTTATTAGCTACAACAAAAGCCTGCAATGGGCTGATGATTCCAAATTAAGTGTTAAGCGTATGTTGTGGAAAAGTTTGCAGAGCGTACAGCTTCGAAAGTGCTTAAATGAAATGATATTATTATATTTTATTTTTTTAAAATGAATTTCTTTCACAGAAATTGACTATTTAGGGAAGAACAAACAAATGTCAACAATTATGCTCATTATCGATTGATTTACAGATATTTTTCTGAATAGATGTCAATAATGAAAAACGTCCATCACAAAATCTCAGACTGAAAAATGACTGAAAATGTTAATCAATTAGCAAAATAGTTCAGCCTTTTTGTTTGCTGTTATTTCATTCTAGGATTGAGACTTAATGCTAGATTGAAGTGTGCTGGATGTGTTAATATATATATTTAAAACTCAGCTTATCTTTGACTTGCTGCTGCTTGCTAACTAGAAAACCCATTTGAAATCCACACTGCTGCATTACAGATCTTGGCCTGCGGCTGCCTGGATGAATGGAGCCAATTAAAATGAGGCATTTGAGTGCAACATACACAGATTGGGAAAAGGAGAGAAAAAAAAGGGGGAAAAGAGGTGGCTAACAGTAAGCACAGAGGAAAAGATAAGGAAGGCGACATATAAAATGAGAAGGAAGGCAAAGAGAGAGGGCTGAACTCACGGGATATGAGGTCAAAGCTTCTCTTCTCGTCCGGATTGTGCTTCACCTGGCAGGTGAGCAGGTTGAGTTTAGCTGGTGGCCGGTTAGCCTGCCAGAGAGAGAGACGAAGAACAGACGGGGGGGGGTAACAACAACAACATAAATGAGGGAGAGTGTTGTTGTGTTTAACCGTATCTGACTGCTGCTGGAGCCAAACGAAACATCTGATAAGCTGCTACGTGTGAGATGAGCTGTGTTGGTGAGAGGAGTTGACCCAGCCGGAGCGCTAAATCTTTATATGCGAACAAACGGAGTTCAAGTTTAAAGAGACTCAGCTGAGGCAGCGAATGTGAGACGAATGTTAACTTGTGAACTCGGCCTGTGCTCTCTGCTGCTAATGCTCTGTTAATATATTCACGGTTAATGGGTGAAGATAATGACCGGCTGGGGAGAGGGCCTGCAGCCAGGACACTGAAACTGTGATGTGTGTGCCGACTGTTCACATGTGTGCATCTAAGTGTGCATTTGTTTTAATCAGAACAAACGCATCGATCCAGTTAGTGTTTACTTACTGTGCCGTGTGAGATGGTGAGGTATCCATTCTTCGCTGTGCACTTTCTCTTCTGCCACACTTTCCTCAACCTGTGACACACAGAAGACAGTGATTAGTATGACACACTGGCAACAGACGCTTATGATAAAATAGTGAATGTTACATTACAGAACACATGGTGAGCAGAGTATTCATATCTATGATTAAAAATAAAAGCTGCATCATTTCTAGAGCTGAAACTCATCAATCGATTAATTGATGAGTTGATCAACAGAAAATGAATCTGCAACAATTTTGAAGATTTTTTTTTTTTTTTAAAAAGTAATTTTTAAAAAATAAAAAACACCAAATATTCTCTGGTTCCAGCTTCTCCAACATGAGGATTTGCTGCTTTTCTCTGTTTTGTATCACAGTAAACTGAAAACCTTTAGGACTTGGACGGTTGTTATTTCAAGATGTCACCTTGGGCATCTGGGAAATTGTGAAATTGTGTGCCTTTTTTTAGACTTAAATAATCGATTTGTTAGAACAAGTAGTCAGCAGGTTCATCTGTTATAAATGGATTCACTTTCTAGTATGAAAAGTCTTATTTTAATGTATTTATAACAAATGTTAAAGTCAGTACAAAAGAAAAACATACGTCTACAACCATTATGTAAAGTAACCTAGTACTTTTTTCCCCACCTACAGTACCACACAATTGATCTTGTAAAAGTAAAACTCACCCGTCACTTTTCTTGTAAAGGTACCCGCTGCGCTCTGTGCCGTGCTCCTTGTTACCCTGCGGCTGGTGCAGGCTGTAGGTGGTGCTCTGCCGCACCTGTGAATCCTGGGACAACACACACAAACAAACAAACAGAGACGACAAATCAGAGCCTTTATACAAAAAGGAACCTAAATATAAAAAGCAGGCGCTGCACGTAGGATTTGCAAATCCACACTGCAGTCAAGTGGGAGCCACTGAAGCATTAAATGGCTCTGAATTACGCTCTCTGCTTCATGGTCTCCTGCTCCTCTGAGAATTTCGGAGCAAGTTTAGACAACAATAGGAAAATTGCTGCTGTGAGCCTGAATGATTTTGTACACATAGGGACAAGAAAATAAGAGAATCTGCAACAGCAGGTGGCCAAAAGCTGTCATTTGCATTTTAGTCTCATAAGCAAATCTGAAAGGATCAAAAGACTTAGTTTTAACAGATTTAACCTTAACTTGATTAAATTTAACTTGATTTGTCTTTTGGATATTCAGGTTTGACTGCAATGGAACAACAAGGACCAAACAAAGGCCAGATTTTTGTAGGAGTGATGTCATTTCCCTTCTGGAAACACTATGGGAAGCAGAGAGGACGACTTCTGAAGGCAGGCATTGACAGGGCTTTAATGGTTTTATTGGTGTGTGCCGTTATCAGCAGGCGCACACACACACACACACACACACACCCGCGCGCGCACACACACACACACACACACACACAGGATAATCTTGGAAGAGCAGGAATCCAGCTCCAGCTTTTCTGATTGAAAAGCCATTTAAAATAAAAAGTACAACTTAAATGAACCAAAGCACTGAAACATGGCAATGTCACATTTGAACAGAAACATGGATTATCTGCTGCTGTCAAAGAACAGAAAACAGACCACTGATCTAGCACTACAACTGAAGCAACGCCACAATGAAAACAGGATGCAAACAACCACAGAAAAGTTTGTTTTTCTTTCTTTTCAAGAAATCCACTTACTCTCCTAGACTTGTTTCACAAAAGACGGAGGCAGCGAAGGAAAGAAGAAAACAATCTTCAGGTGAGACCAGGAGCTGCTGTAGTCTGCAGCATATTTAATAGTCCGCTAAGCACAGGGCTGGGGTCACTTAAAAATCACATCCACTCATTGGGTGGTGGAGAAAATGGAAAACAGTAATTCATGTATGAAACAAATAGGAAACAGCTCAGGCTTTTCAAGACAGACTGAAGGTACAATTTCACAAGAGATTTGCTCTTGCATCAGCTGATACATGGTAGTGTGGACCCCAGCCCTGACAGGGTGCTACATTAATACAAACCATGTTAAATTTACATTAGTGTGTGTGTGTGTGTGTGTGTGTGTGTGTGTGTGTGTGTGTGTGAGAGTCTGAAGTGAGCTGAAGGTTAAAGAGTCGTGAGGTTCAGGATCATTTGTATGAAATATAATTTGATTTTAGAGCAGATTTATAGGAATTAAGAAGACTAAAATGTGATATATTTGACTGACATGTTCTTTGACACTGAAAGGTCATAGAGGACCTTCAGCACCATGTGTGTGCATACGTGTTTGTGTGTGTGTGTGTGTGTGTGTGTGTGTTGTGATGTTACCTCCTTCTGCTCCACCTGTAGTGCTGTCTTGAGGACATCTCGTAACTGAGTCAGCTGTTTCCTCTCCTCATCCTGCACCTGCTTTATCTGTCATAATGGAAAGATCAAGAAAACAGCAGAGAAAGAACAGAGAAGAAACACATGATGTATACGTGATAGAAATGTCAAGAGTCACGTGAAGGAAAGGAGATACCAGAGCTGCTGGTTTTTCTCACCGTGTGCAGATCTGTGGCCAGTTTTTCTATGGAAGGTTTCAGGTTGTCCACGGCTTTCAGACCATCCTGAAAGAAACTGAACCGGAAGCATGTGAATTTAACATATTGTGAGCACATTAGCATCACAGAACTGCCACAAAATGGGTCTGGATTTACATGTGAGTCACTGAAATTGTATAAACTGACACTTTTCAGGAAACATGACATTGGTAATCACAAATCAAAGGCAAAACACTGCCCTCAACACATTTCCCTACATCCCCAGCAGCTATAATAAACTGTTATATAACTAAACATGTTTTTCTGGTTCACTCCAAAACAAAGCAGTTTAAATGGGTATAGGATTTGTTGGTCTTACTTGCACTGTGCGTGGAAGTACTTGATGAGGTTCTGCAGCAGGTCCACCCCCTTCTTGATTTTGATCTCATTGACTTTGAGGAGATACTGTGAACATATTGAATTCAGATTTAATCCGACAGGGTGAGGCCGGATTCAGTCAGAGGGAACAGCAACTCGGGCTCCATCTCAAACATGTACATCCCTTTTATCTCATTTCCACTTCAAAAAAAATCTTCGTCTTTCAAGCAAAACATCAAAGAGGCACAGACCACACAAACAAACCAAGTGTGATCTAAGATTTGTATTCCATAAGGGTATACACCCATTCTGAAATATATATGTTTTAGCAAACTGTGATCTGACTCCCAATCATTAGTCCGACTAACCTCACACATCTGCAGCTGGAAGAATCTCCTCTCCTTCTCCATCTCTTCAGCGATTTCCGCCCCACTGATTTCTGTCCTGATCATCCCGTGCTGCCTTGCGTGCTCCTTCTTCTCCTTCTCTATCTTGGTGCTGGCAGGAAGTGACATCACAAGGGTCAGAGAGCACACGGCACATCCATGACAGCACCACAAACGCGCCAAAAGTGTGGTATTGTGTAAAATCAGCCCTGTTGCTGTCTGGCAACATAAAGGAGCAGCCTTGTTGAGGGAAGGTGGTTGCCTGAGAACGATTATGGGTTAGAGATTGTTAGTTTTAGCTATAATGTTAGAAATGACTGGGATTTGATGGGTTTATGGTGTAACAGTAATGTCAGTGTGTCTGTGTAGGTTCATCTAAGCCATCCAGGTAGTAAGCAGTCTTCAAACTTTAAAATGAAGACATGTGATGTGTTTTTAAGTTCTGTTGTCGGGCGAGGTAACCTCGGCATTTAACCCGGTAGGGACACAATGTCTCCTTATGATGGAAGACATGATCCCTTCTCTTCCTCTTACAACACTGCCATAACTAGACCTATATCACCACCAACTCATCCCCATTGTAGGAATAAAGCCATCCCTGTAGAAAGTGATGTTAATGGACGTGTCCTGAAGGCATTGTATCCTCCACAGGGTTAAACACAGGTTTCCCTACCCGACAACAGAACTAAAGAAGCCATTCAGAGGCACAGCAAACAGTTATAACCTATTTTATAGTATTCCATTTCCAGATGTTCAATGCACTTCATGTAAACTCACAACATTTGTGTAGGAGAAACATCTGGCTAATTGCACTGGTGGTGCACTGAAATGATTGGAAAAAAGACCTGTTGTTTGAACTTGCCAAGAGAGGACTTAAACTGCACTGAGCTCATCAGTGCTTTTGGAGGGTGTCAACTTTTCCATCATTAGCATAAAGCTTCTAAGCAAAATCAAACACTTCTTGTTGTTTCTCACTGATGATGGCAATTCAAACCGCTACATAAAGCAGAAGAAATTAGAAAGCAGATGTCCGCCAGCGGTAATTGCTGCCACTGAGTCAGATTGTTATAACTGTAAGTTCAAATCCCAACAAGGGGAATCTATTTTGATACATAATTGATGTGTGTTAGGTACTTGGTTATGTGTAGGTATTATTATGTAGAGATGATTAAAGTTAGGTACAGGTTTAGAAGGTCAGGGATTGACTTAGAAGGCCATGAGCAAATGATGTTCTTGCACTGGTTCTGGTGAAACCTTTCACACGCATGGTTTCCTGACAGTCAGCGTTCAGGGCTGATTTTTCGCAACTACCATAATCTCTGCATACAGTATCTCACACAGGCAATCAGGAAAAACACACCACAAACAGGAGGGGAGGAGGCACCAATCCATGCAACAGGGCATTCTTTTCATATTCCCTACAAAAAGGATGCAGCAGTTTGCTCCCTCTCAGAGAGACGAGTGTGTCGGTGATCGCTAGCCACTTGAGAGCTGTTCATGTGCATCAAGACAGACTTCAATCCCTCATGTTCAACTGTGTTATCTGTGTGACCTGCAGCTAGGTCTCAGTGCAGTATATGACAAAAACAAATAAATACAAAAAGGCCATTCCAAAAACTCCACTTTAAACTGGGAAGATTAAAGTGGTGGGACTGCATGAGCCATCTTAAAACATTCTGATATTATATAAAACTACCAACTAACCTTAAAGGAATACTTTGACATTTTGGGAAATACACTTATTCGCTGTCTTGCATAGAGTTTGGTTTTGCTTTGGGTTTTTTGCTAACCGTTTCCCCCTTATTTTCAGTCTTCATGCTAAGCTAAGCTAACCGTCGATTCAAAAAATGTCTAGCTATTCCTTTAACAATCCTTCTCCTTTGCCGTGTTACTCCCTTTATATTGTGATTCATGATGTCTCAACACTTTAAAAAGGATGGAAAAAAGAAACTTCTGGATTCTTGCTGTCGCACAATAAATATCTAGTGTCCATCAAGCAAAGTGGTTTGTATTTACTCCTTTATTTTGACTGCACACCCTGATTGGGTTTCACACTTCTGCAGCTACATCGAGCTTCAGTTGTATTGTTAATATTCTTTGTTAGGCAGGCAGGATATTATAAATGAAACAAACTTTGGCAGGTTTAACTCGTAAACTCACCATTTTGCCAGTGTCAACAAGCCAAATTTAATTTCATTGCGAGTACACTACTGGCTTTTGTCAGCACATGAATCTTCAGCCCTGACAGCATTACAGCATCATCAGGGCTGCGACTAATAGAGAGACACACGTTAGCCAGGCTGTTTGGCCGCCAGCCAAACTGACAGTTGCTCAACTGATGATTGGGCTGAGAATCCGTTCACTTTCAGTCGTGTCAGTTCAAGGAGTCATTCACCAAATGGGGAAAAAAAAACAAAGACACTGGACTTTTAGTTTTTGTAGATACATTCTGCATTCAAATTTAGGAAAAATGGTCTGATTTTAGTAATTACATTTCCGATTAAACACTCCTCCTGAATTAAAAGCATTCAAAGTGAGACAACTCCCGACCTGCAGACTGAAAACAGAATTCAAACTCGGGTGTCGGATGCAAAGAGCTTGCAAACCAAATTAGGGAATCAGAAATCAGTTCATCTCTCTGTGTCTGTGAATATGAAAACAGTCTGTTATTGTGACAGCAGAGAGATCAGAGACGACCACTGATAAAGAAGAGCGGCAGGATGTGTCGGGGTGTTTGGGTAGTTTCCAATCAGGCAGAAAACTGAACTCTATTGATGACCTCTCTTTGCCATCAATAGAGTTAAATCATAAGAATAAGTTGGGACGGTCAGGAACGGTCACATAGCATCCGGCTGAGCTCCTAAAGTGAGTACAAAGCTCGTACTGTCTGATCGAAACGGTTTGGAGAGAAGATTTATTACCCTTTCAGTAAAGAATGTCCTTTGCAGCTTGTAAAATATATGAAAGTGCTATAAAACGTCATATGTTCTTTGCATGCACAATCACAATGGTGTGTCAGTGTGGAGGTGGAAAGGTGGAGAGGGCTGGTTATTCACATTATCAAGGATGTGTTGACACATAATCACAGGGGGGAGGTTAGAGGGGGAGAGCGGTTAGTCGAGACAGAGACAAGAAACATACTGCACATTTCATTTGAACATACTAACTGACACATGTGTGGCTTTAAATCCGCAAGTTAAGACTAGTTTGAGCTGCTGAACTGATAAATTCAAACTAATGATGACTGTTTAATCACAAGGTTTTAAGCACTGGGCCAGCATGCCGCACAGTTTTCACCAATCAACTAACAAATCATCAAATGTCTGGTTCTATTTATGGAAAATGAATTAAAAGCTGTCGAGTAAACATATGAGGTTTCTTACACTTTTGTTTCGTAGTCCTTCCAGGCTTTGTCAAAAGGCTTTTTCAGATCCTGTGAAAAACAACACAAAGCAGAAAGTAAAATTGTAAGCAATAGTCAGGAATATAGTGCTCAAATGATTAGCTAGTAATTGATCAGTTAATCAACAGAAACTTACTCGATAAGAAATTCTGATATGACAGAAAGCTCTAGAACAGCTACTTAATGGGCATTGTGGTGAGACTGTTTCCACTTTCAATCGCAACAATATTGGTAATTGATTAATTTTAATTGTAAGTAATTTATCAAGCAACATTTTCTGGTTCTAGCTTCACAAATTTGAGAATTTTCTGCTTTTCTCAGTTTTATATCATCGTAAAGTGAATATCTTTGGGTTTTTAAAGGTGTCACTCGCGCTCTGGGAACTTGTGGCAGGAATTTGACATTTTATAGACCAAATAGTTCAAAATTTTGGGAAATAGGCTTATTCGCTTGCCAGGAGTTAGATGAGGAGAACGGTACCACCTTCATGTCTGTACAGTAAATATGAAGCTGAAGCCAGCAGCTGATAAGCTTAGCTTACCATAAAGAGAGGAAACAGCTGGCTTAGCTCTGTCCAAAAGTAACAAAACCCACGTTGCAGCACCTCTAAAAGCTCACTGATTAACATGCTACAATATATCTCCTTTGTTTAATCTACAAAACAAAGGAGTATAAAAACTCCTCCAAAACTCCATAGTATAAAAACTACAATTTGTGGTTTTATGAGAGGTTATGTACCAGACTGGCTGGGCTTAGTGACTTTGTGAGCCTTACAGGTGCTGGTAGGCAGATTGTGTTACCTTTGGACAGAGCCAGGCTAGCTGTTTCCAGTCTGTATGCTAAGCTAAGCTAAATGGCTTCATACAGTATTTTCTTACTTACACACACAAGAATGGTTTGAAACTCCTCATCTAACTGTTGACAAGACATATAAACAAGACGGATAAGAAAATGTCCCAAAATGTAGAGCTAACAAAGCTACTGTATGCGTGTGTGTGTGTGTGTGTGTGTGTGTGTGTGTGTGTTATCAGGTGTGTGTTTCTTCACGATGTGAATCAGTAAGATGAATCATCCTCCTCACAGATGCAGAGCAGCCCACAGCTGTCTCATCAGGGAACTGGGCGAGGTCACGGTGGAGGTGTTTTAGGGAAAGCAGAAGCGCAGTGCGATTGCTTTTGGCATTCGTAACGTGATTCCTCTGTTCACGCCGACAACAGGCAACACTGATTCCTTGTCGTCATGGGTGTGCTTTTCAACAGCTGCTTGAGCAAAGCGCTTGATTAAACAACATCCCTAACGTTGTGTGTCTGATTGAACAGTGATTAGGACAAACAGAAGCAGACATTACTGGGTGCAATTGGCCGCGTCATTTACTAAAAAATACAGTTCAACAAAATTAATTGTTGCCCGATACCAGAGCCAACATTTAACTCAAATGTTCTCTTTGCAACTAAATACCAAAACTACAGTAAGCACCTGCTGAATCATGGCAATGAGGTTTTTAGCTCAAGAAAACTCAAACCCATACTAACATTTAGCCCTGAAACCTTAAGCAGCACTCACAACTGGCTTACTGTGCATTTCTGTCCATGAATGTGAAAAGCACACATATTTCTGTTTGGCTGGACAGACAGCTTATGGCTTTAGTGCATTGTTAGAGCTCCAGAGAGGACTGTGTTCCCGCAGTTGACCTCCACTTCAACAGCGAAGGAGTGGCAGGCTCAACCTGTCAGCCCACAGGTTCACGGTCTGGTTCACTGTGCCAAGCCATTCAGTCAAACAGCTCGAGGGCAGAAACCACCAGATGAAAGAGAGCATAAAAGACTATAAAAATACAAAAGGAGCTGAAGACCAAAGTGGAAAAACGAGCCTGTGAAGAAAAAAAGCAAAAGCCGCTGACAAAACAAATTGCAGGTCAAGAGAGAGCCAGAAAGAAAAGAGAGACTGAGCGGAAGGAAATGTCAGAGCCAGAGAGAGGAGAAAAATGGTAACAAATGGCTAAAAATACCAGATACAGGCACCGCTGGGCAGAGAATGGCAGAGCAGAATAGGCCAAGGCACGGGGCAAAACACTCCCTGAGAGAGCAGCGCTCCCTGTCTGTCTGAATCCAAAGGACGGAGGAGGAATGTCATGCCCTTGACAAGGGCCTCCATTTGCAAACTTATCACTCCTTACTACCTACTACCACATGTCCAGGAATAGCACTTCCTGTTACACATTCCTCACACCTTTTCCCACCTCAGTAATGAATGTACAACCTGGTCAGCAGAAACGAAGGCAGAGTTTAGTTTGGATCTGTAGTGCTGGTGCACTAGATGTGTACACTTAAAGGGCCAGTTGGGCGGATAGTTTGTTTTGTGTGTTTTTTTGGTTTTCAGATCCCTCTGCCTCCACTGAATACATGGTTTGTGAAGCTCACAGCATTGATGAATTACATTTCAAAGAATCAACAAAATGCGTTCCCAGAAATAGAAACTGTTATGCCGGGATCGGACTACACAATATTTTTGTCTTTCAAGATGGTCACTGTGTCAGATTAGGCAAACAGACTCTTTCTTGGCTAGGACACATGGCAGACTACTTGTTAGACCCCAATCAATCATAGCTTGTTGTGTTTCATGACTTGGTCACCGGGAAGGAGGTGCAGGAGGAGGTCCGACAAACAGTACAAAAGCCAAAGAAGTTCAATTTACTATTGCAGAAAACAAAAATCAGAAAATCCTCCCAGCATCAAGCTGGAACCAGAGAATTTTTTGTCATTTGTGTTTGAAAAATGACTTGAACAATTATCAAAAGCATTGCAGGTTAATTCTCTGTCAGTCAACTAAACAATAATTGACTAACTACTTCCTGGCTGTTACTCTGGATAATTCACAGACCACAGGGAGTACATCTGTGTAGAAAGTAGTAAGCAACCAGGACACTACAGGGTTTCTGCAAAGTCATATTAGGAGTGGAGGCAGAAAACTCACGAGACAAACATCTCAAAACCTGGACAAATAAAACCAAAACCTACATGGCTAGATACCACTAGAAGTAAGTGGGAAAATAATTTGGCACTTTTGACCCTTTAATCTTCTCAATAACTTCAAACACTCAACACTCAAAGTTCAATAACTTTAAACACTACTGATGCTGCTGATGTTTTAGTTGATAGAGTATGTTGTATGCAAACTAACGAGGAAAAACTTTGATTAGTAATCCGCTCTTATCTAAAATTTCAAACAGCAAGCATGCGTGGGTGGTTCGGGTGTTCATGACCCACTGAACCACAATGAGACAGGGTACAGCTGGACTCGCATCGCCGCTCGTTCCAAACAGCATTAGACCACAGACCTCTCTCTTCACACTCCTTACTCACACATACACAGTGGATTCTGCAGCAACTATCCAGACACTGTAACTGAATAGTGATAAGCTGATATGACTCATGGTAGGTTAGAAAGAGACTGGTCAATAAGCAGAGGATGAGAGGGTTGGCTGCAAGCATGACATCATGCCGGCGTCCACTCTGAAAGTCCGCTGTTAGCAGAACGGTCTTGTGGACTCAGCACTTTCCATTTTCCACTGACTGGAGTGTGTGTGTGTTTTTATCTTCAGTAATAACACTACTGGGTCTTCCAGGGACCCCACCCAGCCTTTGTTTCTAGTACTGCACTGACTGAGCTGTATGTAGTAAAGACTACTTCAGTTAAATATTTGCTTTTTACAGTAATTTCCCAAACACTTTACCCACTTTCCTGTGCCCTTCAACACTATACTACAGAAAGCACAGATATTAAAAAGGCAAGAACTGATGGCAGTCTAAAAATGACAGTCACTTTTTTGTTCTTTTACACATGAAATGCTAATTGCCCTCTGTCATGAAATGACCATGACCAAGGAGACAGATGAGGTGGGAAATGGTGGGTTTTTAGCAGAGTAACAGCAGTGACAGGTTGCTAGGTGGAAGCCCTCTAATCTTCGATCCATTAGCGGCTGATTCCCTCAGGGTTAGTTCATCGCACTCATAGCCAAAGACAGCACTGGAAGAATATTAACAACCTCTGAGGGAACAACGACCACCAGAAAGCCATTAAGTCCTGAGTTAAATCAAATAAAAGGGCTGGTGACTCTTATAGTTGGACGCCTCGCTTTTCAGTGCTTTCGTTGGATTGGAAAACGCCATAAATACTCACAAATTGTCATACACATGTGTAAATCTTGTTTGCGTTTACGGATCATAAAACACACATTCATCATCAATATTGAGACTAATTTCTCTCCATAGACTTCTCTGATCTTTTAAATACATCTCTCTTCCTCCCTGTCAACCCATTACTTCATCTCACTCTCCTTCCTTCTCTCCCTTCTGTCTAAACAGCCGGCTGGTCTGGACTTCTTCCTGATTTCCCCTCTCCAAACAGGTACTTCCACTGGGAGTGGATAGGAGTGAAGAAGCAGGATAATGACAGAGGAAGGGGAAGATGATGAAGGGGAAGGTAGGGCTGAGGGAGCAGCCTCAGGCTATGGAGGTGAGGATCAGGTTGGGAGGGTGCAGAGATGACTCTTTCTCTACTTGCTTCCCTACTTTTCTTCTTCTGACAGTGAAGGCTTGTGAGTATCAGCACCACGGTGGTGAGATACTGTATATAGGAGTGAGTGAGTGAGTGAGTGTGTGAGTGTGTG
>LKNJ01000841.1:242203-252450 GCA_002120245.1 Maccullochella peelii
TCTGTGTGTGTGTGTGTGTGTGTGTGTGTGTGTGTATCCTGAGGTAGAAAATAACCAGCATCTCATTAGCCCCATGTCACTGGGGTAATGAGAATCATCAGAGGGCTAATGAGCAATAAGTGGGTAAGCATTAAAAATGTGACTGCCTGCCGCAGCCAGACTAGAGAGTGAGGGGGTGGGCGATGGGGACAGAGTGGAGGAGATGGGGGAGGAAGAAAGATGAGGAGAGATAGTAGTGGAGTCAAGAGTGAGACAAGAAGTCAAAGAAAGGAAATCATGGAAGGACAAACAGTTCAGAGGTCGAGACAGAGCCAAGTGGCCAAGGGTCATGGGGACAACCGGCGTTTCTGTGACAACCAGCCTCATTACGGAGCCGGCTTAATCGCATCATACCTCGGTGGAAACTGCGGCCAATCATGTGCCAGGAGAGTGAAAGGTCACAGACCGCCACGGACAGTAACGAGTGCTTATTGCATTACAGAGCAGCAGAGCCTGTTAGCGAGAGTCTGTCTGGGTTTAGTCCGGTTGGTGGACGCACATGACTGACTGGCTGACTAACTAATGGGTTGCATTAGTATAAAGGGTCCACTCCCTCATAAAACCTGTATTTTTATGAGCACAAGCCTGAACTCTACACAACACTTCCTGTTCAGTTGCAGAGTAACATAAAACCGTGCTGTTTTGTTGCCTTACCCCTTTGACTCCCTTCAGGTCTCCTTTCAGCAGGCTGTCCAGAGGAAACGTGATGATGTTGTTCATGTTTTGGAACTGGAGGAGGGTGAGTAGAGAGACAGGTAAGAGTTGAAAGGTTACATCAGAGGATTTAAACCTGCAGGAGAGTGAAAGTCAGGGACGCCCGACGCCACTGAGTTGTAATCCTGTTAGTGTCCTGTGTGTTGTTTGGGTGTGTGTGCGTGCAGTGTGTCCAACGGGAAAAGAGGGAGGCACTCAGGTAAAATGTCATGTCAGTTTTCTTCTTTTATCTTCAGTAAATGATGTCGATAAGAGGCAGAATGAGCTAAATAATGAAATGGCATCAGGAAATACCATTGCTGAAGCAATGTGGGACAATTAGTTAATTATATTTTGTTACATCTCTCTTATGTCTAAAGTTTGCACCCTCTGCACCATTTGCACCATCTTTTTAATGGCTAAGAAATCAAGATTTCATATAATTAAAGTAAAAAATATAAAAAGATGCATTATGAGACAAGTAACTCCCCTGCTTGCAACTAACTGATTCAAGGCCAGCCTGTGTGTGTAATGCTACACATCTAATCTAGGAAGCTTGCTAAAGCTTTGAGAGATTACATCTTCACGTCCAGGTCAGGCGGCAGCTCATATTTCTTTAATATAAAAGTGTTGAGATAACACAAATACAAAATCTCAAGCTCCTGGTCCCAGTGTGAGTCGATACAGTGTCCAGGGGCAGCGACAGACCTCACATGACGGTGTCAAATTTTTCTAATAAAGCTTTGGCTTCAATACAAAACCTGGCTTTAACAGAGCTGGATCAGGTTGAATTAGATCCAGCAGATATTTGGTGTTGAAGCGGCTCTCTGGCCGTCTCAGTGGAAAAGTAGAGCTACCTCCAGAGGGCTTTGAGTTCCAGCTGGACTCGGCATGCGCTTGATGTGTGTGTGTTAAAGAACACACACAGAGACTCAAGGGGATTGAGACAATTAGGGATAGGATGGAAATCTTTCTTTGTCCCAGAGGATTTTACCCCTGCTAACTCCATCCACTCCTACGACCCACAAATACGCACATTTACACACACACACACACACACACACACACAGTGTAGACTCACCAGGTTTTTGAAGAGCGCAGTGAGCTCCTTGGTGAAGACGGAGAACTTGAGGAAAGCTGAACCCAGATCAGGATCATCTCTGTACACACAGTTTTCTCCAAACTTCTCTAGGGCCTGAGTGTACTGCTCCTCGTTCTCTACATGGGCTGGAAAACACACACACAGAGAGAGAGAGAGAGAGGTCAGCTTTGACAGGTAGAAGGAATCAAACTAATGTCTTTCACTCTCTGATTGTTACAAGTCACAAATCAATCACTGCGAACAAAGTGAACAAAGATCCACTTTTCCAGCTGGTCGATCCTTGCATTACAGTTCAGGGTTTTCCCACAGAGTTGGTTTTCTCTCACTGTTTTAAATCATCGTAAATTAAATATCTTTGAGCTGTTGGTTGAAGAAAAGAAGCTGTTTAAGGATGTTACTTTGGACTCTGGAAAATTGTGATGGGCATTTTTCAATATTTTCTGACATTTTACAAACTAAACAATTGAACAATGATCGCCAATGAAAACAACTGTTAGTTGTCATCCTACTTCTGACAATAAAAAAAAGACAGAGCAACCACGTAGATGTGGAGGTGAAGGAGGTAAGTGAGGGGGTTACAATTTTCTCATCTTAAGTTTACTTTTATCCAAATTTTTGATGAGGCTGTGATGTTGAAATCTCTACCTCCACTGGCTGTGATCAGACATACACATTTTTGCATCCTTCTCCACACTCATCCATATTTGCTTTTCAATTTTGCTTGTTCTTTTAAACGACAAGAAATTAATATTTTGATCCTTGTTTTAATAATGATTGTACTCAGGGGGGCGAGAGATAATGACACCCATGGGAAGACAGAAAGAAACGAGAGGCAGGACCAAAGAGAAACGAGCGACAGCAAAGGAATTAAATTGAAGATGGATAGGAAGAAGAAAAGAAAAATACACTGAGTTGGCCCCAAAACCGCCAGTCAGTTAGCAGTCAGGGGGAAACCCATAAACTAGCTGTGACCAAAGTCTCCTAGCGTGTCTAAAGTCGACCTAATCTACCACAGGGATAGGCCTAGATCATTCCACTTAGTACACTTCACGCCAGACTAGGCAGCTGATAACAGCAAATGCCTTTGGGACAACGCTGGAGCAGGGGAAGGAGCACTGGGGACTGTTGCTATGATGACGCTCACTAAGAGAGGTGGTGGAGACAGAGGTGGGGGTTTGAGGGAGGGACTCGAGGAAAAAAAAGGGGGGGGAGGGTGTAAAAATATGAGGATGTACACTGAAACACACCTGCTGCCATAACATGACTCAGCTTTTTGTCTTCCAAACACACACATACATAACAGACACAGGCGCACAGATGTGGCAGGTTTATAGATGAAGCTGGATGAGCTCATGTCTCCGCCACAGAGATATCCATCATGTTATTAAAAGGGGAAAGCTGAAAGCCTCCGAGTCACTTCACATCAGACAAATCTAATTTAAGCCACCAAATATCAACTGCTGCAGTAGGTGAGCTGGATGATAAGGCTCCTATGAGACTCTGTGCACAAGTGGCAAAATGAGTGTTGAACAGCTACTAGTATAAAGTACCTGAGATAGTAGTTTGTTTTATTCCCACTACAACTAAAGAAAACAGACAGAAAGTTGCTTTTTTTTTTTTTTTAAACAAACCAAGCCCTTTTTTATTAACTGATTAATGGTTTTGTCTATTTAATGTTATATAATTGCTTGTTTTGCCCAACCAACAGTCCAAAACCCAATTCATAACAACATAAAACAGAGAGGAGCTTGACTTGTGCTGTGACTTAAATGATTATTCAATTATTAAAATTTGTTGGCGATTCACTTTCTGTTGATCAACTAAATGATTGTTTTAGCACTAGTCGCTTATTTTGTTTTTCAAAAAATACATTACATGAAATTTATGTTCGAACATTTCTAAAATACATACGATGCAGTTTATACAGATGTTGGCATGACTCAACATTTGTTTTGACAGCGGAGACATAATTGGTTTTGTTTTCATTTATAAGAGGCTGGTGACATTTAAGAATACATAAAGAAAAAGTTTGAGGAAAAAATAATGAAATAATCCTTTTGCAGTTTCTGGTTCAAAGTAGTGAAATGTGTCATACAGAGAAATAATAAAAATCAATGTGTCAGAAACCAACGCTCACCACACACCCGCAGCCTACTGTTTCCACATCAGCTCCAGCTGTTTGGCTGTGGCTCTGCCAGGCTCTGAGTGGACCAGGCGATGGCCTGCTGTTGTTTTTGAAGTGGCACACGAGAGCTCTGAGCTCCACTATTCAGCGCCGACAAACAGTCTAAACCCCCCGGGGCTGCTTAGTGAGTACATGTGTATTTTGTTGTAACATGACCTAAACACATAACATATGCAGCGTACAGCACAGAGCAGCTTTGAAGCTCAAAGGGCTGCATGACACATTGAGCTAGTTTATACGTAATGTGGTGGGGAAAGGAACCAAAAGAAGTGAAAGAAGAGGATAGAGGCAGCCTGTTTTATAGTTTACACTGTAAACAAACCCTGCTAATTCACTGCTGCCGTGCACATGTTGCCTAAACATTTCTAATACAGTAAGCTGGTGTTCAGGGACTTCTGAAAGAAACATGGGCTTTGCATGGTTCAAACCTGTGAGCTTTCAGCTAAAGTCAGTCTAAAAAGCTATACTAGGCCCTCTTTTGAAACTTTAACTTTTTGCCAATGTTACATGCCTTTTATTAACACTGAACAGCCTCTATTGCAGCATTTTGATGCTGAAATGACCTAGATCAGTGGTTCCAGACATTTTTAGCAATCGACCTGTTAAAACAAAGTAATTTCTACTTGTAACCCCTGACCATCAGTACAAAAAAAGCTAAGATTAGATGAGCATCTTAAATATCACATCTTAAAATAAGAAATATGAAATATGTTTTTATTGCTTTCCTCCCCCTGTCCATTACCACTGTGTCTTGCCTTTCAGAAAATAACTAATTAAGAGTTTCACAAAAACCTGAGAGCTTGCCAATTAATTGGTGCTTAAATAAATAAAAGTGCATCGTGAGCATCAGAACTGGACCACGGAGCAATGGAAGAAGGTGGCCTGGTCTGATGAATCACGTTTTCTTTTACATCATGTGGATGGCCGGGTGCGTGTGTGTCGCTTACCTGGGGAGGATATGGCACCAGGATGCACTATGGGAAGAAGGCAAGCTGGCAGAGGCAGTGTGATGCTTTGGGCAATGTTCTGCTGGGAAACCTTGGGTCCTGCCATTCATGTGGATGTTACTTTAACACGTACCACCTACCTAAACATTGTTGCATATCAAGTACACCCCTTCATGGAAACGGTATTCCCTAATATCAGTGGCCTCTTTCAGTAGGATAATGCGCCCTGCCACACCGCAAAAATGGTTCAGGAATGGTTTGAGGAACACGACAACGAGTTCAAGGTGTCAACTTGGCCTCCAAATTCCCCAGATCTCAATCCAATCGAGCATCTGTGGGATGTGCTGGACAAACAAGTCCAATCCATAGACGCCCCACCTCGCAACTTACAGGACTTAAAGGATCTGCTGCTAACGACTTAGTCAGATACCACAGCACACCTTCAGAGGTCTAGTGGAGTCCATGCCTCGACGGGTCAGCGCTGATTTGGCGGCAAAAGGGGGACCTACACAATATTAGGCAGGTGGTCATGTTATGGCTGATCGGTGTATATACACACACACTTACACATACTATATATACATACTTATATAGTGCTTTTTCTACCTTAATGGTTCTCAAAGCGCTTTTACAGATTGGTCACCCATTCACACACACATTCACACACCAATGGCGACGATGGAGCTGCCATGCAAGATGCTGGCCTCCATCGGGAGTAACTAAGGGTTAAGTGTCTACACTTCAACATGTAGACAAGAGGAGCTGGGGATCGACCCTCCAATCCTGGGATTAATGGAAGACCCGCTCTACCTTCTGAGCCACAGCCACCACAGAGTCGATCACTGTTTCAGTGTCACTATACCAGCTAATGTCCCCTGAAGTCTCATTTCCAGCTTGCAGAGTCGTCTTTAGATACTGACTTTACAGTCCAAAATCACTGGAATATCCCAACTTGAATTTTTGGGCGGACTCTCCTTTTAAATGTTTCATAGAAGTGACAGAACAATGGTTGGGTTGAAGGTGAGGTTTCTTCCACCAGCCTCATCATTTCACATTCATTATTTGGAGGACATGAGATAGAAACAATGCATTTTTAAACAACCCGTCTAATGGCCTCGGCTGACGCTCACTCCCAGCTAGACAGTGATTTAAGTCTCGTCCTCATGCACATGACACATGGACATTAAGTTGGTGGATTAGCTTGACGCATCACAATAACTAATGCCTCCCAAGATGGCAGAGCAGGCTCCATTATTCTCCAGAGCTTCGATAAATTACCATTCCCTGTGACCTACAAATGTAAAACCCTCTCATTTCGTCAATGTGACTCTTCATTATAAATAAGGCACAAAAGAGACAATTTCATGGACAAGCCCCTCACTAAAGATGAATAAAGCACCATGCACAGCAGGATCAGGAAGGAAACAGTACAACTGTGGAGACCAGGCCAAGGACAGCTACTGTTTCTAAAGAGCCAAGTTAATTGAAAACCAGCTCACACTTGGGCCCTTTTTGTTATCTGCTGTCATCATAGATTATGTGGCTCTGCTGGCAGGTATCATCATCATCGACAGACACCCCAAATTGTACTCTTCCACTGCCTGGCAGGGATCCAGGATCCGCAAAACAACACTATACATTAAGATCTGCCATTCAGTCGCTGCAGAAGGAACAGTGAGGGTTAAAGCCTCAGCGTAGCTCTGGCTCTGGCTGAAATGCTGGCTCTCACAGGAATACTTCTCTGAAGGCCGTCATGAGCCAGAGGGCCAGGAGTTTGGACAGCCCTCTGTCTACTGGTTCCACACCACAAACAAGGCTTCGGGGAAATTTAATGCTCTGGGAAGTCATTGAGATACACAACCCGAGCATCACCTCTTGTGAATATTTGGCTGACTAATACAGTATCAAAAAGGCTTCAAGAACCGCCTGTCTCTCATGTGAGTGCTGATGAAAGTGCTAAAAAGCCTTCCTCCACTTCATAGAGGTGTTGATGTTTTACATTCCAGTCAGGAGGGTGGTTTGGCAAACTAATGCCACTTGGAGAAAAGTTTAAATACATTGGGAGCCCTTTCAGCTGCCTCTCCTTGCAACCAGGCAGCCTCACATTAGCACAGCAAGGTCACAACTGCCCCTCTCACCAGCTTATGAAGTCATTCTTGCTCTGTTGGCCACAGACAAACAGGATATCTGATCAGTGATGTCAAACGTGATCTGAGGCACAGAAAAATACATATTCCTAGCTGGTATCTTTTATTCTGCTGCACCCTGCAACTGTACTGTGCAGTAAAGATCCCCAAACAAGGTTCTTTAGTCCATATAATGTCAAAAAAAAAGTCTTCAAATTGCCGTTCTTGTTCAACAAAGAGTTCAAAACCCAGTAATATTCCATTTACAATTATACACAACAGAAAAAAGCAGCAAATCCTCATTTTTGATGAAACTGGAGCCTGCAAATATTTGACCTTTTTGCCTAAATTAAATGCTTAATCAATTATCAAAATAGTCTAATAATGTCAAACTACTTGATCACTCATAGTTTGGGCACTACTGTCCTCAACAGCAACTTCAATATCTTGTTGTGAAAAAACACAGTGTTCATGTTTCATTACTGTTGAGAATAACTAACTACTTCTGTTTCCCAGCGGGCCGCGGTACACCACTGCCTCTGAAAAGGTCACTGAACGGAATGAGATAAGGTGTAAAATCCCAGCAGTGAACTGACACGCTCTCATGGGTTATTCATTCCTACTGAGGAAAGAGGAGACCAAATAACCACAACAACATGATAAAGTCAATTGTGTCCCACAGAAACAGTGTCTGACAAACAGGAAATGACAAAAAAATTGCGGAATTTGTTAATTTATTAATGAATGAATCTATTTCATCATCTCTGACACAGTGCCAAGTTAGCACGCAAGTTGCTGTACTTCCAGTTAACTCAATTCTCTATGTTGTCTAAGAATACAATTTTATCCCAAACATGAGCCTGATGATTTTCTGGAAACCATTTAAGAAAACTAATTTCTGCTTTGTTAAGAAGCTTTTTTATGATATTATGAGAGAAATGTGCTCTCTCATCCTCTCCTACCTAACTGAAAGAAAACATACAGCCCTCCAACCATAAAGGACATGGCTGTCATGACTCGACCTTTGATCCTCAGAGTGACATCTTCATCTACTTTCCTCCAGCCATGTTCTGGTTTCATATTTAGGTGGGAAGAGCTTGGTTGGTTTTCAACAGCTGCCCACTGAAGCACTTACTGTCAAGTTTAAATTGAGAGAGTCAGAGAGCGGGGTAAGCTAAATATTTGTGGCGCAGCGTTGAGACAGGCACTGTGTTAACTAAAGTCTCACTCAATGCATCACTAACTGTTAAACATAAAACAGACCTGCCAAGATCACAGGAGCAACACTCACTACTGCTAATGCCACAAAAGACCAAGAGAGAGAAAAACAATGTGTGATGCTGTTTATGCTATAAAGCTTCTCTGTGATGTCATGTGGATTACAGCATGATGAAATTCTACTATTTCCAAAAGAGAAGCCTGTACCTGCAGGTCGATGGACAAGCATCAGGAATCTTTAACTTGGACAAATCTGAGTAGCTTGACGGGTGAAATCAACCTTCTAATTACTCAAAGCTATCCATAAAATACTCACACATTCCATCAAATGTACAACCTGACGATTTACTCGCTCATTACAGTCACCAATGCTTGGTCGTGGTAGTCTGAAACATTAAAAGTTTGCCCTTGAAAACTACAGGTTACTAAAATATTCTGGATTATTTAAATAAATGTTCTATTACATTTTCGCATATTTGACAGACTGGATGGACAGCGATCTGCTGCAGGGTTTCATTTAAAGAAATATTCTGACATTTTGGGAAATGCTCTTACTCGCTTTCTTTTAGATGAGAAGATCAATACCACTCTCATGATGTCAGTACAGTAAATATGAAGCTACAGCCAGCCAAGGGCATCACTTTGTGTTGAGAAGTGGTGGGGACATAAGGGCTCAGATGAAAAAACATTTTTCATCTCTTCAACAAATGCGATTTTAGGAAATGTAATGGGAGGGGATCGAGGTCAGATAGATATGGATAATTATGGCGGGATGGGGAAAAAATTGCATAACGGCACATCAAAAGGGCATAGCCTAGGTAGACTACAGAGTCGACAATACGAAAATACTCATCAACCGCACAAGTAACAGTCGTCCATATGCATCATTGGATAATGCACATTTGTTTCTTCTATATTTAGATTGCATTGCATGTTTTCTTATTGTGCAAATGAAGCTTTCTCAAAGTGTTCTCATTTGTTAGTATAGTATAGGTAGTAACATTTCTTGGTGCAAGCTTTTTCAAACATTTTGAACAAATTATGCTTTTAAAAAGTGATAGGGACAAAATTGGTCATTTTAAAAAAGTGGTGGGGACATGTCCCCAGCATCCTCAGTGTAAATAATGCCAGTGCAGCCAGCAGACAGCTTAGCATAAAGACTGGAAACAGGGAGAAACAGCTAGCCTGGCTCTGTCTGAATGTAACAAAATCCTACCAGCTCCAATAAAGAACACCTTATATCTTGTTTGTATAATCCGCACAAAACCTGAAAGTGTAAAAATAACAAGTTGCTGGGACCAGTTGCCAGGCAACCAGTGGAGACGCCAGGAAGTCACTGCGCCCATCCGAGATTAACAGTTCAAAACATAACCCACCACAAAACCACAACTTGATGTTGTAACAAACAAACAAGCTCTAATGTGTTAATCAGTGAGGTAGAGATGCCTTGAGCGGCAGCCTGCGTAAACAGTGGAGCAATACAGAAGAGCACAAGGGGGAAAAATGTGTGACCTTCCCACAGGTTCAGACACATGCAAACACTAACAAGCAGGACTCGTGTCACTTCCACTCAACATCCGAGTGTTCAGCAAATTATAATTGTTTGTTCTCAACTTACAAAATAATACCATGAAACACTGCAGGAATGAAATGACTGATTGATTAGTGCTGCAAGTAATTTCATTAATGAATTCTCAGACTAAATGATTAATCGATCATTTCTGTTTTATGACAGACTGATATAACGTTAAAACCTCAGTACAAACAAGGTGTTTTGGAATAACAGACCTCAGTATATGCAGGTTCATCAGAAAAATCTAAAATCTTAATATCACAATGTGCCAAAAAATATTTGGGATATCTGACAAATGTAAGTTACAGTGCATCCGGAAAGTATTCACAGCGCTTCACGTTTTCCACATTATGTCATGTTACAG
>LKNJ01000842.1:1258-124643 GCA_002120245.1 Maccullochella peelii
TATAAAATAACTCAATCACTGAAACTATAGTTAGCTGCAGCCCTAGGTGTTTATATGTGCAACAGCATCCAAATATGTGACAAGTCGATTAGCAGCAGCGGCAGTAGCGTCTAATCTCATTTAATCAGGACAGCTGGTTAAGGTGGCATCCTGCGGGCCTAGCTAATGGAGATGTGGCCTAAGAAATGTGTCTCAAACCAGCACTAAAACATGAACTAAGAAGCCGGGTCACACTGTCCGTGCCGTGGCGGGCTGGCAGCCCTGCATGTGCATATAGCTGAAGGCAGATTGTCTCCTAATCCGGTAGCTGCTGCTCACCTGAATTTTGACGATGCCTTGTTGCCAAGACCCACTGCATCGGTTCCGCTCGCTCTCCCATATCCTTCCTACTGCCGACCCGCCTCAGCCTCTCTCCCCGACACCGGCTCAGGGTTGAGGGCGATGAATTTACAAACGTCTCACCGACTGGATTATTATAACCGCGCAGACGTCATTACCACAGGAGAATGAATGGACCCACATACATCAAAGAGCAGGAGCTTCCTCGGTTATCTGCCGGGTGTCAGGCAGACCTGATACATGCCACCAAAGAGCGTAATCAATTACACTGTCGTTTTCAAACCGCCGGAGACTGACTGCTTGGTTCCCTGCTTAACTGCAACACGTCGTCGGCTGTGGCATTTTAACTGAGTGTGGGTCATTTTCATGTCCCTCCGTCGGAGCTCGGCATGATGATTTCTATCCACAGAAGACAACAGTGCCTCGGGTTTGACGAACAAAACGAGTCCTTCGATTCTCACGTTGTAGTCCGTAGCTTGTGTGTGCCATCAGCCGGACAACTCCCGAACCCCAGCATGGATAGCAGCTAAACGGATGCAGCGTTTCCCAAGAATCTGGCCCATCCCCTCGGACATTCCTCCCACAAAAAATACGTACGAATTGGCTATTCCCCTTCCGTGTTCGGCTGCGCAAATCCCATACAACGTTCTGTTTACTCACACCTGACTCGTTTCAGTAAATGGAAGACCGCAGATACTTTGGAGATCTTGCGGAGAAATGGCGCCACTGGTGGTTTGTGAATAAACGCAGCAGCAGCCGATTCAAAGAGAGCAGTGTTTTCGAGAGGGTTCCGCTCCCCTTTGTGAGGTCACCCAGAAAACCCCGGTGGGATTTGACACTCTTATGTTTGTTCAGTTATTCTACAGTTTGAGGGGGTACTTTGTTTTGAACGCTAATTGTTAAAATAGCATTAGGCTAGCTTAAAGGCTAAAAAAGGTAAATAGCGTATTTGATTTGGGCCCGTTTGTGCCAATGCGCATGCGCAGTATTTGCCCAGCGTAAAGTTCGTTACCACAGCAACAAAACAGCGACGCAGTGAAAGCTTGACTTGTGCGGTAAATAAACATGACTTTTAAGCAACATTTTGTCCAAAACGTATACAAACCTATATTTAAAACAATCAAAAATTGAATGTGGTCATATGTATAGGCTACCTTTTTACTATCACTAAAATGT
Organism: Maccullochella peelii; assembly: GCA_002120245.1. NCBI lineage: Eukaryota > Metazoa > Chordata > Actinopteri > Centrarchiformes > Percichthyidae > Maccullochella > Maccullochella peelii. The sequence goes on from LKNJ01000842.1 coordinate 2,774, forward strand.
AGGCTATTTAACTATTTAGTGAACTATTTTTAAACTCGGCGTCGCATTATGACCCAAATGAAAACACAAAATGTCGCTCATGTGATTACATCAAGGTAGGAATTTATTAGATGCGAAGATATTGACATAAACAGGGGAGGGGAGGTTCTATGTTTGATTTTCGAGTTATTTTTGAAAAAGTTTGGGTTTACATCTGACTCCCTTTGGCAGTGTCTTTTACGTCAACCACTACGCATTTCACCTACAAAGCCGTAGGCTATTTTACCGATTACTCTCTTGACGCACTACAATCTTCTTTGGTTCGACGTATACTGGGCGTGGATCTGCGTCACGTCATAAAATTCACACATGAAAATAGGTGTAGTGTTATCTGTCAAAAATGCAGGCGAACAAGCGGAAACTATGTCAACCAGCTAAAAAAAAAGAGATCACATGAATGAGAAAAATCTCAACAGAACACGTGACCTAGTCCAGTCACAGGCACTTCTCACTTTCACACAGCCTGCTGACCTCAGGGCTCCCTCGCGGTTTTTTGGCAGAAATCTGCGGCCTGAAAATAGATTCTTAAGGTGTCTGTAATTGGTGTGTCAAATGCAACAGGATAAATAGCCTACATATGAACTATTGTTTTGGGAAATAAAGGCTATAATGTGAGAAACAGATATTGCTCTAGATATGCAATGTAACATGTCTCACGTTACATAGCACATTTAATGACAGATGCAAGGTGACTTCCCTTCATAAAGAAGAAAGCAACATGACTCATTTCCTTATAAAATAACTGAAAAAGTTTCCAACCATCTTATGGGAACTGACAGAAGATGATGCCCAGTGACACCACTCACAAATGTGGTATGTGCTAAAAATGTAGAAAAAAAAGTTAAAATGCCTTTATAACAGTTTAACTCTGCCCCAGCAATTTCATAACAATGATACGTCCTTGAACTGTATCCATTACCTCTCTTAGTACTGTAAGCCTGTGTGGGTGCCTTCTGATTTGTTGTTGTCAATTAGTGGTAATACATCTCTGACATTGTTTTCAGTTAGGTTAAAGAGAGCTCTCACTCAATGCATGCTGGATAGGGTCGAGCCTCCGCAACTCTATACAGGACAAGCAGGTATACAGAATGAACAGATGGATTGAGAGAGATCAACTGATGTGGTTACCCACAATATATGTACATTAACTATTTTGTAACTATTAGCCCTTAAAATAAACTAAATTAATTAATTAGTAATTATTTGATTTATTCTCTTGAAAGATAGCTCTAAAACCCAGGATGTAATCAAAAGAACAGACTCCCCCTATTTTGAGGACCAGATGGTACATCCCGGTCTCTCCTCCTCTCCCTCTCTCATTCTCCTCCCTCCTGCTTTCAGTGTCCTCCATCTCTCTGCTTTCTCTCATTTTCTTATTTTAAGGACATTCTCACTTCCAGAGACCGCTGCAGTTCCTCCTTCATCCGTTATCCTTGTAATCTCTACAGTGCTGTTGAAGAGGTATGTAATATCCATATCTCCTCTCATCACATCACTGCAGGATTTAATAGGAAGGTTTTTTGTAAAGACAGGTCCAGCCTACATTCTGTAAAGTGCAAGCTGCTGTGATGCGTTCATTCAATTTCAACAGTGTTTATTCCTCTTCACTCTTTCTCCTCATTTGCATTTTCACTGATTTCCTCGCAGTCACTGTGGTCCTTAATTCTCTCCTCCATCTTGTCCTCCATTTATAGCACATATGACTCATGCAGTTTTGCAGTGAGAGAGCAGAGAGCAAGACGGAGAAAGAGCTCTGTCTTGCTCTGTAAACGTTATTGCATCTGGATTAGGCTCTTGTCGGAGTCAAAGAAATAGAGATTCAGTCCTTGACTACGAATAACTTTTGCAGCTGCAGTACCATTCTCTCTTCCTCCATTACAAAATTAGCAGATTGTCCCATGAAAAAGCTTTACACAGGAAGCTGTCGTAACATTATTTCTCTAGTGGAAGATACTGTCACAGCTGCTATGACCAAAATAAACAATTCCCTGTCCTCTGCGCATCGGAGTGTTCCCATCAGTGTCATCTTTTTCCAAGGTCACATTTAAGGCCTCACTACCACATGACTGCTTCACTGCCGTACAGCGAATCATGGATTTTCAGGGCTGTTTCGTATGTCAGTGTCTCTACATTCAGCAGAGCAGATAACATGATGCCTGAGCCTAATTAAGAGGGATAACGTGGCTGTGTCTGTTTGCTGTTTTTCCTCAGTGAAGCAGCACAGAGCTGACCTTATAAAGACCCTTCCTTACCAGACCACACCTCTGTCCCTGAGTCCATGGAAGCCAAAGCCAAGTCCGGGGCTCCAGCGCCCAAGGCGGCATCAAAAGCAGAGAAGAAGGAGCCAGCAGCCCCCCGCAAGCCGGACCCTGCCCCTGCAGCCCCTGAGCCCGAGCATCCTCCTCCCCAGGATGGGGCAGCAGAAGCTGAAGCAGCAGCGGCAGGTGACGAGGCTGCAGCCTCCGGCACAGACTCTCTGGAACACCTGAAACCCTTTCTCATCGGTGGTGCCGTTATTGCTGTAGGAGCCATCTTGCTGGGAGTGTTGCTACTGGCGAGGAGAAATTAAAACCAAATCATTATCTCAAATTAAAATATTTACTGGTTGATGAGTTAGAGCGTCGTTGCTGAGTGGTTCACAGACTATGACGGTCCACATGGGGGATGGGGAGCCACTGTGCATCTTATGTTTTGTGGCTTTTTGTTTTTTGGCCTGCTTTCACTTGTAGTGATCCGAACCATTCAAGTTTTGATCAAACCTGTATATGGAGCATAATTACACATACTATATGCATGAAGTTGCTGAACTGTAATAATCTATTTCTTAAAAAAAAAAAAAACTCACATTGTAGTAGTGAGCTTAAAAGCCAAAACTCTATAAAGGTAGCTTATTCAACTGCTTTATCTTGTTTAATCCAGTTTGCACTATTGACATAAGCTTGCAATATTTGTTCATTCTTGCATTGGAAGTGAGCTTGGTTCACTTTGCTAAAAGACCATGAAAAACTGTATTCGTAATGTTGCAACTTATAGATATTAATACTGGCTATCAGAATTGTTCTAGGATTTAATTTACATTTAAATAAGACAATTAAAAGAGTTGGCCTGAAGACAGCTGGGGATATGCACTGTATGCACATATTTTGACTAGATCAATACCTAAGTGAAGGGATTCTGTTTCTCTCTCTTGAGAGTACAGGGAGAGAGACACTGAATCCCTGCATATCCAAAAAATGTCAAATAGAGAACGGCACAGTGTAATTTAAAGAATCGACTTTTTCAGAGACAGAAAATATAAGCATGCAGTGGTTTAGTAATGGGATAAAACGTTAAACATGTAGTGTGTGGCAGAGAATAATAGTGAAATTACTTCTCGCTGTAGAATAAGAGTTTTATTTTACTGTCACAAATGATGTCACAAATCAATAACCTTTCATGTCTCAACAGCCACAGCCATGCTAGTTCAATCTGTTTACATCTTACAGTAGATGTAGCTGACCATTAGTGTTGCAGTATCAGGTTTAAAGCCTGCTGACAAAACATCTGAGTTGTTTCTGTCTTCACTGTGCTCCCCTTATGTGACTTTAGGAAAACAAATCTTGTTTTCAAAACCTCATTAATAGCTAGTAGAGTTTGATAAGTACAACTATAATGTAATGAGAGCATTTAGGCTGCTAATACAATGAAAGTGGGGTGTAGATGAACTACTGTTGTATAGTTTACTCAAAGGAAAAAAATGTCAAGCAGTCACAATTTTGTTGCTGCACACACTCACCTGTACAGCTGTACACAATATTGTCCCCTCACATGTAAAGCTCATGGGGATGTCCCTGTTGCATAAGTAGATAGCAGAAAGACAATTCTTCTGACACACACCATTACTCGATTTTAGTTGTAAGGGTACGTATGAGTTTTACAACACATTACTGGCCGCCAAAAATATTGTACAAACATACCACATTCAACACCCCAACAAACATCCAAAAGATAGTATGCCAACACCAAAACAAACTTCACCTTACATTGTACAATACAGTGTACCAAAAAAAGAAAAATCCTATTTTCATAATTTCAACAGCGTATAAATGCAATAATTCAGATAGGACTCCTCATTTAGCACATGTGCTGTAGCAAGTTAAATTACATAAATGATGATGTAATAATATTGTTGGTGATGATGATGTATGATGTTAGTGATGGCAATGGCGGCGATGTTACAGATGATGATGATGGTAATGATGATGCTTTTCATGGTGACTGTAATGATGGTTATGATATATTTTTGATATATTTCTAACATATTTTCCTTATGCACACTCCCCTCTGCCCCCAAACTCCTAAATGTAAAAAAGAAAGTGGTTGTAATCTAACCTTTATTAAAGGCAGTGAACCAGCCCACGTGAGTATTTCTTTGAAACAATTGTCTTTCAATTAAACTGATCATTTGAGGTTGCATGATTAATTTTCACTGTCAGACAGTCTAATAATATGGATATACTTTTGGCATGTCAGCAAGCACCCTCTTTTTGGTTAACTTTTTAGGAATTTTGGTTCTATGAAATCTAAATTGTATTTTCTGTATTCTGTGATTTATGTTGAATACTTTTTGTTCCTATGTACATTGCCAATGTTGAAATACACAGCAAAGTCATATTGCCACTGCTGAATGACAATCTTTAAGACTTGTTTAGATTTGGTGATTTTCATGTTTAAAAGTTTAGCAAAAGCAAGCAAGTCGTATGGCCCTTTTCTATTCTATAAACTTTGGAGTAACATGAACAAAAAAAGATGTCAATAAAATATGCGCGGTCTGTACTGTACACACTCTCGCAGTTCTGAGCTCTACACCATTGCACAGAATGGTAGGCTGGTTTGTTTTAGGGCATGTGCAGTTTACAGTGGCAGCCTCTGTCAAATAACTTTGGCAATAAGGCAATAACAGAATTTTCACTCAGTTGCTATTTTATTTGGTATACCTAGTTAAAACCAATGCAGTAGTTTGTGGTGCTGTTGAAATGTATTGCGTTATACTGAGAGATGTTTATACATTTTGTCCTTCGTATTTATATCAATGACGGTGTGTCTAGTAAACCGTTCACGTTTATTATCAGTAACCCTTTGTGCAAATTACGCTTTTATTCTGGAGGATTGGGCCGGAAGTCCTGCTGTTGTCGCGGCCGGAGCGAACGAGGGAAGCTGCCATCACTTTCTTGCAGCTAGTTTTGCTCAGAATAACATAACATTTAAGCTTTAGGTAAACTAGATCTGTGAAGGTGAGTAAATAAAACTTGACGTTTTTTTCCCCCAGACTTTGTGTTTTGATTGTTAAATGACTAACATTATGTCAACTCGTGGTAACATGTTAGTAGCGGCTAACGTTAGCTCACAGTTTACTGTTGTGCTAATCGCGTGGCTACACTGGGCTGTGGTTATAATATGTATAACACTTCTAGGTACAGACACTACTGTAGTTAGCTAAAGACTTAGCGTTATTTTTGCGTTAATATTTTCAACAAAAACACGTCTATTAAAGCTTAAAAAAATTGTAGCTGGAATGTTAGCAAAACATTGATGTTAGCTATCGAATATGAAGCTAACGTTACCACTTGGGTAACAGCTCGATTTCCCAGGAGGAGGAATCGCGTTCGCCTTACTACTAAACTTACTATTGCTGTTGTTCGCAGACCGACTAAGCAAATTAATGTTAACCACACTGGTGCCTGTATGACAACACATGGTTTCGTTAACATTAACTAGTTAATTGTTGCTAGCGAGCTTGCATTACATTTTACACTCTGGTATAAATGTTGACAGGGTGATGTTTCTCTGTCCCCAGGTGTTCTACAATGATCATCCCTGTCCGGTGCTTCACATGTGGGAAGATCGTGGGTAACAAGTGGGAGGCATACCTTGGCCTGCTTCAAGCCGAGTATACTGAGGGGTGAGATGAATAACGTTACCTGCTGGTTTCTGTCATTGCACCACATGTCGCTAGTGGTAGTGGTTAGTGGTCAAAACCAAAACAATTTACATATGCAACTTGCATGGGAGCGGCTGTGCCAAAATAATTTTCTAGAAGCAGTCAAGTAGGAGACCAACACATCAAAAACTTTTTGCTTATTCAGTTGTCAAGTGTTCGTTTTCTCCAAGGTTTCCAGTTGTCTACATTCAGGATGCATTGATGGAATGAATAATAGCAATTACCTGAGACCATTTAGGCTGCTATCCTGACTATTGTTTGCAGTAATGTCCATGCACTTTACTTATTCATTCAGGGATCTGTATGTCATGCCTTAGGACTAACATTGATTCCTCCCTCCCTCTTAAGTGATGCCCTTGATGCCCTGGGCCTGAAGAGATACTGTTGTCGGAGGATGCTCCTTTCTCACGTGGATCTTATTGAGAAGTTATTGAATTATGCTCCACTAGAGAAATGATTGTAACTGGCCACCTTCAAGAACTAAATGGACTTTATGGGGCTGTGGCATGGACAGGTTCATGTTACATTGATGTGTGATGACAAATGCCAACCACAGTGAATACTTTTGGAACATTCATTTGTGCACCTATTTGACAATGCATTTTTCTAAATAAAGCTGTTAAATGACATTGTTACCTGCATTACTGACTTATGTAATTACCACAATCTTTCTACTGGAACTGTAAGGTGAAAATGACTGCAAACACTTGTGTGCCGTGCATTAAAGCGAAGCAGTACCTCAAATCTTGGAGAAAATCAGAGCTTGTAATTTTACTTAATTTCTGTACATATTCTACATATTAAAGAGACCAGGATAAGACCTTTGTAAAATTGGGTTAACCAAAACAAAAACATTGAAGTGCATGTGAATCGCTCTCACATTCCACACATCAACATGATCAATCAATGGCAATAAACGTATTCACTAAGGTGCTTTGTATGCTTCAAATTCAAATACCATTTTCAATGTCTTACCGGTATATGAAATTTCAAAAATAGGTAATTATTAGATCTTTGTAGTCTTCAGTGAGCAGATATAATACAACCTAAAAGCATCAGGAAATGAAACACTGGAACATTATTTTCAGGTAATGTTTTTTTATTCTGTAGATTTAATACAAAAGAAAGTGATGAAAACATTACATTGGATTCATTACACAAGTATTAAGAGGTGATCCGGTGCATGCAAGCATTGGAATCTGATGTCCCAGCAACAAATCTACAACAACATTTGTTTTTTCTTGAAAGAAGGTAAAAGTCCCAGTATGTACAGACGCCTGGAGAACAAAAAAAAAAAGTACACTTTAGACTTTTGGAGATACATCTTCAGTCTCACCTTAGATTCCTCCAGAGTTTTATACAGCTTGGTGCAGAAACAAAAAGTCCTGTCTTCGCTCTGCTTCACACTTAAAAACTCCACCAGTCTGGGAAGAAAAAGAGCATACTTTTCAAAGCCACATTTACACAAATCATATGGTCTGTATTGGCTAACAGCTTAATATAGCAAGAGCCATTGAGAGGGTGTGTGGTAACGGTCGTTACAACTACAGGACTAATTAGTGGCATTTTGTCCTAGCATTTTATGCCAATTGCGATTCCTAAAACTATAAAATGCTATAAACCTTTGTATTGACTGAAAAGGTTTCTTACATACATCACTCTTAAAGTTCTGCATATGCTTTACCTCACTGTGTATTACATGTCATTGAGTTATAGCCATGCTATGTCTATTCATAAACACATCTGACAAGAAGACTGTAAAAGGTTGCAGACTTTTAACAGTTCATTGCACCATAATAACTTTGTACTAAAAATAGAAATTAAATTTAATTAACGGTTTATCCAATACAGCTTAAATCTTAAAATAAATCTAGTAATCTGCACTCTTAAACCATATAAATAAATATAGGAAGGAATACAGGATGTAATATTGAAATGAATCACATGCCTAAAACAACTCTTAGACTGAAGCCATTGTTTGAACAGAAATGCACACTGTAGGAAAATGTTACTGACACCCATAATGAAGTTTGGCACAGAAAATGATGCATGCGATTTAATATATTCTATGTTGACAAAATTGTATTTTATTCAATCACAATTACGAGATTTTAACTCCCTTTAATTATCTCCCTCACCGACTTAATGAAATAAAATATGAAGTAAGTTTTGTGACGTGTTTGTTGAAGCCTTTTATTTATTTTTATTTAATCAGATATTTATAAACAAAAATGGTGGTGTTTTGACACTACAAGCAATAAGCAGCTATTACACTGAAGGCCACATGGCTAACCAGTGTGTGACTGAGGTCCAGAGGGTTGACCTTGGTGACCTTCGCTTTAGATACAAAATCTGTAGGTAGTGGAGTTACTCAATAACCGTTATTACTGTATTTTATGATAATAATTCTGCATTAATGGGGACACTAAGCAAGCAAGCTAAAGGATGTCGTATGAGAAACACTAATTAACACCCCTGGCTCTGTGATACTAAACTCCTGTTATATTTAGGAGTTTCTGGGCAGTCTCTTTTGTTGTGGAATTGATATACTTCAAAACAAAGAAGCTTAATAAGAAACCCAACAATGGAACTGATGATAAAACACACACCAAAACAGTGTGACGGATGAAAAAGTATACGTATATAAATTAGAGGGAAGCTTACAAAGTTAGCGGTATCGGTCTCTGTGATCTCTGTGCCTTTCCCGTTCCCGCGAGCGTTCCTTGTCCCTCTCACCACTCCAGGAGCGTTCTCTGCGCCTTCGAGACATCCCCGCACTTTCCCAACCAGAAGAACCTTCTTTGTCACGTTCTTTGTCACGTTCTTTGTCACGTTCTTTGTCACGTTCTCGCTCTCTGTCACGTTCTCGCTCTCTGTCACGACCCCTGTCACGGTCTCTTTCTTCATCCCGAGAACGACTGCTGCCCCTGCAGAGAAATGTGGATTTGTGTGATACTCACTGATAAGAAAGCTTATGCTAGTTCCATCTTCAGCGTCTGTATGGACGACTCATGTCTGAGAGTCCTGAAGCATAATTATACAAACCTGTAGCCGTAGTTGCCCTGGATAGAGACTAGACAGTCTTTAAGTGAGGTGACCAGGGCTTGGCAGCGTTCATCTCCGTACACTCTGGACTGCTTAATGATGGCAATGGCAGTTAATAGAGTCTCCATGGCCACCCGCAAGTCTCCTGCATTAGCAATTGGAGAAATTAGATATTAGAGACAGTTGCTTTTAAGTAGTTAATCACTTAAAAAATTGATTTCATTTACCCCCCACATACAGTAAAGTTAGGCAAAAACTTCAAGCTCTCACATCCATTTGGGCTTAAGCTACAGAAAAAATGGAAATCAATATCATCAGTTGGTTGTGATTCACCACACACAAACCTTTGACAACCAATAACAATTAGTTTTACCCTGGTCAGATTATACTACACGTTCAGAGTGTCACTATCGTACCCTAAGTTAAATACAGTATTTATAACAAAGGCATTGTATTTGCATCAGACACATTATGTTACCAAATATTGTTGCTTTTTAGTTTTGTTGAATCACACTGCTCATACAAACCCACCCATCAGTGAGTAATGCCTGAGTCTAGTAAAGGTGAAAAACATTTCAAACATCACCAACATCCAGAAAAAAAAAGACTAGCCTACAATGGCTTCTGCCAGTATTTGGACTCTTTGCCACATAATATACAATTGTAATAATTATTGCAATTTCCAACAGAAGTTCTTCATTTACATGTGTCCAGACCTGTTACACTCACACTCAAAATGGAGCATAGATGCATCATGTTTCTTTTGCTCATCCTTTAGATATAGAAAGCTACACATGTGTCTAAATGAAGTCCAAGGAACTCTGTAGACCTCTGAGATAACACTTGCATCAAAGCACAGATCAAGGAAAGGTATGTTTTTAAAATAATTGCTAATGCACTGAACGTTACCAGGAGCACGCTACGCTCCATAGGTTCATGTAAAACCATCTCTGCAATACTCCATCAATCAAGCCTTTATGGTATAGTAACCACTCCCACATAAAAGGCATGTGCCTTGAGTTTGCCAAAAAGCAATAAATGGACTCTTGGATCATGTAACAAAAGCTTTGATTGCCTACTTTGGTAAAAAACCACTACCACTCGTCAACTGACTACTATAATCCCTGACAAAATGTGGTGGTTTCAGTATGCTATATTGATGCTTCTCAATGGCAGGGACTAGATATTAGGATCGAGGGAACAATACACTGAAACAAATGCAGAGAGGTCCCTTGAAGAAAGCTGTACCAGAACACACAAAACACAAAACTGGGGTGAGGAATCACCTTTCAGGATTACAATGACCCAAAGCACACAGCCAAGAAAACGCTGGAGGGGCTTTTGGGACAAATCTCAGACTGTTCTTGAGTGTGCCAGCCAAAATTGACAATACTAGAACTCACAGATTCCCATCCCAGTCTGACAGAGCTACAGAGGATCTGCAGGGAGGAAATGGAGAAAGTGCCAAATACAAAGCTGGTAGATGCATACCTACGAACTTAAAGGCCCTGAAAATCTTCTCAGTTAGCCTCTTATTCTGAGTGATGGAGTTCTACATTAACACTAAATGTTTTGTCAAAGTTAAAACTATTTTGGTGAATTTACAAGAGAGATTTCCTGTATTTTTCACTGGTTTGAAGTGGACAGGGCACTTTTGGAAAAAGGCAATGTTGTGTTATTTCCATGCACCAATCAGAATAGAGCAACATTTGAATAAAATGTGATGACTGCCAAAACCACACCTTCTGGAGCAGCCTAGCTGAGTTTTTACGTGTTAAACACTAAGTAAACAACAACTAAGGATAATTATTTCCAAAGTTTTAATTTTGATTGTTGTTTATTTAGTCATCAATATTTTATGTTGCAGAGAAATATTTCAAGTTTTCAGAGACTTTAAATAACTGAAAGAGAACTGCACTGAATAAAGGGTCTAATTACTTACGTAAATGACGTGCAGTATTTACAGTAGTATTTTATCATTAATAAATTCAAAAAGGAAAATATAAAAAGAAATGTCTGCTCATTAATAAGGTACTGTGTTTTAAAAAAAAATGTAGTCAAATTATATTATCTATAACATAACAAAATACCAAAAGAACTGGTCTAAATCTATTTACTTTCTAATTCCATTGTATGGGTGGTGGGAAACAGATTTAGATTAGATTTTTTCCATATGTCCGTCAGTCATAGGTAGGCACCAGTCCTTTCTCCACATGGCTTAAGTTCTGCGTTCTTTCTTCCACTTCACAGAATCGGATCAGGTGTACTTACCAGCTGTTGCTCCAGACACAGCCTTGGTGATGGCACTGCTGGCAATAGCTCTATTTCTGTTCATCAGCTCCTCAAAATCTCCATCTGTACTTTGAGGTGTGTGTCTGGAAAAATACACAGATTGTTGTCATACTGATGACAGATTATTTAACCACCACCACAATATTATTACTAAAAATAACTGTTGCTATAAAAGTTTTTTTCATAATTGCTATGACAAAGATGCAGAATCTTAATTTGTACTATCTTGAAGAGATAGGTTGTATGTGCTTTATTAGCTGCATTATATGTTCTATTCTTTTGTATTCCTCTCTGCATCCTGGTCTTTTGCTGCTTTAAAGATCCACTTTCTACAAAAATATTATCAAGTTTCATCTTATCTCACTGGGAAAAACACATTACTGTTTATGGTTTGCAATACCTATAAATATAAAACAGTGTATGTTCTCACTTTTGCTGGCTGTAAGCCTTGCTGCAAGCCTTGCTGCTGTGCCCGTCTTGTGCTGGGGTGAAGAATGCTGGATTTAAATGCAGACTGGGAGATGGTTGGCTAGGAACATGGATTGGATGAGGAGGGAACAAATGAGGTAGCGGGGGCGGAGCGATGTTTGGTGGCATATGTGGGAAGGGAGGAGGTGGACCAAAAAAAGGGCTGGATAATGAGGGAAACCTGTTTGCAAGGGGATGTGATGGAAAAAGTGGAGGTATAGGGGGAGGGCTAGGCTCCTGTGATAATAATGAGGGAATCTTTTCTGAAGAATCTGAGTCCTTAGGATCTTTGGAATTAACACGCATGGGTATACCTACAGAGAACACATTGTTTAGGTGAAAGACAACAGTCATACTGACATTTTGCAATATGATGTAAATTCAACAGTATTAAGATTGTGATGCTCTTACGTTTATTTGCTGTGTCCTCAAACACGGCAAGGTTCTGGCGAGTGGCAAAGCGACAGTCTATCCTTTCCCCATTGAGTTCACAATGGGGTATTTTTTCCAACAATATTTTTAGTGACTCTTCCGAGGTTACCACCATTTCTGCATAGCTGTATTACAGAACAGAAGTAACAACACATGTATTAGTTACCAACACTAAGTCACAGAAATCAAATCAAAACACAAGCTTACTTTCTTACAATAAACAAATGAATAAAGAAATTCACAGGAAATGCTTTTATTTTTTGGAGATTTCTTTATATTTTATAAAAACAAGATCTACAACCACTCACCCTCTTGACTGGCCATTAACTCTATTCTCAGCAAACTTGATCTCTGTGATGTCCTTCACCCCCAACGTTTGAGCCATGCACGTGAGGTCCTTATCAGATGTCCACTAGAGGTGGCAGCAGGTTTGGGAAGAAGGGATGAGAAAATGACAGGAGGGTAGATAGTTACTTGAGATCTTGATAAATATTGTCACAGAAGAAACAAAAATTGAGCTGATTGACAGAAACAGACTCAAATGTGAGTAAAACATTACTTGTTAATGAGGAGAAATTGTTCAGGATATATTTCAGAATATTCACTGTGATTAAAAACAGGTGCTAAGCCTAACATTTGGTGATCTTTCATTTAAATTTGAGCCAAACCAAATGTCAGTTTGTGCCCTGGCATTTGAAACAGGTTGTGTTAACAGAAATTCAGACAAATTAAATAATTAATAGGTAACCATGGGCCTCATCCAAAGAGGTTTATCGAGGTATCTGGTTAACTTACGAAGCTTGAATTCTATTTTGCATTACTGCCCTTTTCAAGGCAACTTGAGGCTCATTCTATTCCATCAACACAAAGTAAAACAATCCATGGGAGATCTTTTGTGAAGTAGAGGACGTTTTGCCATTCTAATAAATAGTGTTAAATTGCTCCCCTTCAAATTTTTATTTTATCACTTTGGGAAAAGTACAACGTTTTGAGCTGACAGAGGAAAATCTAGGTTCAAACATTGTAATAAAACAAAATCTTCACAATTGAGGAGATGCCACACCACCTGGTAGATGCAGACATAATTAGCCACTTATCCTCTGAAGCCAAATCTCATTGTCACATCTGTTCAATGATGATTACTTCAGTTTGACATAAGTTGCCTCTCTGCACATCACAGATGGAAAATGGTGTAAAAGAAATGCACATTTGAAGACATTCTGAGAAGTGCTGAAGGATTTGTGCCGCAACATACTACAACAATGCCAAAAGGTAGGTAAAACAAATGTTTTATTTGACTTGGCATTATACTACAGTGCCTGAAATGAGGTTGCAGTTTATAACTAGATCCAAAATATCTGAGTAAATTTATTTTAAAAAAGAAAGAAAAATGTACATTTGACTTCTTTTTATCAAGTTCATCTGCTCATGTTGCATCTCAGTACTACTCACACAGAGGGTGTTACTCACCCAGGGGAAATTTCCAATATATAAAGACAGTCTCCTAAGAGAGTTTCCTCCTTTTTGAATTTTCACTGTTGTTGATTTAGCCTCCTCTTTAGCTGGTGTCTCCTTGGGAGGCGCCACATTTGTAGTAACTTTCTTGTCCTGATTGACTGAGCCAGTCAGAACAGCATCAAAAAGTTCATTTGCCTCAGCAATTCTGTCCAAATCCTGTGTGGGATTGAAAAACAACAACAAATGAATCTTACATGCTGTCATCCTGTGTATCTCAATGTGCAGAGAATCAATGAACACAACAGAAATAAATACAAATCCTAGCAGGTGCAGCAGCAGGAAGTGTGGAATGGCAGGAGATGATAACCATATTTTCTGGAATTGCTACTACAGGGATTTTGGCAGAACATAAAGTAAAAAAGATAAAATATATCGATACTACTTGATTCCGTGCCTTCTACTCTGGGGGATATCTGAAGAAAAATGAAGAACTACAAAACTGAATGAAAGTACCTTCACTGCATCTAACTCAACTGACTCAAAGGCCGAAGAATATACACTTAAGTGATATTGTACATGAGGCTATGAAAGCCTGAATAACAAAACGTGGACTGTAGCTTTATTTTGATTGCAAATACGAGTGCAACTCCATACAAAAAAGACAGAAACTCGTTAAACATCTGTGATAAGCTCACACAGGTATCACATGTAAAGGTGCACCTAAACTCCACCTAAACTCCACCAAAACAAGGGGCCGACAGCTTTACATCTACACCCCTGTGCTGCTCCCACTCATGCATTTGCTGCGATGGAAAATATGTAATCGTCAGACTCACCTCGTCGTTTTGATTCAAGTCACCGTAAACATCCATGAGATCCTTCTTAGACGTACTTGGTCCGGCTGCAGCAGCCATCCCGTGGGCCGAAGATGATCCAGTTGATGGCACTGCAGCTAGGTTGTTTTTTGTTTTCAGTGTAGTTCACCCATGCACACTTTGCAAATTATCAGTGCATGTCGACAACAGGTGCACCTACAATACTGAAGATTTTTTGTCAACGTCACGCCTTGTTTCTAACGGTAGCTAACGTTAACCAACGTCCCACTCGAGTTCGCAAAAAATGATGCCGTAGCTAACGTTAAAATAAAATAGGATGACAAACCGAGAATACGACAAGCCAAGTCAAGAAATAATATTTTAATGAACACTTTGAGAATACATGCACGGTCTTTCATGTATTAGTGCACATTCAAATAGTTTCTGACTACTATAGGTTCGCTCTTTGATCAGCTAATGCTAATGTTGCTAATATTTCAATACGTTAACATTGAAGTGCGTCAGGAATGTTTTACCGGCTAACAACAACAACACTTTTGTTCCTATGGTCAAGCCCCATTCAAATTCGGATGTGAGGGAAATATATTTAGCTGTTACATTAATTATGTAAGATGACTGAAAATAAAATAATTAAGTAATAACCTTAACTATATCGCGTTAAGTTTTCCTGTGGCTAAACATTACCTTCCATTTCGTTACCTTAGCAATATGGCGCCATGTGTGCGCTGCGTCTTGTCCCCCCTCGTTAGTTTCCGGTGTGCTGCTGTGACGTGGGAGCTGCTTGTGTAATTTCACTGTTGTGTGTCTGACATTCAGAAAACAGGAAGATTTTTACAGCGGAGAAGCAGTTCATCTAGAAGTCTATCAACGTCTCAAGAAAGAGGGTTAAAATGCTATCTTCTGTTATTGCGAAAAGAGTGAGTTGTTAGTAAATGTTACATTTATTTGCATATTTGTTGTTTGAAGTTTGAACGTCGGAACGTTAGACGCTCGTCGAGGACTTTCGGAAGATTTAACGCTAATTTAAATGATTTAGTGTGACGTAATAATATGGTGTAGCAACCTTAATACTGTTGTGAATAACTAGCGTGAATTGTCCAGTTCAGCCTTTTGTTGTTGACGCATTAACGTTATTAGCCTTGATGCAAAAAGCGTGTCCTGCCGGAAGACAGTTGTACAATCCAGGAGTAAACTGTTGTACAACAGGGCAGCGTTTGATGTTATGCTATTCCCCCCTGCTTCGCTCTCTGTTTTCGACTGTATGTTCTTAATCTAATGGAAAAGACTGTGAGCTGCATTGATAAAACGAAGAAGTAAAGAGTTATAGCTCGATTTCATATTTTTAAGTGTAAAAAAACAAAACCATAAAACAAGCAAGCAAAGTAGAAAGAGTCTGATGGCACAGAGGACCAAAAACACCACAGAGATGCACAGATACATATCCTGTATTTGTTGCCTGTCAGCTGGTGACAGGGGTGTGCCAGGCTGCATGGAGACCAGCAGTCACAGGGCTGGTATCGTCTCGTGGTTACCGTGGAGATGCGCCAGATGACAACAGGGGTGACCTGATTGAGATCCCTTTGCCCCCTTGGGAGGAGAAGCCCGGCGAGCCCACTGACATCAAGAGGCGCCGCCTGCTGTATGAGAGTCGCAAGAGGGGAATGTTGGAGAACTGCATTTTGCTCAGGTTGCTAAATTGTACTTTTTTTTCTGTTATCTGTCTGTTATCTAGCCATATTGGTGATGTTTTTTTTCTTTTACCTCACTGACACACTTTAGAACAGTGTGTGTGTGTGTTTAACAGGTGTGTGTGATCAGTTTGTGTGAACAACTTTTCAAGTTTCTTTTGTACCACTTTCAAATTTCAGTTCCCAGTGTAGAATAGGGTGAGGGGTGTCATTGTGAGCCATGTCAGGAGGCAATAACAGTAAAACATGTACTTACACATGTATCATGTAGGAAGTATACAGTAGAAAAACTGTAAATGGTTACACTACTACAGAGTTCAGGATCATTAGAGATCAGTGTAAATCGTATTTTAGAGTGTAGAGGTAGTGGGGAGGGCAGACGATGGCTGTTTAACAAATATAGAACAACAGGACAAAAACCATAAGGAGGCAGTAATGCAATGTGAAGGAACCCAAAGAAGAGCAAGTCCCCAGTGAGCAGTCCATTCACCAGCTGATCAGTAACTATGACTTTCCGTTTAGAGAAAAGACTCAGACTTCAAAAGAATTCTTCATCTCTCTTGCAGCCTTTTTGCAAAGCGATACCTGAACACAATGAGCGAGAAGCAGCTGCAACAGTATGACAGACTGATTAATGAACCAAGCAATGACTGGGACATCTACTACTGGGTAACAGGTGAGAGAATAGCGCTTTTTCTTTGTCGAGTTTCTCCTCAGGTGTACAATCTCATACAGTACAGTGGACAATACATTAAAGCAAATTTAGTGAGCTGCCAACAGACTCCGTCAAGAGACATTTCAGACATTAAGATTCTCACTGCAAAACGCTTGAATATTTAATGACACAAAAACATTTTTAGCTTTGCAATTTTAATGTTTATACAAATTGCAAATAACAAATCTTTGCTTTGACTTGTTGTTTTGTGTTAATAGCGACTTTCTAATTTTAAATTCTGTAACACAACAAAATGTGGAAAACTCCAGTGGGTATAATACTTATAAATGGCCTTGTTTTTTGTTTTTTTAACTGGCAATCATTCATGGTTGCTGATGCTGAATGAAGACAATCCCAGCTCTGCTTACAAATTAACCTCAATTCTATTGCTATGTTTTTAGCATTCCTTTTGGCTCGGACTTCACCCTGGGAGCTCATTCACTGTCCCAGTATAACTTACCATTTTATTCTACCAATTTTCTCTTAATTTGATTCAATTATGTGTCTGCTTTGTGGAGCATAACAGCCGAGAAACACGATCAGTGTGAGAACAGCATCAACACATCCAACTGGCAGCACCACTCTGAAAAACCAAACAAAAACTGTTGCAGGCAGGCAGCCTCGCATCACTGAAACAAATTACCATGCTATTACGAAGTTATTCATTGAGATGGTTTCCATCTTGAAATTAACAGAGAATTTCCACTGAGCCCTATACGGTTAGACATGAGGAAGGCATTAAAATTAGGGGACACAAGAGTCTAATATCTTCTACAGAGAAGCTTCATCGTTTCTTGTCCGTGAAGGACTACAGCCATTTCCCATTACTATGAAATGAAACAAATACAAACACTGATGTGCATTTTCTTTCTTATTATCATCAGGAGGAAACTATGTTGAATCAGCCTACGTCAGCCTTTCAGTTTTATGTTCTCAGCTTGTCCAAAAATAGACCAAGGTGATGTCAGAAGGGCTCCCCTCTGTGTGCTCATTGCTCTTCAGCCATCTGTCTCATCATTAATCTTGTTGCATATAATAAAGAATCTGAAATCTCACTTCGGTTTTCCCCTCAATTTCGATTCTAAAGTTGGAAACTGAAAATAATTAAGTCTGTTCTCTTTTTGCTTACAGAAGCTCACCCCACCCCTGACGTTTACCAAGGAGAGGTCATGGATATGTTGAAGGAGTTCACAAAGAATCGCAACCATGAACAGAGGTTAGATGCGCCCAGCTTGGAGTACCTGGAAAAGGAAAGCCAATGAGGTCCCTTTTAGACCTTCTCAGAGACTCATTTTAGGTGGGGCACTGGGTGAAAAATCAGTGTCATAACCCACCAGAAAAATCCTTCAAAAGTCAGCTGTGTTTCTTCAGTTATACAAAGCAGAGTGTACAAAATATTGTGGAGTGCAAAATATTCAGAACACCTAACTATCTAGTACTGTACATGAAAGCCTTGGTCCACTATTTCGTCTGTTAACTCCAGTCAGTCATTATAGGAAGAAGATTTCTGGAAGCTGCGGGAAGTTAGTGGATCCAGTAAACATTGATGCATCACAATATTAGGAAGGTGTTCTGAATATTTTACTTTTAATAATATACTACTTTTACTTTTATTTGTGATTCAAGACTGTACATTAAAACTGCACAGTGTGTGAGATGACTACTGAACAAGCCAGCATGGATAAACATACACAAGGTGATTATCTGTTTCTATATTAGACAATTAAACAGAAACACATTGGCTCATTCATTAGTGTAGCGTGTTGAATTTTCATGGTTTGTTTCTGTTTAATGATTTTACTGTGCCTATCACGCGCTGGAGGTGGCCATGATTGACACACTATGAACAGTATTTGTTACACGATGCAGACTGTTTTGCCTGCAGTATCGGTAAATGGACACCAGATGGAAGCAGATCACCTTATTTTCAGTGACTGTCAAATTGAAGTACCTGCTGATCTTGCTATCTCTCACCTGTAAACCACATACTGTATATTTCACACACCTTATTTTTCATGCAGGATACAATGTGAAGCTATCAGTCCACAGCTGCCATATTTATTTGAGTGAACATCTGCTGAAAACCTTTATGCAGTGACTTATAGAAGATGAAAACTGAGATGCAAGCTGCCTGAAAAAACAAACAATCACCTTACTGGTACTACATTACTGTATTTAAGGATGGAAGAGATCTTAGCAATGGAGTAGGCAGTGTGTTTTTATTACAACATTAATGAGACAAAGCATCAGTGAATTTTTATGTCAGGCCGAATTTCCAATTAAACCACATATATTTTTCTTCAAGCCATGTAAACAAGGTCATAATTCTCTCCTCCACCACTGGATCAGTGTGTGTTGGCTATAGGGAAAATATCTTGCCTGGCTTTGTGTCATCTCGGTTGAGTGGAACCTTGTACTGAGAGCAGAAGGGAGATGCCCTCTGGCCAGGAGATGTGCACAGAATCTCAAAACAGATGACAAGCCTGCTTGTGTACGCCCATAGAATAATAATGTACACATGATCCACTGCCTGGGTGTTACATAAACGAGGCAATCTTAGAGATATGAGACTGCACTAAATGTGTATTTTCTTTCTCATCACTTTAAAGGGGAAAATGTTAAGTAACAATCCCAACCTTCAGTTTTTATGTTCTCAGCTTGTCCTAAAATAGACCAAGGTGATGTCAGAAGGGTTCCCCTCTGTGTGTTCTTTGCTCTTCTGCCATCTGTCTCACCATGTATCGTAATCAGTGGTGGAAAGTAACTAACTACATTTACTCAAATGCTGTGCTAAGTACAAATATTGAGGCACTTTGTTTTCATTTTCTGCCACTTTCTGCTTCTACTCCACTACATTTCATAGGTAAATATTGTACTTCTTACTCTACAGCTATGGTTATTAAGATTTGACATTAAAAAATATATGATATCCTTATAAAACACAACGCAATCAAAATGCATTAAGCAAGTGGTTCCCAAAATGTTTGTCTTTTGACCCCTTACAAAGAAGCAGTGTCTAGTTGGTGCCCTCTGTCACATTTCAGTTGTCTATGAGTTGTTGGTAGTTTCCCCAAAGTGACATTACAGTACGTAAAGTCTGAAGTGGTAACATTTTCCAATATTTCACAAAACAGAGCAAAGATTAGGGAAAAGTCCAAAAGATGAGTACAAACGTGTTGTAGAACATTGTTTTTTTTTCCTATTTACTCCCATTAATCATCTCATGACCCCTCAGATTTATCTTGTGACCTTTTGGAAGGGGCCTGGCCCCTACAGGATGTGAACCACTGGACTAAAATACTTAATTGTATATAAAGCAATTCAAACTAGCTCCACCTCCAGCTACAACACTGCTTACACATTGATGCATCCATTTTAACTATCTAATGATGTGTATTTTAATGTAATGTAATATATAATAATACATACAATAATAAGTATTTTACCTTTGATTATTTAAGTTGTTGCTAATACTTCTGTACTTTTATTTATGTATAAATTTGATTGCAGGAGTTTTACTTGTAATGGAGTAATTTTACATGGTTGTATTGGTACTTTTACTTGTAAGTAAAGGATTTGAACACTTCTTTCATCACTGATCTTAATGCATAAAATAAACCAGGAATTTAAAAAGTTTGATTCAGATATTGTCACCTAATTGTGTGAATGTCCTGCACTACACACTACACTTTATTTGACAGTAGATGAATGTGGACCTTTCTGGCTGTCACAGTTCCCTTCCTTTAAGGAAAAAAGATGCCACCTGTGGATCCCACATGCAGGGGGAGCAAAATTCACATCTTTATTGCACTGAGCCTTGTTTAGAGTGTATATTCATCAGTTGCCCACGCACACCCACTGCGCCTATCTGTAGCCCAGCACTTCTGTCATCCTCCACCACTGCTTCCTGTGTCGTGACAGCTCTCTGTTTTATCCTCAGCCCTGCCGTCACCCTCCGCTCCCCTGGAATTTCAATCTCATGTTCTACTGTTCCCTCTTTTCACCACCACCAGCATCGCTAGCCTTCGTCTTGTCTTCCCATGTCTGCTGGAGAGTCGTGAGCAGAGGAGCGCAGTGGGAAACTGCTCTCACTGGTAAGAGATACTTCTGCCAGGTTTAACTAGGATGTTAGATAAGTTGATAAATTAAACACTTTTCTCAACATTACATGCACAGTTTATTCTCTTAGATGTTATCTTGTGTTGAAGATGCAGTGAAACATAGTGTGTAGGAGGCAGTGCAGGCAATTTCCTTAATTCTAGAGATCAGCACCAATTCTAAAGATCCATGTTAATTACCCTTAAAATCGTGGCCCTATTATTTCTGCCTGAGCTGGAAGAGAGAGGAAAATAGAGAGCAAATGTGGCTTTGTACTTTCCAGCAGTGTCTGTAATAATTGTGGCTTTATCAGTTGGTCTGTGTATTTGCAATTAAACCTCTACAAAAGAAGTTGATGGTATCAACACCCAAAATCAGACTGAACTGGGGCTGACAGTGGGTTAGCATAGCAGCAAGTCTCTGTGAAATTTGATTCTTAGATGAAAACTGCACTTAAAGCCTCCCAGTTTACACTCTGATCTTAACGGATTTAAACAGCATTCTTGGGTTGTAAGTTGAGTTGCATCAATCCTTTGTGCAGCAGTAGCAAGTAAGTAAGTACATTTTCTCAAGCACAGTTTTACTTTACATTATTTCCATTTTAGGCCACTCTATACTCCTACTCCCCTACATGTCAGGCGGAAATATTGTACTTTTTACTCCGCTACATTTATTTGGCAGCTGTAGTTATAAATTACTTTTCAGGTTAGGATTTTACATTAAAAAAAACACACATGATAAGCTTAGAAAATACCACTTATTGTTAAAGATTAAACCAGAGCTTCCTAACCTTTCTGGCTTGTGACCCCTTACAAAGAGCAGTTGAAACCCCTTGGTTATAGATGTTAGAGTGACTAAAATACGTAACAGTATATAAGTGGTTGCTGGTTAACTAATATATAATTAGTCAATTATATAATTAGATAAATAATTGTTTGAGGTAAAAGAGGTACAATTATTATTTCAATCATTTCAATTTCAAATGAAGGACTTTTACTTGTAATGGAGTATTTTTTGGTGGTACTTCTAGTCAAGTAATCTGAGCACTTCTTCCGCCCCTTGGTGTAGAACCGACTACACTGAATAAACCTTTTTGTTGTAATGACTAGAATAAATAATAAAAACAAGCTAATGAAAAATGCATAACAATACCAGAAGTATCTTTGTTTTATATACACATTTATATTTTTATATACACTGTACAGATTTCAAAAAAATAAATGGTTGATATTTAACATTGTGCACCCCACGGATGTGCAACTACAAAGAGAAAAGGGAGTGAAAGAGGGGGCTGAGTGATACCAAGGACAGACAGATATCAACAACCCCAGTAAATACTGATGATTTTTTTTTTCTTTTTTTCATACAGGACACTTCACAATCATTTGTACAGTATATAAATTAAAATGTTGCTGGTTAACCTCTCTTTGTCTCAAACAGAATGCCCTAAATCAGAAATGCGAGCTTGTCCAGTAAAATTTACCAGTTTATGGTATTTGGCCAGTGAAGAGTGTAGACAGACCAATCTAGCTCGATTTCTTAAAACTAAAATATACCAAACCCTGACTGTTATTTAACCAATATTTAACCTGCATTGGTTAAAGTGACTTTCACTAAGCCTTTGGAATGTAATGCTTTGTCAGCAGCACTCACAGAATGCCTTGTTTAACATACAGAGGGCCATCAGGACAGACAGATGACTGTGTTCCTGGTTATTTTGGGATGCTCCGATGCTCTGCTCTGACCTGAGACGTAGCTAACAGTGATGCAAAGAGGTGATGATTATCTCCTGTCTCACCTTTTTTTTCCTCCCCCCCTCCCTGACACGTGGAGAGGGAGCGCATATGGTGAAGAGCAAGGCGTGGCAGGCTTTATAAGGCACACACAGAACACTTTGTGCCAGAAAGCATGTGTGCACGACGGGGGTGTTTTGGGGGAACGTCAGCTGTGATGTTAAGGTGCCACCCTTCATTTTTTTTGGTCTTGGTGAATCAGATCGGACCAGATAAGAAGAACAGATAGGACAAAATGCAGGTAGTTGCTTCTGTCTGAACTCAAAATCTGTGATGGTCAAAGAAGACAGGTTTTATCTAGTGTTGTTGTAAAGCTTGTTTGTGACATTTTTTCCTTTGACCTTCACTCTCAGCTCACTTATAACAGATTTACTTCCTCCCAAACCAAACGTTCTTTTAAACCACACATGAGGAAGAATAACCCTGCTATGAAGAGAGGTTTGTTCCAGCATTGTCATCAACAAGTGCAGTGATTCTTAAAGAAGTGACAACTTTTAAAAAAACATATTTCTTTGTACATCTGGATTGTTTCATACAGAATAAAAACGGTAAACAATGTTGTTCTGTATTAAACTGGCAAAATAGAACTCAGTGCAGATATATACACACACACACACACACACAGAGGGACTCACAGTAAATACAATCACACAAACTAAAGTTCGAATATTGACACTCACCCACAGTGCAAACACACACACATACACACATCCAGTAGACAAAGACGAACAGTGGAATGTAAAAAGACTTCCCCCCAAATATTATTAGTCATTTGTTTCCATTCATCCAATCAGCACATGTCTATATGGGACTTGGGGGAGGTCACATTCAGGCAGTGAAGCAAACAACTGGAAGACTGACTTGTACTTAGTTCAACAACCCCACAGACAACACAAAATCAGGTCCTTGGACTCATTTATTGTTCCAGGTTTAATGCACAGATGAATGCAGCTGTAATGTAACATGGGTGACAGAGATAGTGCATTTTGATTTACTGATTGATTGATTTCATCTACATCTTTATCTGATTTCACAACATAGTACCATCTGTAACCCTAATAAAGTCATTTACTGCCTGCGTTCATAAATTGTCAGTTCACCCAAATCACGAAAGTGTAATTTGACCAAAAAAATAATAATTTCACGGTCCTCCTCGGTGGAAGAATCCAGGAAAGATCCAAAGAAAAAAACACCGACTGTTCAATTCCTGGCTTGTACAAAGTGGCGGTGCACCAAAACTTACCAATTGTGGGGTGGTGCTGTGCAGTCCTTGCTTCTGATGATTTTGGTTTGGTCTTCCTCGGGGAAGGGTGTAGCTTTCGGCCCCATCACTAATGTCTTGGGCTTGGTGCGCATTGGTGCAATGCCACTGTCTGCAATGAAAACTGTGAGATTGTGGTTGAAAAAAGATAAGCAGTAAAAAGCTAGTAAGGGGACGAAAAGACGTATTTTACCCATTTACCCTTAATGGCATCAAGCCATGCAGAAAGTTTCAGTTTTAGTTTCCGTGGTGCCACTGAGACTTCTTCCACCACAGAAATGTGATGGATGGTAAATGGAATTGTGTTTGTAGTGCTCAAATAATTGATGTTGTTGAGGATAAATGTTGTTGTCAGTTGTTTTCACCAATCTCTCCTAGTCCCAATAAAACCATTCACTGAGGGGTTTGTGGATTATCCGATTAACCAGAGCATTGTTTCTGGAAAGACAAGCTGCTGTTGAATTTTTCAAAAGCTGTTTCAAATGCAGTGAGCACCACAATGAAATCCTGTTTATCTCCTTTGTATTTGGGATGGCAGCAGTGATTTCAGGGGATCAAACCCACGACATATTAATCTGAAACTATCTGCCTGGTTTGATACCACAAAAAAATGCAGTATGTGCGTCTGTGATTTGGGTGGACGGACCCTTTAACCTTAGTGACCTCCCCACGTCTTCAGCTAACTTCAACACTACAAATACTAGCAATACCTTATTTTCACCATTATTATCAGGGGCAATGCTATTTTCAACAATATCTTCTATTTTGCTGTGCAAGTCCTAAATACTCCCTCATTCACACACACACTCACACACACACACACCCATTAACCCACACTTCCACACTTCTGGAAGCTGGCTTTTTGCTTATTTTCTGTGTCTGGAAGAACATGTTGATTCTCTAAGTTCTTTTGAAAATGAAAAAAAAACGAAAAAAACACAACATTAATTACTTTACTCTTTTTTTCCCCTGTCCATCGGGATTTCTTTTCCAAGAAAATAGGACCGTTTTTTTTCTTTTTTTTTTACACTTGCCCCTATTGGACCAGCGTTAAATGTTCATGTTCATATCCTTTTTTTTGTTGTTGAAGAACTTCATTTGGGGTTACAGCACATCACCCACAGCACGCACAGACAACGAAGGGTTCCAGCCAAGGGAGAATTATTACAGCGGTGCCAGAGAAAGAGTGAAAAAGATCAAACATGAGTTGAGTGACAATGACAATTTTAGATACAGCCCATCACTTTTCCATTGCCTGTGTCGGTTTTCCTGATTTTTCCGGCATTTTAAGGATATGTAGGAATAGTGACGGTAACGGAAGAGGACAAAGAGGCGAGGAGCAGAGGGGAAGATTCCTCACTGCAACACAAGATGTAGGTTGTAAATGGGTTGCACAGGTCAGCACCATTCACACTCAGGTGCATGTTTGAATGCAGCCCATCTTGCCACCACAGAGGATGGTTGGAATATCAGTTTGATCCATTTTTGGTTGGTAGTTTGTATTCATGGGTGGCAAGAGGTACTGCTCTGATGTTAAACACTGGGAGTGGTTGACAAGGTGGAGGAAAGAGAAAAACAGATCTCGTAGAAAGAAGGGACAAGGAGGAAGTGAGTAAAGACATTAAAGACATTTTTAAGTTCAGACAGAGGGATGAGAAGGGGTGAGGTGGGAATTAGAACTTGACACGGGTGAAATTTAAGGATGGTGTCACGAGGACTGAGAGCAGAGGATATCAAAGAGGCCTGAGAACAAAGCGATGACACACATTGTCTGCAGCCCAAGACTGCAGTTAACGGGTAGGGGGTATGTGCTGAGGGCAGGGGCTGAGAGGCTGATGCTGAATTCAGAGAGGAAAAACACTGTAGGCAGGTTGGTCGCTGGGTTCTTCAGGCCTTGAGAGCATGCCACTGGGACACGGCAGTACGAGGACGACCCATCATGTCTTTCCAGTGTTTTACCTCTGCAGGGCCACTCTTCCATGAAAGATAAATCTGTCGGAAAGATAGAGTCAATGTAACTCATGTACACAGGGGCTGATGTTATTTGTAAAAGAGCCTTCCCCAAAATAACAGTGGGGTATTATGTTAAAAAAAAGCCTCACTGTGAGTCTTAAGTCTAGCCCTGCTTTCACCACTAAGCCTGCCATTCTAATCGGAATTTAACTCAAATCAATAGAGGAAGAGATTTCACTTGCTGAGATACTCTGAGAAAGGCTAATGCTGACACTAATGAAGATCAAGTCTTTAAGTAATTCTCATGTAGAAAGAAACTCCTGATCTGTACATGTCACAGGAAATACTGTTCCAGTTTTCATTGTCCTCCAACCAGTTTCAAGTTATTTATGTGTGCGATATAATAAGCAACATATTATAACTGCTGTACATAGGAAGATAATGTATGTGCTTAGGATGACAACAAGTATAGCACCTGCAATTACTGTAGATGTGTGTGAATGACAGAGAGCACAATAACTCATCCATAGAGTACACGGCTCAAAGATTATTCTCACAGTGTCTGAAGGAAAGAAGATTTGAGTATTTTAGACAGAAGTTATACATTTATGAATTGTGCTCTATTCTCCAGTACATATCTATACTTATAGAGAAGTGGGTATTTGGTTTAAAATGAACAAATCAGTCAGTATGCACAAGGAATTGGGACTGAAGTGGTTAGAGTTGAGTTGAGTACTAATATATGAGTCAGTAATGGGATAAAATTGATGTGGATGAAATAATGGAATAGCAGAAACTAAGGCAATGCTTTATTTTACGGGTCTGTAAATTCCTAATAATTTCCTAGGAAGTTTCCTGGAAAGAACAATTAAATTCATGATTTGGTAATAATTATAGCTGAAGCAGAGACGGTCTTAAATTGGTACTCTTCAGATGAATTAATTCCAATTAATTGTTGAGCTAGTGTAACTTAGACTCTTTCAGTCAGTGCATAGCAGGTCAGCTGAACATGCAAAAATGTGACTTTGTCTCCAGGCAACCATACAGTTGAACATACTGTGTATGAAGGATTACGTTTCCAATAAGTAATGAACATTCATTTGTTTTTAAAATGGAGGAGTTCTTTCAAAGAAATTCAACCAGAAAGCTAACAACTAACTAACCGATCACAAATAACTAATGTCTACTAACTGAAATAACTCCCAGAACTTGTCTCTATGTTGTCTCCATAATTAGTACCAAATTACACAGTTTTTTCCAGGAAATATTCTGACAAACAATTAGGAAATACACATGTATCGTAACACAGTAATCTAAACATTAAAATGTAATTTTTTCTCTCTTGGCCTTATTGTGTGCAATGGAGCCTTGAGAAATTTGGACTAGCCAATCTTCTTATTGGAGCAATAGATGTGAGACAAGCAGATAATGCACAGATTAATCGTAACTGGCAACAAATGGACAATAATACGCCCTATATCAAAATCAAAAGGGACATTCCAGTTATAGTTAGGGGAATTTGGACACACCTTCTACATTTAGGGAAAATGGAAAATGTACATTTTAAGGGATCACTGTATTTACATATAAGAGCATGCACCTGCATTTGCCTGCATGACATGCTTATTGTTCATTGGTGTAAGTCTAAACAAAAGCAACTGGTCCACACTCAAAATGAAGTGCTTTCAGTTCTTCTCATTAGTTGTATAATTATTAATTTACAATGCAGAAGGCTGGTCTGCGTGTTCCAGCAGGGGTCAGTAGAGACTGGCTCAGTGATCAGCTGCTGATGGTCTGTCACAGAGTCAGAGGAGGAGAAGAAGAAGAAGAAGAAGAAGAAGAAGAAGAAGAAGAGGGAAGGAGATACCTTTCCAATGACATCATTGCGACTGAGCCTGTCCTTGTCCATGACGGTGATAATTATGGTGGTCTCCCTCAGCACGTGGGCAGGCACGTCAAAGGGGAAGGACTCGTTGAAAACAGGGTTCAGACAGCGCTTCATTACCACCGTCTTCTTCTTCTCCACACGCTTGTCCTTGTGCATCAACCACACTTTTACATAGGGGTCTGAGGAGAGAGAAATATGCCAGTTTGCATGTTGTTTACACCATCTCATTCCTGTTTACTATAATTGAATGCAATGTTAGTTTGTGTGCTATCATGGATTTAATGTCATTTTCTAGTAGTGAACAAAAAAACGTAATTGTCTCATTTTCATTTTGAAGTATGATTGATGTAGAAGGGCAACAATAAAAGGACATGGGAGATGAAGGAGCGTTTATACCAGAAGTGCCTCCAATGTCCATGGCTTTGAGGTTGCGGGCTTTGATGATGCTCACTGTAATGATGTTGGCTGTGGGGTTGTAGCACAGAGACACCAGCAGATCTCCTCGACTCCCCTGGAGAAATTATACACAACAACAGCGGAATTGTTTACTTTTTTATCCCACTTTCCACATTGTTCTCCCTTCTGTCGCTTACTGTGTATTTCTGTTTCTTCCTCTGGCTGTCTGTGTTCTCTCCGTCTACCTGTCAGCCTCTCCATATTTCCCTTCTATCTCTTCTCCCACTAGCGCGCTGCCACATCTCCCCTGGGAGCATCATGGCAGCCAGGAATGACATCACCCGTTACAGTCTGTCCCATCTTCTCTCTCCCCTCCTCCCTGTTCCTCTTCTTTCCTCTACCCCCCCCCCCCCCCCCCCCTTTTCCTTCTTACTCACGCTGCCATCGCTGCATGGATTCAGCTCCTTCCAGAAAGTCTGCATGTTGGCCAGGTCCAGTTTGTTGAGGGGGATGGACACCTCTCCTATGGGGTCGTTCCTGCTGAAGCGGTCGTAGTCGAGAACCTGCAGGTATAGAGTCCTCTGGACCACTTTCTCATAGGGAAACCCTGAGAAAGAAATTGACACAACACAGTCCTGATAAGTCGCAGTGAGGCACATAGAAAAGAAACAACTGCCTGCATGTGCTGTGAACATTGTTAAGTTCATGTTTAAGAGATATTAGGAAAGCCCCCTCCATCGAACCTTCAAACAGGAAGGTCTCATTCCAGTGAGGGTTTAGATTCTTCCTCTTGACTTTGGTCTCCAATTTGTGCTTCTTGTCTGGCAGCAGGTAAAGTTTGACAAACGGATCAGAGGTGCCGGAGAAGTCCTTAGCAGGCAAATCCTGGCCCTTGAGAATTTTGACAGTGAGGGTGGAGTCCTGAAAACTGTATCCGACACTGAACTGAATACGACCCAGCTTCTCACACACTTGACCCTCATGATCATCTTCCTCTGAACCTGGAGACAACTAAGAGATACAGGAGGAAGAGGAGATCAATGTTATGTTATATTTTAATTCAACTCCAGGTGGTTGATATGTTTTAGCTACATTGTAATGGAAGCAGTATTTATTGGTTAATTACTCTATTTTGAAACAAGATATTGCAAGATATAACGTTTATGTTGTTCACAAGATATGCACACTAAGTTTTCAGGAGTACCTACATTGTCGGCTGGGGAAAATTATTTCTTTTTACAATGAACATCTCTAAGACCAAGTCACATTTCACTTGAGATTAGTTTGTTCTTAAAATAACTATTATTATTTTATTATGAAGCAAACCAGGAGAGAGTCTACCTTTTGTGATACAGCTAAATGAGGTGGACAAAACATTAAAAACACCTCTCAGTATAACAGTACAATCAACAGCACTACAAACTGCCACCTCCAATATGACCACAAAGTTGATGACAATACAATCTCAGCTCAACTAACTCGCTTGTTCTTGTTTGACCGCATCACACGGTCCTCATCAGCAGACTGAGTTTGCTCAGTTTGCTTAGAACTGTAGATGTTAAAACTGTCCATTATTCTTAGCACCTATCGGACGCATCCATGTTGACTTGCTGTATAAGTGGATGCTGAAAAGTAGCATCCATGGCATGTACACACTTTTTGCAATCCCACAATGCAATGTGTTGCACGTTACAGATGCGATAAATTGGCAATACATCTGTCAGTGACGACACAAAATGAGTATCTGAAATCTCAGCGTACTGCCCACTATAGAGTAAACTACTGAGTAGTGAATGAGTGAATGATTTTGGATACAGCATTAGAGTTCCTCAGAATCATGTTTGAACAAAGTTTTAACATCTACATTTTCATAGCAACTGAGCAAACTCAATTTTTTGATGAGGACCATGTGATACAGTCGAAAGCTCCAGAGCAAGACAAGCTAGTGGACCTTGAGTTGAGATTGTTTTGTCAACTGCTCGACCATGAAGCTGAATCCTCTAAAACAGTCTCAACAAAAACTAAACATTTTAACCTTCATGAAGGTAGGGTTTATTGCAGGACTGATGTATTAATCTGCCATAGTTTTAACCAGGTGTACATAATGAGGTGGTAGTGGAGTGTTCACAAAATGTAGTAGCTTGAGAATTGCATCACTAATATCAGACATCTGGGTCAAACTCCGATATATTCACAGCATGTTCACACACAGATTAAACACTTCCAGAAGAGCTGACAGGTGGTATCACTCTAAATAGGAATCTTGATTTCCACAGGGGGCACTAATTCTGCACTTCAACATTAAAAACACAGCTCCTAACTGGCAAACTAGCACAATGTTATGTCACATGGCCGCTGTCTGCTGTGTGATAAAGGCAAAAAGCGTCCATGGCTGTATGGAGATGAGAGGCAGATTATCTGCTGGTATACAGACCCTCTGAATGATGGTGGCGTGGCCTGGAGGAATGAAGAGAAATCCAGTTTATAACGTGGTATCTGATGGTGGAAGAGCTAGAGGCATTACTGAAGGAGCAGTTCCAGAAATTTAATATCCAATTCCGTATTCTTCCACACATTTCTGATGGTGCTACTCAGCCTCATTCTCCATGCTGAATATGATCACTTTTCATTATGCAGTCCTCCACCCAACAGCTGGCCTAAATTGCTTTTCCCCATTTTCTGCGTATAGGGCGCTCTCTCTTTTTCCCAGAGTCCTCCTTTCTCATTCAATTCTTAAATTCCCCTCTCTAATTTCTTTTTCTGAAACCAAAACAACCCTGGTGCAGTAGATGCAAATTCTTTTGGAGCACAAGACATGGCCAGATTTGTACAACACTTTAAAGGATACATCTGGTGATATTCTATATTTTAATTAGTAAGAAATTCATTGAAAAAAAAACAAGCAAACAAACAGAACTAGCTATAGCCTGATAGAGCTTATTCCTCTGTGCCATTGGCCTCCATTGTTGTCCAAAAACTATTAAAAACTCATAAATGAGCCACATGTGATGGCGGACATGTTCCTTCATTACAATAGACATGGGCACTGCAGTTTATTTTGAGTCATACACCGTCTGTAAATACTCACAAAATGTGTATCAATCCGCAGCTGAAAATAGTCCCCAAAAAATGCAAAATTTACTCTTGTTTGAGTGACGTTTTCTAAAAGCTACAGTGCCCTACTGTTGTAGGAAAGTTTTTAGCCTTTTTTAAAAATGAAAGTATATGTTCCCAACATCTTCTGTGGGAGCGAATGGGCTTGGGGCTGAGTGCCACAGACAGGCTGGGAAAGTCAGAAAGTATTGAGAGACAGTCTAACGAATTGCTGGTTTTGGGCTTTTCATGGGATTTGTTGAAAATAACAAAGAAAAAATAAATAAAATAAAACCCAACAGAATATCCTCCTATCTTTTAAACAAATAAAGCACATATAAACTCTGCAAATCTCTGGATGTGTGATGACACAGAGGCAAAGACACATTCACAGCACACTATCCATGGTTCTGTGAGCATCAATAAAATGAAAGCAGTGTCAGAGTACATCCTGATAAGAACCATGTGATCCTGACAAGACCCACATCTATCCTCCCCCAATCCCTATCACCTGAAACACTTCAGAGGGTTGGATGTGTATGTACTCTGACGTTCAATGCCATTTCTCAGCATTCTTTTTTCTCAATATAGTCTACAGAATAAAGTCTGTATATACTGCCATGGCTTTTCCTACAGCAGCACAAGTGGCTCAAAAGTGCTGGATGGGTATTTTCAGCATGAAAGGAGGGTTGTGTAATATATAGACGCCTTTGGCAAAACTGCCCAGAATGAGTATTATCATTAGGCACCACCACTGTGAATTTCTCAGACACACCATGAGACCCACATAATTACACCCTGCTCATACCCATCTCTGCCATATTCTCGCAGCACCCACAGCACTGCTTGTTCTTTCACAGTTAATTACCGAACCTCGTTGAATAAGGCACATGCCCCCTCCCCTCCCAGTGTCTCACTTCAGGGTGATGATTACTGTATGTTTCAGTTAGTTATTGCCATACAGTATCTCAGCTAACTGTGATGCTCTACAGGTGGGTGAGCTGAGTGGGATGAAGACAGTACTTTTTGAGTGATGAAAGACTTGTGAGGAGGAAACACTTCTCATTGGACTTCGCTCAATTGAACTGAAGTGTGTAGGCTTTCTGTTCTCACTGTCTTCTCCAGAACCAACACAGTGTATTATTTACAGTAGGTGGTAGACAAATAAATGTAAACAACTCATGCAAGACGACTTTAAAGGATAATTCTGGTTTATTACAACTTTGGTCTTATTTTTGTGGCTTTGGCCGTCATTTCTATCAGTTATGAAAACAAAAAATTGCACTCAAAGTAACTAGTGTGATCTGGCAGGCAAAGGTAGGTCAAAGTTAAACCAGGAGGTCGGTCGGTAAATAGTGATGGATGTTTACAGCGGACAGTTTTGACCATGACTTCAGTGCTATGCCTGAACTAATGCTACGCTACATTTCCATGAAAACTGAGCAAACTTCATCTGCTGATAAAGAACTTGTGCTACAGCGAGTAAGTGGACATTGAGCGGAGTTTGTTTTGTCAACTGCTGTGTCTAAGGTCAAGAATGAATTGTCAAGCTGTACATTCAAATTGCATCAAACAAGAGGATTATCTACAAGTTATAAACGAAGCAACTGAACATAAACAGTATATAGGAGGCTTATATGTACTGCTAAATTTCATTTGAGCTAATATAACCTGCTGTTATAACAGTATTTACGATGGTGATTAATTACTAATAAGTTATAGTCTTATTTTGAGGTTTTTACATTATTTTGTCTATGCCCTTGACTCATCTTCGACTTCCTTGTCCGGCCTGCATGTAACTTTCATCTTAGATTAGGAAAGATGATCTGGAAGCACCATTCAAGTCTTTCAGCCATCTCATTTATTATGATTTAAAAGGCTCTGCTGACAGCAGTCCTCCTCCTCTTAATATAGATGAGTTCAGCAATGCGGATAACAGACAAACCACGGACAAGTTAGTGGCGTATCAATAAAATGTGTCTCATGGAGCTACAGATGTGATATTGTGTGTTACCATGAGCATGTCACTGGTGACAGAGTTGGCCAAGTCAGAAACAGAGGAGTTGGCATCGTGGTGGCGTCCGGTCTCGTCTGGGGTCTGACCTCTGGGGCTGCTGCCTGGTTTGTTACCTGGAGTCCTGTTAAAATGGCCACAAACACACACATATTCACATGAACATGCTCGTATTCAGCACAGGTGTCCATATACTTTTGTGTACCTTTGACCTGGGGCTGTTGAATGAAAGGAAGTCTTCATACTACAGCATACAATGGTATTTTAATAGTGGACAATAGTGGCAACAGTTTGGGGAAGGTTCTTTCCTGTATTAAAATGACACTGGCCCTACAAACAAGGAAAGGTCCATAAAGAAATGTTTTTCCCAAGTTTGGTATGGAAGAACTCAACCTCATGCAACACTTTTGAGATGAACTGGAACACCAATTGTGAGCCAGGCCTTCAACATCAGTACCCGACCTCTCTAATACTCTTATAGCTGAATTTTCCTAAAAAAATTGAGGCTGTCATGGGAGACTCTTGAGGGACCGCTACAGCCTGCAAGGCGAGGGTTATGTAACAGAAGGAAGCAGCCAAAAGCATAGGCAGGCTACTGTTCGGTAGCCATTCCTAGATAACAGAACCAGCGGAGAACCACACAACACTGTTGTCCTTGATAAATCTGTAAAACCCTCTTCAGCAAACGCTGGTTCTGTTCTTTAACCTCTACAGTATTTAGGTTTGACAAAGCACCTTATTTCTGTGATTCAATTGTAGTCTAATCAATGCAAAAATTTAGCAGCATATTAAAGCATACTTTGACATTTTGGGAAATACACTTTTTTTCTTGCTGAGATGTAGCTGAGAAGATTGATGCCAGAGTGGTAGCAATCTTCTCATCTTACTCAGAAAGTGAATAACCATATTTCCAAAACTGGCAAACTATCACTTTAATGCCCATGGTTTTGGTTACAGTTACATATGAGTGTAAGTGTCCACATACTTTTGGCCATGTAGTGTATGTCTCTCAAGCAACCGGGGCTGTGGTGAGCCTCACTGCTGTGAACTGCAACAGTAGCCTATTGGATTAAATAAATGCATAAACATCTAGAAACTATTTCTTGCTATATTTGAATAGAATTATAACAAACAAGCCCCCAAGCTAAACATACACCAATGTGAAACTTTGTCACTTCTGCACAAAACTATGCCATCAACCAGATGATAGAGAAAAAGAAAATATTATATCAAAGAGTAAAAATTGCTCCTGGTTCATATTATGTAATGATTTGGTAAACAGGGAAAATACAAGGATCTGATACCAGTCGAGGCGTATTGACAAATAAGACTAATAAGAGCACTTATCGGTGTGAGAGATACGACCCACGGAGAAAAAACAGGGAGAGACAGAAATAGTGAGCGAGGGAGCAGGTGAGCTATAAAACACAAAGGTAAAAGCAGAAGTGAGATTAGAAGAAGGTATTGTGGGAAAGATGATCCGAGAGGGAAAGATAAATTTGAAGACTTATTTATCTCTGTGCGCAGAGGTTGAGAAAAAGTGAAGGAGAGGATTTGTCTTTTTTTAAGACTTGGAGGATTAATAGAATGAACAAAGAGAGTTTACTGACTCAAATTAATGTGAGACTGAGATACACAATAACACACGCAATAACACAAACACAAGCATTAGCTGAAAGAGAAATCGAGGAGAGTAGGGAGACGGGATGAAAAAGCCTGGAAATAAAGCAGTCCAGATATGGTTTGGGTAAAGAGTCAGATGCTCTAAAGCACAGAAAGGAAGCAAACTGACACGTTACATGATCAAGCAAAATAGAAGGAGGCTGGAGAAGGAGGGGTGAGAGATGGACAGGGTTTGTACGAGAAAGAGACAAGCGAGAGCGAAGAAGAGAAACACAGAGAGGAGGAGAAAGGGATATGGTGTGGATGAGAAAAGAATTGATTCGTCACTCTGCGTTTATTTCCTGTGATCTGCAGGTCAGAGCACCAACAATGCAGCGCAGACTTAATTCAAAAAGTAATGGCCTGCTTGATACAGCTTACTATTTTATGTATCCGCCGATAAAGACATCTGAAGCATTATTTCTCTAACAGGTCAAACCGATGTACGCAGAGAAAGCTAAAAATGCTCAATTACGGCTTCTAATATCAACCCCCTAACACATCAGGGAACAATGTGTTACCTTAAAATAATTACATTAACACATGGCAGCCACACACATAACACCTGTCTGTCTCGCTGTGCCACTGACTTCACTCCCACCTGTACTGTTGTGTGCTGTGATCAAGGACTCACTGTTTTACCTATTTTAACCCTAATTTTACAAAGCATGCCAGAACATTTTAGATCATTTGTCTTTCTTCTAAGCAGCCTACAAGACCCAAAATTGATCAATGAAGTTTGCTGTTATCATTATCCGTTATATGTTTATTATTGTCCACGTATGTGAATTGAATTATTAATTATGACGATTCTGCTTTTTTGCAGGGATACTTAAGACTTTGTTTAATTCGTTTGTCTTCCTTAATGCTAATATGATCTTAGCCCATATAGACTTATAACAGGACTAACATTATCTTTCTTTTGGGAGATGGGGCTGTGATCAATTGGTTAAAAGGTGCCCAACTAAGTAAAGAGTGGAACTAAAAAGGTAACGTACCACATATACAAGATTAGAGGAATAGACAGGTTTGGGTTTTTCCAAATCTTCTTTGCAGAGAGAATCTCAGAAGGATTTACTTTTCTGGATGGAAATTGAAGACTTGAATAGATATGGAGAGTGTCTAATAAACATACCCAGACGATCTGGGATTTGCGGTGGGTGTGGCTCAGGAGGTAGAATGGGTTGTCCACTGATCACAGTATTGGCAGTTTGATCTCCACTTCCTCCTGTTCACATGTCGAAGTGTCCTTGGGCAAGGCACTAAACCCCAAATTGCTCCCGATCGTCAGGCCAGCACCCTGCGTGGTAGCTTGCTGCAAAACCCTTGTAAAGTGCTATATAAATGTAGACATTTACCATTTAGCATGATCTGATCACCACCCTTACCTTGACAACAGAAACAAGAGAGTTGCCAAATCAGACATTTTCAGAGTGAAAACATTTTTAACGTTTATCTTCTTGGTCGTTTTGTGGCACAGCACCAAACACCTGAAGTTTAAAAGTTCTCTTAAGATGAGGATTAATTGTTTCAAATGAACCCCACCATCACCTACTCCCCCTCAGTTGCAGCTCAGCTACATGGGTGACTCTTTAGAGGCATTTCGCCACTTTGACTATAGAACACATAATATATACCCGTCAGCTGAGTCTCTACCCAAGGAGTCTATAAACTACTTTCTTGTAGGAGGTGTTGGCTCAGTAACAGCCCATTGAACCCTATTAATTCAACACCCAACACACAAGACAGACCACATGAATCTTGAACAATCAACCTTACATAAACACAGTCAGGAATTTTCTCCATTATTTCCAATGGAGATCTGCGTTTCATTCTATGGTGCTGCTGTGAATATTTGGCTATAAATCATCTCAGCCACGCAGAGCACATGCAATACCTTAACACAGTGCATATGAAACTGTTGTAGTTAATCAAGGTCTGCATATATTACACATGTTTCTTTGCTAACGGTAAACATATTCACTGCTCGGTCTGCTCCAGTCTAATGGAGCACTGAGACAACCAGAAAGTTTTTGTAACATTTGCATAAAATTGATGTAGCGTTAAGTCAAAGTTGCGCCACTAAGATTAATCACAGGAAGAAAAGTGTCAGACAATAAACAAACAGAGCAGATACTATAAATATTTGCTTTCTATCCAACTTGAGACACACAATTAATTGTTCAGTGGGCAGGCAGACACAGGAAAAGACATGAACCTAAAAAAACCTGTGTTAAACTGGCAATTAACCAGGTGGAGATCTGAAGACGACATATGTCTGTCAGAAAGTAGAAGATAGAAGCTAGAGAGGGGGTTTTATTACAGTAATGGGAAGCAAATCAAAGCAAAGTAATACCCTCACGTCAGGCTGATGACCTAATTTATCAACTAAAAACATAGCATCATTAATTACACGGCGGCTGTCTCTTTATAACATGTGTACACTTCATCGACTAGTCAGTCGATAGAAGATAAAACCACAAATACGGAGTTGCCAAATTAAACCAAATTATTTATTGTAACAGCGATGACATCCATGTGTCATATTTTAAGAGAGGTAATGAGTTCACCAGAGGAAACAGGTGAACTTCTCCTGCATTGAATTTTAGTTGAGCGCTCTGCCTTAAAAAACAAGAACAGCAATATGTTTGTGTCCTCAAAACAATTTCTTGATTTTATTTAATTTTTTATCCTTTTTTTCCTTTCTTTCTTACTTTTTCTACTGCACGGTTGATCTTTTTGCAGGCGTACAAGTGCAATTGTCTTCTTGCTGTTTGCATGATGTGTCATTTACAAAGACTTTAATGCTGTCATGTGCTCTGACCAAGGTTTCATGCCAAAATGGGTCAGCAAAATCATCAAAACATGAGATGATTTTTTCTCTTTTTTTTATTTGTTTTGGGGAAACAGACACATTTAATAGCGATAAATCAGCTTAATAATGTCTTGTTTAATCAACACTCTGCCTTCCTAAAGGATTTGTATTAGACAAGTACAGTTGTGGTGTCTGCTTGTCATAGTCACTGCAGATTAACGTACGACATGACAGGCAAATAAAGACCTGCTGGTGAACAGAGCATCCTCGAATCACGACTGTTGACACGGCAACCGCCTGGGGGACACGGAGCATTTGGGTGTGGTAGTGAGGTGAGTTCATCCATGTGTGTAAATATACATATTTACTCACTGTCAAATACACACACACACACACACACACACACACACACACACACACACACACACACACACACACACAGGCAGCAGGGCACTGGTACTGTATGATATCTCAACCAGACATGATAACATCCTCAAATTAGCTTTTTGTCCAGAGAAAATGATGACACGTGTTGCAGAAATACTTCTGTGTAACACTGAGGAAAGGGGAGGCGGAATTATTCTCTTTCCACTCAATTAATTCTCACTAAAAACAACTGAATTATTCTCGCTGCAGTTATTTTGATTCGATGACAAAATTAGACATAAACTCTACATTTTTGCAGTGATCAGACACTAAAAATGAGTGCACATGTATCATGCCACGGTGATAAACTCTGGAAACGGAACAGAAGAAAAAATATCTGTAGCTGTGAGCTCTGCCTGCTAGTGACTATCTCGTCTATAACACAACACCAGTTACATAATTCATTCTTTAGAGGTTGTTGTAACCATGACTACTGAAATGTGTGCTCCCACTTAAGGTTGTACTCACTACCATCATGTATTTTACATGGGGTTGCAGTAACCATGGTAACAGGAGCCTTCAAAAGAGGGCAGTAAAACCCAAATCCAAAAAGTTCCACACAGAGGGGTATATATTGAAAATAGCAAAAAGCCTGCAGGGCAAAGGGACCAAACATTTAGAAAGCCTTTGAAACACACTCCTGCAACACACTCTTCTTCTCTTCTCTCGTACCTACACTTCTCCAACCCCCTGTGACCCTGCGAAAACACCACAGCACATACCACTGGGTATGTGTGAGCTCATGCTGAAAATGGCTGATTCATAAATGCCACAAAAAGTGCAAAACAACCTCCAGCCATGATACTCAAAACAACACGCAATGACAGAAATGAGCAGTTACCTTCTTCCCCTCTTAATAAAACAGTCTGGATCATCAAACTGAAACAAGCTCTGATCTCACTGCGCACTTCACTTTTTCGATGGTAGGAGAATTCAAATGAACTACCAGCACTGAGTTGTAAGCCATCTTCTGCGTAATTGGACAAAGCAGGTCGTTACATCCCAGGGGACAATACAGAGGCATCTTATCTCCTCCTATGTCACATGTGTATCGTCTGTTGGAGAGTCTGTTTAGCTCTTATTAAGAAAGAGTGAATAAATAAAAGCAGATGCTTCATTCACCCAGCTTTGATAAAGGCATATCATGTCAGTAATTATAGGAGAAGCGACACAGATTCGACAAAAAATAAGAAAACTCAAGCAGAGGTCTGGCAGCAAGAAGCATGAGCAAGAGAGAACGTCTTTACAGAAGATTCAGAGCAGGCAAAGCAACGTGCTGACCATTTACTGGACGTCAAGATTTTAAATCAGCATGTCTGTGTTTTCACGCACGTGTCATCACCAAATCTTTGCTCTGTGTGACCATATTGTCCGGCTGCATGCCTCCTCATAGCTGAGACACAGGAAACTAATGGGATGTCTGTTGTGCACGCACATCTAGCTGCCATCTGTTTGCTTGGAGATGGCACTTAAGTATCTGTATGCACATTTTATGAAGCAGACGAGAAGCTTTCATTTTCTAAATATAACCAGCGTGAGGTATGAGAACTGAGGGGAATAAAAATTACACATCAATTGCTTAGCAACTGTTACTGTTATCGAGTATCCTTTTTGTTTAACCAGAAACAAAAGCAACGCTCTGAAATCTTGCGAGAGGTGAGTTGCTGCAGGAAGACGACCGTGTTTCTGGTTAAACAAACAGGATCGTACTCTTTAACAAAAAGGTCTGTCTCTGTAGGGATCCTTTCCATAATGCTGTCAGACACTTAGAATAATATTCTGAGCCTGTCAGGGGCAAAAACAAGCACTTTTAGTGGACGTACTTTTGATGGGCGCGGTTGCCCACAAGGATTACATTGCAGTCATTGCAGCCCGTTTTGCAGCTGCTGGCTGAGGCGATCTACTGGACCAATTCCAAAATTCTTTGTACCTATTAGTCATTTAGACCCCAAAATATGTTAAAAAAAAAATTAGGGCCCAGGTTTAAAAATACCAGAATGACCCTTTAAGTTCTAAAAAAGTTTTATTTTACCTACAATTCACAGCAGATTAGTCCTACTTAGTCAAGAACTAGACAGCTTTGTGCAACAGATGAATTTAGACATCTATCTGAAGTCTGACTATTAGTTAGATCTAAGCTATAGTCAAAGTCTGTCTTTGTGAAACTGGCACCATGTCTCCAGTATCAAAGTCCTGTGACTTCGCTGCCCATCATCCACCCTGACAACCTCCCTTCGACTTACGTGTGTGTATCAGTGTGTGTGTTATGATACATGCTTACAGTTTAGCTGTCCTCTGTGTACGAGCTGAGTAGATACTGATCACCCAGAGAAGAACTCGGCCTCTAATAGAAAGTGGATCAGAGAGCTCATTTGAAAAAGCTATTTTTGTTGGTATATTACCCTCTATCAGTTTCAGTTATCGTTCTCTAGAAGTCACGCCACAAGAATTAAGTTAACCTGCCTTAGGATATGAGATAAGTTATGAAGTGACAAAGATTTATTGCATTTATTTTCATAGCTGGCTTCAATGTGAGAAAACAAAATGAAACAATATTGACTTTTATGATTTAGGTGAATTAAACAAGCAAGAAACAGAGCAGAAATTGAGTATAAAACTGTGGTGTGTATCTAAAAGCTGACATTTAGAGCCAAGCCTTAAATCTTACCACTTGTAACTAGCACAGACATTTAAAGATGATGCAGGGATGTCCCAGAAAGCTCAGTGGTGTGCGAGCAAATATACTGTATACTAATGCATGAATTTCATTCCTTTTTCTGATGTTCAGCAATGAAGCAGATTTATCAGTGTGACCGAGCTGACAGTCATCTACGCTGACAGAGGAGCGCTGCTGTGACATCATCCCGTCACAACGCCAGTCAACACCCTCAGGAAAAGGGTGGATTAGGTGGAAAAAGAGATAGTGGAATGGAAAAGGAGGAAGAAAAGGAAATAAAATGGCATAACAACGCAATGCAAAGTAAGACAAAAAGGTTTAATAGATGCAATTAAATAAAGCATAGAGGAGAAATTGAGAGAGAAGGCAGAGGTGGAGAGGGAATGAAGGAGAGATGAGGAGAAAGAAAATGAGGAAACAAATTGAGGGCTACACAGGGTAGAGAGGAAAATGATGAGGGGATGGGGAGAGGAATGGGAGGCAGAGGGTGAGTCAGGGAACATCGATGGATGGGTGAGAACATGAGGGATGAGGGTGACCAGCAGGGTTCCGGGATAGGAAGTGTGTCTCCATAAACATACTGTATCTAGGTCTTGCTGATCATACACTAGCCCTAGGAGACCATGAAACACAATATAGGTCCCATGCCCCATGATGGATGAGGCCCGGTTCCAATGTCAGCCCACTCAGCGCTCCCCACCAACAGGGACAAATCACTCAGCCACCGCCCCCCTCAACACACAGGCTAATACAACTAATGGAGCCATCTGCGGTGTTCGACTGGCTTGATGCTCTTTGAATAGACTTCTGCCACCTTGTTCCTGAGATTTATCCACTGGGAGTTACTGTTTTTGTAAATAACACTCCTTGCATAAATAACCTGTAGTGATGTCATATCCTTTTGGAAATTTGAGATAAAAATCAATAAAATTTGTGAAACAACTTCGAGAACACTGGGTTTTTTTTTTCCTTCCACCACTCACTGTGACGTCCCCCTCACTTTCCTTTCATGGGCTCACTTAAATCAGCTCCCTGCTCGTAGCCACAAGCAGCAACCAGGGAAATGGTGAATGAGCTCCAGACTTAGATCTGACAGGTTTTTTTTAAAAAGATGCCTTGTTTGTGCTGACCTACATCGCTTTTTCTTTCCAATCATCTTTCCGCCCGGGCCACTGCTGGCTCCAGAGGCTGCCATGGGGACCAGTGGCCTGGAGAGTCATTAGGAGGTTCGACTCACTGTGATTGCTGGCTCAGACACTCGCAATTGAAAAAGTCGGATATACCAGCTGATAAAGGGTGGCAACAAATTCCTGCTTGATTAATACTGTGCATTCTTGCGTTGTGCAACTCAGCGAGTGCAGTATAACGTTACCACTGTCAAGATTAAAACTCTGATTCCCATAGAGGCCACCCATACCAACAATGTACACACCCTTAAGTGTTTATGCTCATCTCCAAATGACACTATACTAAAAATATTCCTGTTCAGACTTTGGGTGAAAATATAAAAAATAAGCTCCTGTACACTGTCAGCACTTATCGTAATTTTGTTAAAGGAGTAAAGATTTATTTATTTATTTTTGGCTGCTAGGTGGCAGTGGAATAAGCTGTTAACGCAACATTTACGTATTATCACCTTTTAAAGTTGTTATGGTTAATGTTAAAGCAAACAGCTCAGTTGTAGTCGTGTTTCTGGCCACCCAGCAGATGTAAGTAAATACACATTCTCCTTTTAGCTCTGTTTTGGTCACTACCAACTCCTGAGGGAAATACCTGGCTCTTTAAATGCTCCACTATGTTCACTAGCTAGTCGCTAACTTTGTCTATGAGCTGTTTGTTGCTGGGCAGGTAGTGTACGGTGGGTTAATCAGAGCTTTTTATCTGAAAACAGCTGAAATGACACTGATGAGAGCATTAAGACTGAACCAAAACAGTAAAGTTGTGGGCTGTAAAATCAAAATAATGAGCTGAAAGACACTAAAATGCTCCATACTGGTGATGGGAACTGCGGAGTCCGGTGATAATTATCTATGGGTTTGTTGCTATAGTGACCCTTTACACAATACACATAGTCATTTTAGCCTGTGTCAATATAAAATTATTGATCAGTGCAGCTTTAAATAGCTTCATTTTGGTCAAACAACCTTCACCAGGCATTTCATTTAGCAAGTTTCAGTATATAAATACTTCAAAAGGATTATCAACCAATCCTTGGGACGAAGCAATCAATTATCTGAAAACACACCTGGGAAGAGGCATGAGAGAGATTTTAAAGACCAAAATTAAACAAAATATAATCAATAATCATTTCACTAAACACCTCGAAACAAGAAGAAGAAATATTACAACCCAGAAAAAGGGATACATTCCCAAAGAAATTATGTAAACAGATTGAAGACAGCATATAGTAATTATACAACAGTATCATCAAACATGTAATGCAGTTAAATACCTGACAGAGTTTGTTTTACTATGACGTAGCTTTTAATAAATGTAAGTGTTGACAGTGTGTGGGAGCTTATTTTTGGTATTTTTACTCTTATTCTCCATATAAGCACCTGTTTGTAAACAGGTGTGCAAAGCTGACTGTTTATTCTGACTGTTTGGACTTTGGAAACTTATTCCTCTCTTCTTTCTTGTGACACTTTTCCAAACATGATATCTGTGAGGTTTGTGTCTTTCTTTCCTACTGGAGCTTTCAGCTTCTCAAGCGTACACTTTTTTGGTGGTAACATGGTTCATGTTTCTCATTTAAAGGTTATGAATGGTCAGCCACACTAAAAGCACTTATTATACCACACCAGGATTTTCAGCA
The DNA here is from genome assembly GCA_002120245.1 of Maccullochella peelii. Taxonomy (NCBI): domain Eukaryota; kingdom Metazoa; phylum Chordata; class Actinopteri; order Centrarchiformes; family Percichthyidae; genus Maccullochella; species Maccullochella peelii. The sequence continues at coordinate 46,618 of LKNJ01000842.1, forward strand.
GTGTTGAAAATATAACAAATACCTCAGTATCAGTGAACGTGATAGAGGATTATATTCTAGTCCAAACATTCAGAGGGGTCCACAATCTGCTATTTAAACATCCCATCACTGATAGTGTGTGTGTGCTCAAAGTATTCTTGGCTTGTATTGAATGGAAGCAGACTTTGATATGTTCAATTTCAGAAACCGTTGCACATTTTACAGCTTTTAGAAACTCAGTGTTCAGAGTGGAGATTGTCCGGAGCCAGTAAGCTCTTTTGGGTTTATTCATATTTATTTCCCTGTTGTGTCTCTGTGTGTGTTGAATCTCTGAGCTCATTAAGATGCAGCTCCTCCGTGCAGCAACCGCTTTCTGAGATGATAATAACACAAACAGCTTCAGAGCTTCCATCATAGTAATCTGCAGGTGGGTGATTATGTCCAGTCCACCGTAGGGCTTTGGCCAGTGGCCCAAACTGACTTACATAACAAGAAGCTCCACATAAGAGATTAGAAGACCTTTCACTTAACACAGAGCTAGAAAACTCGGGCTTTGTCTATAGATAACAGGTCAGCGAGAAACAAAATGTGTCCTTTGACAATAATATTATTATCTGTAATCACAACTGCATTGGTGTCTCTATCTCTAAGATGTAATAAGTTTGAAGACAAGACTTTTTAAGGCAACAGTCCATAGCTACTGCTGCTTTCCAAATCAAAGATTAACATTAAACGTCTCACACAACACAACACAGTGCTGATAATTAACTCTGTAAAATTGTTCAGGATGATTTTACTGTCACATCACCCTCCCCTCATATATATATGTGAGTTCAGCTAAAACAGGTCCCTCTGCAGGTATTTAGCTTTAAGTTTTAAATGAGTGACAGACGGTAAAAATAGATCATATCTCATTGTTACTTTGCAAGCTTTGATGAGCAGTTCTCAGCATCTGAGTGCACACCACTACAGTATCTGCCTGTTTATCAGTACTGATTCACAAACCCGTCATTTCTCTTCATTTATGTAAGTGTATTATCTTCTGAACAAGGGAAACGATTGCAGTGTTTTATGAGACAATTATGATTCCTGACTACAAGTTCCCTAGCAGCTGGGATGTACTGTATTGATTAGTGACTATTTATTGAATTTTCAAAACACATTAAAGCTGCAACAATCAATATTTTTTATAGTAACAACGGATAAAATGACTGCGCATAATGTGAAACAGATCACTCGTAGTGATGAACTGACAACAACTCTGCAGTTCCCCTCAGCTCTATGGCGCTTTTTAGCTTCTTTTAGCTCATTGTTTTGGTTTTACAGCCCACAAATTGAGTGTACTGGTTCAGTCTCACTGCCCTCATCAACCTTGATTCCAGCAGCAGCAGTAGGCAGCTTTCCCAGCATCAAAAGGCAGACAGACAAAGTTAGCGACAAGCAGGTGAGCACAGTGGAAGATTTAGCACCTAAATACTCAAATATTTTTCTCAGGAGTTAGTGGAGACAAAACCAGAGCTAAAAAGAGAGTGAATATTAGAGGCACATCTGTCAGGTGGACACAAATATGACTCCAAATGAATGCTAATGTTGTTCTATGTCTGGTGGTTGTGTAAATAGGCAATTGTTTGCTAACTTGTTGACCATAACAATGTCACTGGTGTGTTTACAGCTTGACCTGCTGCCCCCAAGTGGACAAAAAAATCTCTTAATGCAGCTTTGATTATAAATGTCTAAATATCTAAAAGCTGTTGGATAAGGACAGGGTGCCACTTGGTCTGCTTGTTTACTGTCCACATTTAGAAGGATTGACTGACCAAATATAGATCTGACCTAATACAAAGCGCACACAGCTTTTGCTTTTATCCTATCATTTTTCTATTATCAGATTTTGTGTTTGTGGATATTTGTGCTCCGAGCTGTATTTGATTTCATTAATAAACCAACAGAACCTCAAGCCTCTATGAGAACGTCTATTTTTATCTTGCAGCGTATTTCTCTAGAAAGCAGGGAGCAAAGGTTTCCCACTCGACTGTTCTGTCACTCTTTCACTGTCTGATAGCGTCTTGTCTTGTCACATATATTCTTGGGCCAAATCATCCTGTTCCATTGTTTTCAGTCCGCTGGGCTCCATGAAAACGGCCAGGAGCGAGCCAGCAGACGGGCGCAGGGAGCTTACGGGGTAACCACAGAGACCGGGATGATGAGAGAGACGGACAGAGATGATGATGGAGAACTGTTATTAGTTGTGGAAGGACACTAGACGACTTGGCCCACGTGACCCCTCAGGGTAGAGGCTCACTGGCTGGCTGTGATTAGAGTTAGGTGCTTGACAGATCTCCAGACAGTGAGAGGGAGAGAGGATGATGGGGGGACAAGAGGTAAGCTCATCCCCTGACTGACCCTTAGACATTTAGAATTAAATCCTAAAGGCATACAAAAAAAGGTCATAATTATTGCAATAACATCAAAAACAAGACAAGAAATGTTTTTCCAAAGATATATTATTTTCTTCCAAGACAGACTGCTATTTTTCATCAGCCAGAAATTCACAGATGACCCAGTTAGAACAGCACACTTGGATGCACTGCAGAGAGGTTTTGAGAAAACTTTGTGCATTTTGAGACATTTAATGGAATTTAAAAGCAGCATTTCTGGAAAAACACAGAACAAAAGTCTATGTAGTGTTGTGTGGGACTATACCCAGAATCCTGCTCAGCTTACTAGTGTAAAACAGTGGGTTAAGCACTTTATTCCTCAAACACTCTGATGTGATAACAGGGCAGCCTGTTCAGTCCTTTGTTCACCAGCTGAGAGATTGTGTTAGTCTCTGACAGCTGCTCTGAGATTGCTGCTAGATGAGAGGTTAGCATATTTTTAGACGAGTGTTTCATGTGAGGTACCTCACTTCTAAATAATGAGGGTGCCCTTCTCCTGTGCCTTACGACTCACAGATCAAATGGTGAAGCGCTGCAGTCAGGCAGACTTACAAAGTTCTGGATGAAGAACACAGAAGACAAGAAAAAAAAGGAACAAGAGGACCCAAAATGTGAAGCTGGAAAGAAAATGTGGTGATATGCATAATAGAAATTTGAGAAAACATAAAGCTGAACATAATAGCAAAAGGAAAACAAACATAAGGAACATGACTGAGCCAGCGTTTTCAGTTCAGTGCTGGAAGTCAAAAAACAACATTATGGTTTAGAGGTAGAGAGACAGAATTATTTTTATATTATTATAACAGTATCAAGCAGGGCCGCACCTACCACTGAGGATACCAAGGTCATGTCCTTTGTATTGTTTCTGTGAGGGCTTTAACGGCCTCAGGAGGAGTTTACATATAATTACATCAACAGTAGATTACACGTGATGGGTTTTAAAGGCTGAATGTGATTTTTGTTTTTAACTTAACATATTGGAAAAAGGGGGGCTTTTTCCACCAGAATTATATGTCTACGGTGTAGAGTAGTCCAAAGATTCACGACGAGACAAGTTGAAACTTGCAACTACTTGCAATGCGCTACCAATGCAACTAGACGAGTGTATCGTTTCCATAGCAACGACTCTTTGTACTTATGTTCTAACTGATTTTCAGGATTATTTGCAGCTGGATATAATTTGTAGCGTCTTAAAATATGAATGAGGATAGTGATAGTGACCTGCTACAGTTGCATTTCTAGTATTGATGAAACGGCGAAAATGTTAAAAAATGAGCGGGCTAAGATGATTGGCTGACTTCGCTACAAGCTGATTGGCTGTTGAAACAGGTGAAGTGCCTTACGTTCTAAAACCAGCCGCTGGCCATTTGACAAGCTGAGTCACAGAGGACGCCATCAGCCGGCTTGAGTCGAGCTGAGACGGGCCCGTAAAACGATTTCGTCTCGTCGCAAATCTTTGGTCTGAACTGACCTAAACAGTTAAATAAATGAAACCTGAGAAAAGAAATGGAGGCTAATTAGACGGGGTTTTGGACTCATGAAATCGGATTTCTAAAATCCTGGCTACAGCAGTGGTATCAAATCATGTTAATATTAATGTCAATAAAATATTGTATTACGTTTTAACTTCTTTACTGATGATTTTGAAATATCTGTGAAAAGGGACAGTTTCTTTGAAATTGCCAAAAAGTATTGAGCACAGGCAAACAGCTACTGACTGCTTTCAAATTCAATATCTTCATATGGAAAGTGTTTGTTATTAAAAGTGCAGTCAGTCCTGGTCTGTGTGGCTTGTCATAATAATCCTATAAGTTTAAAAAAAATTGCATTTTAAGCAGCTAAGATTTATTCAGCTTTTTAAGGGCAACATTAAAATTACTTCACCATTTCAGACTATATGAACTATTGATCTTTCAGGTCAGCCTACAGTGTAGACCACTACGTCAACACAACAGAGATAAATAGTCCTGCAACACTTTAAATGACACATCATTACATCATTACATACCTCTCCACTTTGACAAACCGCTGCGTCAGCTACTCGTTTTATTGTCGTGCCTAACTAATCACATTCCTGACATCAATCTTCTCTCTCTTTCTCTCATTACCTCTTTTCTGGTGTGGTGTCATTTTCCTTGCTTGCTGGTGCTTCCTGCAGATCTGGGAGGTTGGCAAAGTCATCCTGTTCAGCCAGCCCGATTGCTAGAGACAGAACAACCATCTTCCCCTCACTGGACACACAGACAAACAAGACATCACAACGCCACACAGGTATGTCGACACGTAGGCACAGGGACACACACACACAGACAGGCAGTGACAGAAACACATGCAGCACACATTCATTTCATGTACAAAGAGAGAGTGAGAGAGAGGTTGTTTTATTTTAACAAATGCTCAGTCAACACGTTATATTGCAGTGCATCTCAACTAGACCTGTGTGCTACGGAGAGAGTTGAGAATACAATACAGACTTCATTAATCTAATTAACACTTTACTGCATGCATTTCTTGCCATTTTTGGCCGAGTTGGCCGAGAATGTTAATATCACTGATCATTATCACTTTCAAAACATGGAAAACATTGGATTTTGCTGGTTTATGGTATTGACATAACACCTACAAACCATAACCTGCAAAGACAACATACAGTTTATGGTTTTGTACTTCACTGTACGACAAATCTTCATGGGAGTTTTGCTTTCCGTCCCCCTTAATCAATATGTGACATGTGGACTGGCACTAAAATGACCTCTGACGTGCATATTTTAACCCGAACAGACATTATGTGAAGATGTTAAAGGCAACTAGCCAGTATGAAAGTAATCCAAAGTTACTATGGTTTCATTTGGGTATAAAGAGAAAACATAATATCCCATCCTGTCCCCTGTCCAGTCTGACAAATGTTTCTCTTTCCTTCTATTAACAAATTAGACTACATTAGAGGTCCGAAGAAAATAGATCTGTTGTCGCTGAAAGAAGATCTAAAGACCATTCCCTTAGCCAACTCTGAGAGGTTGAGAGCGTGTTATTAAAAGCCATCCAGCCATTGAATTTCTACACAGTCTTCTTCTCACATTTTGGATAATGTGTTGTGCCTATGATTACTTAATGTACTGTATGCTGTAGCATTAGCATGAGCACTTTCTACCGGAGAAACAGATGATTGTGGTGCCAATTTATTTGTCACACACTGGGTTGATTATCTATTTAGTTCTTTAACATTTACATGATGTTGTATGGATCATATTACCCCATGCATTCCTAATATCTATTGTTTTACAGCATAATGTTTCTAATTAAAATACAGGGGATTATGTATTATTAAGTGATATTCATCATGGGCCAACCNTTAAACTATATACACTGTTAAAAACATCCATAAGGTGCTTTTTCTTATAATTTTTTGTTACAATATATGAGGTTATGATGCATCAGTGTGTGTTCTTACAAAGACAGGGATGCATTCAATTTGTTGTGAGTGTTTTTTTTAAATATGGTAGTCATAGAAATGTGTTTCTGCTAATGATGAAATGAGCATCATTAGCAGAAAGGCTGAGAACCACTGACGCCTCCATGGCTTTATCATCTTCTGTTATCAGTTTCCTAAAAAGAATGAATAGAAAAGCAAAAACCTGAAAGAAAGGTTCGGATTGCTTCAGATAGAAAAATAGAGGCAATTGAAATGGCACGCAGAAAAAAAAAGAGAAAAAAAAGAAAAAGCGAGAGAAATCCATGAAAATTGAGGTTGCCTTAACAAAAACCTGCAACAAAGAAACACATCACGTTGATTTTCAGCTGTTATTCTCCCTCTAAACAGGCCAGAAGTCATTTAAATTACGTCTCACTGAAGTATGCTGCACCGTGAATTCTAGAGACCATGAAAACAGTGACCTTAACTAAATGAACATTTGCCCACAACTAACCTTGTAACTCACAGTCACACAATACCAACCCACATGTGGACACATATTGTACACTATTCTGGCTTCTCATACTTTCTTCTTTGCCTCTAACAAGCTTTTTTCCTCTTTGTACAGCCTCTAACACAGTGTGCTGATCCAAGGACAAGCTTTACATATTTTCATTTTTTAACAGTAATTTCTTAAAGGGCAATTCCCACATGATTTTGCTCATATCTTACATCCCTGAACATCACCTGCCAATTTTAAGGCATAATTAAAAAACATTTTGCATAGTTTTTATTTTGTGGCTTATTAGTGGCTGTCTTACTTTGAGTAAGACAGCCACTAAGAAAAAAACTGAGATTTTTTTGCATCTTAGATGATTTTTTTACATAAGTGCATCTTATGTCATCCATTTTTGTCTGTATGTTATTTTTTTTTTATCAGTTTCATCTGTTTCTCCTCAGTCTTCCTCTGATCATCTTCCTCTCATATCTCACACTTGTGATCTATTTTCCCAGCCTGCATGCGCTTTCTGTAGTGCATTCCCTCCTTAATAAGACGCTGTTTGTTGAAGCAATATTGACAACAGGAGGAATACATTAGCACTTGAGAGACAGCGGACCACTGGGGATGTGTAAACAGTAACAACATAAGGCTCATCGATAAGGTGAATGGATTTGTATAGATGACCAAAAAAGACACGTGCACTCCAACCGGAGGGCGCTGAAATCATTACCACCCACACCAGCTCTATTGATCTGAAATGTGAGCAGGGCAGCTCAGTTGCCACACTGTGTGACAGCCATGGACACACATGGAAGGTGAAACTGCTGCATTTGGTTGTTCATACCCCACTGATCACAAGAGCGCATGATAACCCCCCTCCTCCCCCCAGGGTCAACAATGAGTTCAGTCCAGTTAAATTCATGAGGACAGGGAGGCCACTGGCCTGGAGACACTGTTAATGGGAAGACACGCAAAACGTACAGGAGTGTAGGACTCTTGTGTGTGGATGTGTGTGAGTGTCTAGATGTTCGTGGTCGGGAGGGGGGGCGTTTACGTGAGGCTGTTTTATGGAGCACATCATCTGTAATCTATCATTCAAGTCAAGCGGAGGAAGAGAGCTCTTCGTGCTCAGGATCTCAAACAATCAGTAGCCTTCGCACACCAGCAGCCGTCCTACTCAGCAGTGCTAGTGGATGAATCGGAAATGATCTTTGCTAACTGTAGGGTGAAAGAATATTTCTTTTGAACCCTGGTTGGGATCAGGTTGAGATTATTTTATCATGTGTTACTGTTAAGTTTGTTTCTAGTTGTTATCAGCTTATGTTGGAAAAAACATGGAAAAAAGAGAGGTGGATCAAGTCCATAGTATGTAGACCGTGACCATACGCAAAACTACAGTTTAAGTGTGGACGCTGTTTGTTATGCCTAATGTATTTTTATTCAACAACCTGAATCTCTGTTTAAGAATTACTATTTAACATTTAAACTTTCCAATGCTGGCCAGCTTTTTATCCCTCCTCCAAGGTGATGATGTTAATAATTAATCACTGCTGTGTTGCCAGTAATCTAGACACAAAAGCTCCACATAGAAGGGAAATAACCTTACAACAGTCCCTACATGTTACTGCGACTGTGCAGTTCATGTATGCATGCTGTGATGATGTACAGCATGACATGCGACAGAGAAGAACATTCTTGGTTGGTTTTATGAAATAATTTTTAAATAAAATCATAAATGCACATTGGACAAGTTAAAAAACAAATTTGAGTTTTTTGAGACCTTCTGGAGTTACACTACATAAAAATCACTATGTAGCATACTGGCAGGGATTATAGTGTGAGAGAAGATAATCTGACCTACTGATGGTGGACACTAGATATTAATGTGACACATACATCAACATCACAAACTATACCCTGAAAAATGATCATAGTTGAATCAGTATCTCTAACATAAGTTCAACATTTAAAGTTTTGCAAAGGTAGTATTTATTGCAGGGCAATTGCAGAGGATCGTGTTTGTGTTTCATCCCCTGTACATACAGACATAATGTACATATTGTGCTAGTTTATTAGATACACCGAGCCTAAACTACTGCAGTCTAATTCAACAGCCATCCAATAAACCCAACCTTCATGAAGACAGAATCCTTTTGGAGGCTGTAGTTTCTGGTGCTGTTAAATTGTACTGCATTATACTTAGCTTTCCCTAAGCTGATTCTAATATTTTGTCCACCCTAATTGAAATAAAGGGGATGGACAAAGCATTAGGAACACCTTTCAGCACAACGTAATACAATTCAAAAGCACCACAAACCAGTGGTAGAAAGTAACTAAGCACATTTACTCAAGGGCTGTACTTTAGAGCAATGTTGAGGTTCTTGCTCTTTACTTGAGTATTTCCATTTTATGCTACTTAATATTTCTACTCCACTACATCTCAGAGGGAAAGTGCTTTTTTTTACTCCACTATTACTTTCACAGTTTTAGTTACTAATGACTTTATATAAAATGTGGTATGTCGTTATAAATTGAACTACCAAACTGCACATAAAGTGGTTAAAATGAGCTCCACCTCAACTACAGCAATGAAATGCTACTAACACTCAGGGCTATTTTTCTGCACAATTAGTACTTTTACTTTTGATACTTTTAGTGTATTTTGCAGGTAATACTTCAGTCCTTTTACTTTAAGTTTGCATGCAGGGCTTTTACTTGTAATGAAGCATTTTTACATTGGAGTATTTCTACTTTTACTTAAGTAAAGGATCTGAATACTTCTTCCAATATTGCCACGAACTACAGTACAGGCTCCAAAAGGACAATACAATTGAAACACCTCTCTAAAATAAAAACTGAAATGTATTGGATTTATTGCAGGACTATTAGACTGCAATACGATTGTGTACCTAATAAACAGGCGAGTGAGTTATGTCAAAATAATAATGACAAAAAATAACCTGAAAACCTAAAAATTAGGTCAGCAGTGTAGCACATACCATCAGGATGTAATGCACACTGTGTCACTGATAATAAAAGCAGCATTCATTCAACAGTTTCATATTCAACAGTGTCTTCTGTCAAGCTTTCCTGATACAACATTTTACTTCATGTAGAAAACTGCATGACACTTACAAGAACGACTTGACGTCCAGCCCTCTGTGGCGGATCTGCTCCACCATGTGATCCCAGCTGCCAGGATTTGACCTTGATCGGCCTGCCCCTGCTCCTCTGTACCGGGAGGCTCCAGCCGGACTCCCCCGGACCCCACGTGGGCCCCCACGGTGGCCCCCGCCGCCTGGGCCTGTGTGCAGCTGGCCCAGGCTTTGTGAGGTGACTGGGGGGTCGTTGGGACCCGGAGGGGGCTGGTGAGTGAGGGGCTGTTGGAGGCTCTGCTGCCGGACCAGGGGCCGAGGGCGCGCCACGGCCGAGGACGGGATGTGCTCCAGGGTGGAAGCAGACGAGAGGGAAGCATCCCCAAAACTGAGCGGACACATGGGAGCACCGAGGAAAGAGATGGATACAACAAGGAAAACATCGGAGTTAGAGATAACACGAGGGATACAGGACAGGGCAGGTTGTTTTGAGAGGATTTAGAAAAGATGAAAGTATTAAAAAAAAAAATTGATAAGACATGATCATGTTGATAACATAAAGAAAGCATAGAGGATAAAAATGGCAAAAACATAAATACATTGAAGCACAGATTGAAATGTGGGAACAGTGTTTGCAGTGAATATCAAATGGAAAGAGGATCAATTGAGAACAAACGACAAAGAAGATCAGTGAAAGAGGGAGAGAAGAGGGAGAGAAAGAAGAACAGAGCTGTCAGAAAGCTTTAGATTACTGTTAAACATCTGTATGAAAACAACTGTGCAGAATTCCGAGCTTATGCTGTATGACAGTGTATGAGTGTGTGGATGGGCTGGCATGCGGCGTGTAAACATTCAGTTATTCTTCTCCAAGCTGGTGTCAAAACAAACCTCTTAACTTGAGTCTCTGTTCTCCATCTGCAGTGCTAAATTGTTTCTGTACGTTACCTCTCTCCCTAATTAGCCCTGACCTACTTCCACCTTCTTGCCTTGCTGCCTTTTGCCTCCACCAGTCTTTCTCCAAGGTCCTGCCTACTCCTGCTATGTCTTCCCTGCCCACTCTTCTCTTTACCTTTGTGCTGCTGAGCTCCACTGCTCTCCATCTCCTCTGTTCATTCATCTTTTTCTACACCCTCAGCCCTCACATCAATCTATCTCCACAGCATGTCCAATCACTGTTCTTTAAGTCTCTCTCTCTAATTACCGGTTTGCTACTCTTACAATCATGTAATAGAGCTTCACCCCTTATTCTCCCTTCAATCACGGCCCTGCCTGATAACTGTAAGCTTGTGCTAAACAGCCCCATCTGAAGCTAATGCTGTGAGGGAGGATTTACTGCCTGGACTTGAGTTGCTTTAGCGGCGCTCTTTAGTATTAACTCAGCTCTAACTCTGCTGGAGAGCCAGGAGACAAGCCCCCTGAGGAGCAGAGCAATGCTGGATCAAGTAAATACAAGACAGAGCTCATATACATGCAGTCATGCATGCACGCTTTCTCTCACACACACTCACATATTGCACGCCATTAGGTCTTTCCTGAGGAAAGGCTTTGATGAGAATGTTTATTTACTTGTGCATAATATTTTAACTGAATAAATGTGAGCTAATGTATAAAAGCCGATTTCTGGTTCAGAGTTTTGACGTGGGAGGAGATATTTTGGGCATTTAGGGTTCCAGAAGTAAAAGTCTTTTTGATTAGACAACGTTAGGCAACTGTTAGTTGAAGCGCTTCCAAGGCTTGCATGAAACTCCAATTTGAACCATCAGTATAAACTGCATTAAAAAAAAAAATCTGATTCTTTAATAAATAGTCAGAGGTACAAGTATGTGTACCTCAAAACCTGAGTAGAGAAGTTAAGTATGACTCCTATGGTGCATTTCAATAAGAGATGTCCAATTAAGGAGCTTAAAACCTTTATGTGTGCCACTAATGGCAAGAGGAAACTACAGTTTTGTACAGAAATTCTACACTTTTTAATGTGATAATTGTGTTTTGAATTTGCTACAGCTCTGATTCGCGTCTCTGACTGGCTTCTTCTCCATAGCATCTGTAGCTAGGACTTATGGTATTTAGAGCCATCCGCCATAACGAACTGACGGAAAAGACATGATTTCTCAGAAACATAGCTGAAATAATTAGTTCTGATGGCCATAACATAAACCTATGTGTAAATCTCGTAATATATATCGTAAAATCATCCAGGAGACTCTGTTGAGAAGCATTAAGGACATCATTAAAAGAAAACTGAAAATATTATTTACACTGGGGAAAAATACTCCCACAACCAGCGGCTCCTCTCACTTTTGACATTGTTCATACAGAGTGGTACTCTGTATGAAAGATGTCAAATTTTTAAAATCTTTAATTGTTATTTTCTATCATTGATGGCTGTGTGCACTTACATCTGGAGCGGAATCAATTCATCTTCATGCTCAAATAAGTTGAAATGCTATATAGTTTCAAGTCATTACTTGGCAATCATTTTAAATTAACAAAAAATGATCTATCTTTGATTTAACTTGTCTACCTTTTTATGTGATACTTGTTATCCAATGTTTCAATTAACTCACGATCTTAAGGAATCCATGTTATGTGTTTTTAAGTTTTGCTAACAACAATTATTTTTTACAGTGTAATATGTGGTATATACGTCTCAATTTTGACAAGATCACTTGTGAAAGGGCTTTTTCCTCCACATGATGTATTGCTCCTCTGGTGAAATCACGAGACTTGTCATGTGCCATGAGGACTGGTGGACAGAGGTAAAATGAAATGTTAGAAAAATAAAATGCATGAAAGCGTAACAACACGTTACAAAGAAACTATTGTTATTTGAACATCTGAGCATATAAACCAAACGCTGCAACTACGGTACAGTCAAGTGTACATATGAAGCATAAATAAAAAAGGTCCAGTGACAGAAAGCTCTATATTGCACGTACAAACATATTATCATAACTGACATCGTGGTAAATCAATACATCTGGCTGGATTCAGGTGGCATAAGGCCAGACATCTGAGAGCCAGTGTGCTAATACATTTTGCCAGTTTGTTCAGTGTCATAAATTTGGCAAAGAATTTAGTCATTTGAAAAATTCCACGGCTGTACAACACAGAGTCTGTTCCTCGCAGTGAATTCCTCGATTGTTGTATCTACTTTCAGGTACTGTACATCTTCATTGTCTTCGATATCTGTGTGCACAGCACCAGTCATTCATATTCCCTGAGCATGAGCGCTCTTTATCGGCAGGATCCTATTACTCGACTTAGATGGTTATTTTCACATTTCTTCTTGCTTGAAAGTCAATTAAGGTGACTAGAAACCTTGGATGATTTTGTAATTAAGGAAAATTGAGGAGGGTGAAAAACAAGGAGACAGAGTCACAACGAGGAAGCAAAATACCAACAGTGAAGAGAGAAAGAGAGAGAGAGAAAGTGTGTGTGGGTGGGGGGCAGAGAGGGGAAGAGGTAAGTGCCCAAAAATAGAAACCAATTTCAGAGGAGAAATGGAAATACAGGTAGATCTGAAAGGAGGAGTAAAAAGGGAGCAAAACAGAAGAGTGACAGGAGAACTGAAATTTAAGTTAAAGAAATTCAATTGCAAGTCTAATTATCATGTTGTTAAAAAGCCACATACTGTATCATTATAAGATTTACTTAAAACGTGCCCAATGATTCATTCATTATGTGTGGAAGCACTTTCTATACAGTCCAAATCAAGAGGCAAATATCAAATCCGAAGGCAGAGTTTTGCTCTCTTGTTTCTAATCCCTCTACTGTATCGTAACAAGGACACACAGTATTATAAATACAAACGTTGGAAAACAATGAATAAACAAATGATGAATGAATACATGGGAGGAGGACTTTAACTGTGAACCCACCGGGTGCCTACACGTGTTTATCAATCTATTTAACTACATTTTTGCTTTAGATTTGCTGAATTAACTGTTTAGGCACAAGACTGTTTGATTATCTGGGCTACGATTTACATACAGAGAACATATATTCATTAGTCTCTTCAAGTGCTGCTGGTATTTTACAAAAACATGCAGCTTTCACAAACCAGCCATCATTCCATACCCAACTCATATATATGGGACTCATTATTATTTGAATACAGAGCTGATAATGGCATCTAGGCTCTGACTTTACCAACTCTTGGGTTGTTTTGCCATGCTAAATTTCTGTCTTCAGCCATTTGGCTCTGGAGAGGTACTGTTACTTTAGGACTGTGTGCTGGGATGAGCTGCCCAAAGTTTTTGTGATAAGAGCAATGGCTAAACCATATGGACAAGAGCAGTGGTTCCCAACCAGGGGGTCGTGAACTTGCAGTGGGGTCGCAAAATAAATCTGGGTGGTCCCAAGATGATTAATGGGAAAGGAGTGGATAAAAAACATATTCTGCTACACAAAACTGTTTATTTTATCAGACTTTTCTACGATCATTGCTATTCCTTTGTGAAACACTCGATACGTTCGCCTTTTCACGAATCTAAGAATTATAATGTAAACAATCACTCATTACTATTACATACTGTATTAGATTTAGCGTGAGGAGTCACAAGTAGATATTGTTTTGTTTTAAGGGGACACAAGCTAAAAAGGTTGGGAATCACTGGACTACAGTATAAACAGTAACCATTTCAAATATCAAAGAGTCATTTGGGTAAATTAGAAAAAATATCACTTAATTAAGCTTTAAACTACCTGCAGTATAGTAAAATGTGTGGTTACCCACAAATCTTGACAATACTTAATGTTGGTGATTCATTTTTCTTGATCATGTTAAATATCGACTGGCTTTAGTAGTAACCCACAGAAGTCTATGTGATTGCTAATTGTAATTTGATTGGCTGTTAACCTAAAACCCAATTGCAAAAACAACGCACCTTCTCAGCTGTTTGCAGGTTGATACACAGTGAACCTTGCATAAAATTAAGCTGCATTGAACCCTGTTATAGGAAAGGATTTAATTTGTATCACTGGTTTAATAAAACGGCCCTCCTGCTGTTTATTCAACAACCCACTCTGAATTTTAAAAGCTGTTACTTCAGATGAGCAAGCACGCCATTTTTGAAGGTTTTCAGTGAGCACTGAGCATCTATTTTGTTTGAACTTCTCAAAACTGTCACAGCCTTCAGTAAATTGGAGCCTGCAGAGGAACAGTATGACTCTGTGGATTCACTTTGTCTGAGACTGTCCTGACATCGGCTAGTGGAAGGTTGGCAGCTGACATAAAAATTGTATTTGTTTATGAGTGACGAAGCTCTCTGTAGTCAAGAGACTTCAAGCAGCTACTCATGCATCAAGGTGCACTCTGCAAAGCAGCTGGCTTCTCTTCCAGGCCTGCCTGTCATTATCTTTATCTGCATGTCGTCAAAAATAGCTTCTGTTGATGTCCATCTTTGAGTGTTCATGCAACAATGCCAGTCATGATGTATTTACAAACTCACACTCTTCCTTGATATCCACACCATGCTGTTGTTGTGCCCACTGTAGCCCCTCATGCGTGCCCCCTGTCACCATGCGCCACTCACTTGCTAAACCGCAGGCCTCCAGCATGCATGTGGCTCTGGATCGTCTGCCAGCGCCCAGCCTTGCTGCCCCCCGTCACCATGCTCCGGACGCTGTCACTGCGACTGGGCCCCGCCCCAGTCCCAGAGCAAGCACCACCCCCGCTGTCACTGGCCCCCGGCGAGGGTCCAGCACCGCCCTGCCCACCCTTATCCACGGCCCCACTGGGAGGAACAGTGGGGTGGATCGGAGACAAAGAAACAAGGACAGACAGAAAGAAAGGACCAGGAGAGGATACAAAGAAGAGAGAGAGAGAGACGGACAGACGAGAGACAGACGCACAGACGTACAGAGCCGGAGAGCAAAAGAATCATCAGTAAACTTAGTCAAACCGGTGAGTAAGACACTTTGTGAGCTCTCACTCCAACCACAAGTGTCCAGTACACAACAAAAACCTGGAGCAGCCGCTGCTGGCCAGCCAGACAGTCAGTAAAAAAGCAGAGAAGAGGTCTGAGCTGAGATTTACTGTGTAACCCTGTGAGTAAATTGGAAAACACAGTTTTTTCTGTGGACACATGACTGAGACAAAAACATATCCTCCAAAGTACAATAGCTCTGTTCAAACCTGCACAGAATTGATTGCCAACAGATTACTTTATTCAATCTATTATAATGCCCAATTAACTAATATAATGCTGAATACTAGCAAAATAAAGAGTTATATATATAACATTACTTATAAAGAACTTTTTCTTATTGCAGCTACCCGGTCCACTAAAACCAGTTTTTGGAAACACTGGAGTCACATTAGAGTTTGGAGATGCAGCAGGTCTGCCCCATTTCTCTCCACACAGGGGACAGCAATGACCAATCTGCTGGCTCTGTGAACTGGGTATAATAGCTGAGTAATGATGCAGATGCATCATCTTCAGATTTTAAGACTGCAGATGAACAGAAGACTAATGTCTTTGTAATCTCAAGGCAACTCACCTGCAGCTCATGACGAAAACAAAAGCCCTTTTATCTAATTAGTTTGTGTAAAGTGTTTCCATAGTAAAATCCCATAACTCGCTTCTCATCATGCCACCTGACCCACCCCAGCTGAGCTCGACTCAGACGTCACAGAGACAAGTACAGACAGAACGTCGACTTCAGCACAGGGACCTTCTACTGAGTGAGGACAAACCACACAACACACAGCTGCACACCAGGACAACGTCTTCAACAACATTTAGACATTAAGTGTAGGTTGGCGGTAAAATGAATGATCTCTCACTGAACAATGACGTATTTTCTGGCTACCTGAGCTGCTGTTGTGATAAACATGTCCGTAGTACTCTCACATATAATTAATTAGCACCCAAAACTATGCTGTTCTGCTGTGCATATGCTGTGCTGTTGTTTTTTGTCTAATTGTTTTTTGTTTCATTTAATTTTATTATCTAATTTGTTACTTTGTTGATTTTATTTTCCTTTTAACTGTGTTTTTAAATTTTGTTGCAATGCATTTTTAACCTTATGTAAAGCACTTTGAATTGCCTCTGAGTTTGAAAGGTGAAACTTGCCTTGTCGGCCTAAAAGCATCATTATTTCGATTAGGTTAGGAGTAAGAAATAGCTGACTCACTGATCTCAGAAATGCCACTATCATCAGCCTATTCAATGCCACTCAAATGTAATTAATATCTCAATAACATAATGCAATGCAATCCCAACAATCACTGCTGATTTTACAATAGTTTCAACATCACTGCACAGATACAAAGTAATTGATAACCCTGTGGTTTTGAAGGAGTCAAGTGAATTGTAATTAGAGAGGATAAGAATGAACAGGTTCACTTAATGCCTCAGCGGCATGTGCGATGCATCTAAATGATGGAATGGAGCTTGATATGAAACGTTTTACCATCCAAACACTTAATTGCTGTACTGTACACGGCGGAGAGTGTGTCACTGTTTTTGGAAGAGGGCTCAGTAGACCAGGCTCAGGAGGGCTATCAGGCAGCCTTAAAGCACTTACAGTACTATGAGTGATAGTGGGAGTAGTGACAACAGAAAACACAGAGCGAGTGGAGGAAGAGGTGAGAGGAGTAAAAACACATAACGACTTCACACGCACAGAAAAACAACAGTGAAGAAAGTAGAACAGAAACCACCCGATTAAAGGGACATTTGAACATTTTGGGAAATACGTTTATTCACTTTCTGGCAGAGAGTTAGATGAGAAGATCGATATCACTCTCATATCAGTCTGTTAAATATGAAGCTACAGCCAGCTGCCAGTTAGCTTAGCTTAGCACAAAGACAAGGGAAACAGCTATTCGAAGGTAATAAAATCTGTCTACTAATGCTTCTTAAACCCACAAATGATCATGTTGTATCTTGTTTGTTTATAAAAACAAAGTGTAAAAACAACAATTCATCATTTTCCAGTGTTGGTTATGTGCTGGACTATTGATTGGCCAGGCGCAGTAATTTTCTGGAGTCTCTGCTAGTTGCCTGGCAACAACAACAGAAAATTGTCGTTTTTACACTTTTTTTTGGTGTTGTACGGATTTAACAAACCAGATATAACATGATAATCAGTGAGCTTTAGATGTGCTGGTAGGCAGATTTTGTTACCTTTGGACAAAGCCAGGCTAGCTGTTTCCCTGTCTCCAGTCTCTATGCTAAGCTAAGCTAACCGTCTCCTGGCTGTAGCCTTATATTGAACGGAAACGGAGTCTCTGCCAGAAAGCAAATAAGCACAGTTCCCAAAATGTCAAACTATTCCTTTAAACTAACCCATTCAAAGATAGAATCTAAAAAAAATAACAGTCAACCCTCTGTGGAAACCCTAACGGCTCAGGTAAGTATACGTCAAGTCTGCTACAGCATCCTGAGAAGCAGATTTGAATACTTGGAGTTGAGAGGCTGGGTTGTATAAAAAGGGGAAAAGGTTCAGGTGAAACAGTGAGATCTGCTCTCTGAGGGTTGTCCGTCTCCATGGTAACACTCCATGGGCTGCAGGTGAGAGGTAAAGAGGGTCTGATGAGGCTAGCAGGGCTGTAGGGAATGGGGCTATCAAACCTTTCACTTGTACACCCTGTACACCGTGCAAAAGCAAAATAAAATGCTATTTCCCGGATTTGATGTTCTGTGTTTTGAGTTTTGACTGTAACAACCAGATAGGACTGTTTTCTGTTTTCAGATAGGATGTGTCCATTAATTTCCTATGGCTGTTGGCAGACAGAAACACTGTCTTTCTATCTAAAAAGCAATCATTTGGAAAATGGTTGTAATTTCTGTCAATGTTAGGGCAGTCCTAGGAATCACAGTACTGTGAGGAATGGTGCTGCACATCTCAATCAGGTGCTGCATGGCCAGCAGTGCATACTAAACACCAGCTTGCGGTGGACATGCCTGAAAGCAAAAACATGAGGATCACCAGGCATGAAAGGAGACTTCTGTGTAAAGACATGTGGCCAGACAGCGTTACAAAATGAGGCTTTCCGCCCTCCTTTAGGCTATTAAATATGACCTTTTCACTTCTTGGAGTGATATATTGATCAACCTTCGCCTTTGATTCTGAGTATTTTTTGTGTTATTTGTCAGGTACTTATGCACGCAAACAATAGACTTTGTTAAAATCACCAATTTAGTGTGCAAAACAAATCTTTACTATGCTAATAATGTCCAATTTTTATTATGTCACTACTCACACAGCTTTGTGGGAGTTTTCCAAGGTGCACACAAGCCCCTGTTCATTACAGCCCTGCCCAGATAGAGGGGTCCCTTACCAGCCATGACTGAGACTCACTTGGGCGTGAGGCGAGGGTCTCCGTAGGGAGCATAGGGAGACATGTTTAAGAGGAACTCCTTGGGCGGGTAGGAGCTCCACCTCTGTTGCACGTTGCTGCTGTCATTGTTATTCCAAAAGTCTCTGTCTAGATCACTGTGGCCAGAGAGAGAGAGAGAGAGAGAGAGAGAGAGAGAGAGAGAGAGAGAGAGAGAGAGAGAGAGAGAGGTAAGACAGGTGAGAGTAGCAAACAACCAAAGACAGATAAGGAAGAGTTGAGAAACAAGAGCAAAGTAAAATACTGTCTCATAAATCTAAAGGTCAGGGAGAGAGTGTTAATTCAATAGGAAAAAATTATTATGTCAATGCCTATAAAATTATATTCTAAAACCATGAATAGATACTGAATACATTTATCCATAAAATATAAGGTGAGTGTGACATTACATTCACTGTGTTGTAATTTGCATGTCCAAAAACCTGATAGCATGAAATGCTGGTGCATGATAAAACTCCCAGAATGGAGAAACAAGAAGTGACCTGCACGTGTTATCGCTCTGTCAGGGATGAAGAAACAAATAAAACAGAGGAGGCAGAAAAGTAAGTATAAAACAAAAAGGAACAGGTTATCGAAAACACACATTGGGTATGAACTGAGAGAAAAAAAATCTGGGAAACAGCAAGTTAAATGGTGATATAAATCATAAATTGTAAACTGCCCCCCTTTCAGCACCTCTAATCTTTAATGATAATAACATAAAATCAACGGTCCTAATAGAAATATTACAGTCCAAAGTAATATAACTAAAACTATGATAGCAGCACAGTTCAAGTACACAGTAATAAAAGACAGTTATAGTTTTATATATTCTGAATTTAACAATGTCTTGAATTTACTGTTTTCAACATAATGTTTGTGTTTTGCAGTTAGGATTGTATATTCCAGACACGTTTTGAGTCAAGTCAGGTAAAGCTTATTTATCTGTAAAACAGCCTTTGATTTATACAAACAGAATATACAAGTAACTTTCTTACACTGTGTTCTTAAGATATTGTTCAGTTCAACCTCTTATATAATAACATAAAATAATAAGATAAATGAGAAATATACCCATATAACACTGTCTTGAGGGCATAATTTCATGGTGGACATTTCAGACCATGTAGGGGCAGCAACAAGATAAGCTTTCCAATCAGAAATGGCTGTTAAAATGTGATAGTATCACCGCATCACAGATCATTTCCATATGCCTCCATCTAAACCCTCCCTGACACCTACTTGATGGCTTTATTTTCGCCTCGACCTCTCACAGATTCTGGAGAGCTGGCAGCCTCCACCCCAGGCTTATTCCTCTTCCCCTGCAAAGAGACAAGAGAGAGACAGAGAGCGATGGGGGGGGGGGAGACGGATCTTAGAGCCATGTCTTGATCGTTATTTACAAAAGCATTTTTGCAAGTCAAGTGCTCATTATAGAGGCTTTAGGGCAGCATCAGGTTCCAAACATGTTAAATAAGATAAATGAGGAGAAAGCAACGACTGGTTTGATGCCAGGACTACAGCCGGCTTCTGACGATCAAAACGTGACGAGGGACCACTTAACTACAATGAGATGCAAAAACACTCTCACATGCATAACACATGCACGGACATGTCTTCACACACAAACAAAGGAAATGCACATGCTTATTACACAATGCTGTGTATCAGACACAGAATTTAAATTAAGATACTGTGATACATATCTACACATAACTTTGTATACATACACAATAATTTAAAACTGCAGGACATTTATTAAACATTTATTAAAACTGAACATTTAGAACCATTTCTATCACAATGGTTAAATAGGAGCTTCCATAACATGGTTTATACACCTGTAAAGACTAAAGCTATATTTATAGCTGTGCGTTAATGGGTTACAGCATAGCTACAGACGCTGTAGCTACATCGTAGGTTACATTGCAACTGATGTGTTCCTCCTCAAAAATGTAACTACATGTCAGATCTACGGCACTTAAAGGCCACAAGAACAGTGTTTGGTGAGCTTGGGCTGCTTGTGTTTTTTCTCCTAAACGTTTCCAAATGCTGGTGGAGTTTGTGAACACAACTTTAAGTAAGTAAAGTAACACACATCAGGCAGAGCAATTTCCACTGCAAATCTTCTGCTCAACACAATCGTTGCTCTCCATAACAGTGAATAAAAGAATGTACAGAACACAATTGCTGTGGGGTTGAAGCAGGACACAGCCTGATCATGTACGATTCATCCATCTAGTGTTGCGGTGTTGTTATCAACGGGTGAAATCTGACGCCGAACTATATATCAGCACGCTGTGGGTATCTACAGCGGGACCGCCACTAGACCCTGGAGTCAAGTATAAATCCAGTTTGAGGAAACTGAAACAATGACATATCAGATATGGTAAAAAATACATACAGGAAAAAAAGACACTTTTACAAATCAGAAACCCAAGTGCATTCTTCTCAAAGCAGATGCAAGTGTCTCTCCAGAGCTCTTTTACGGTGAAAAGTCTAGATAGGCAGCAAAAATGCATTAATTTCTGTTGCAATATATTGTACAGCTTACTTACTCTTACACTCTTCAATTTTCTTACCACTTATTGGATAGTGCTTTCAGCAGAGCAATATATAGTGGTTACAGTTATTGACCCCTATGTTTTATTGAACTCTATATTTATTGAACTCTTGAGGGTGATAACGCTGAGCTCTTTCCAGCTGAGTCACACAGACCCTCTACTCTTACATAATGTTTTCCCATGGTAACCTCACAACAAGGACATGAGGAGCACATATGCCATAAAACGTCCACTAAACAGTCTCTTGATTTCTCAACTTGCTGTGAAACAAAATTAGACATAACCAAGTGAAGTTTTCTCCATAATCAAGAAACTGGACTTGATCCCGTTTGGAGATCTCAACTACATCACCGTCTGTTGCTGTAGATAATTATCTACCTCATCCACTTGGCTGAGTTTTAATCACATATGTCATATTTTGACAAATATGCAGTAATTCGCATACGAGTCCTCCACATTAGTTATCAATAACAAATATCACATCATGAAGATGTTTCATGTTTCCCCCCTACACTGTCAACCCTGCTCCATTAGTGGTATAGTAATTCAAAACTTCCCTCTTTGAAGTGTCAATTTAACTCCTTCCCTCTTCCTCAAAACTGAGATTTTTCAGCAACACACTAGGCATCAACGGATACTAATAACCTCCTTGCAAACAGCTCAAGAGAAGGGCTAGATTAAAGTGATGCAATCTGCCATTGGATGTTAATTCTGAAATTAAATGTCACAAGAAGAAGAAGAAAATCTGTCTTTTATTGGTGGTTTTATACTCGGTTTCTGTTCTGCATGTGACGGCGTGCACAAGTCACAAGGGGACGTTTTTTTATAATAGAGTCACTTTAACAATGCCCCTATTTTCACAAAACAGTGTACTGTTTTTACTTTTACTACTCATGCTTTTCTTGCAGTGAAGCAGGTTAAGCCCCTGCATCAGGAACACTAAGTAGACTTTGGTGTGCAGTCACATCTTCTACAGTACATCTCTTTTCACAGTCTATATATTTTCAGTTCACCTGACCTGCATGTCTTAGGACTGTTGGAAGAAACTGGAAGGACCAATACACATACGGAGAGAACATACAAATTTAAAAACCCCAGCTGCATGTTGTTAGCGACAGTGCTAACCTCCATGCGATGTGGGAGCGAACATCTCAAAATGAGGACAGTCTGACATCATGATTTGCTGAGCTGACTGGATTTGTGTTCCTTCAGTCATTTATGTTAGTGAGAAGAGTCACAGAAGCTTTACTGTCGCTACGCATAGATTTGCTAATAAAAAAGTATAAACCCAATCATGAGATTATGATACCATATAGGAGTAAGAGTGAAAACCACATTATATGAATGAGATCGTTATGTAACCCTTAACGAGACTCCACAGCAAGGTTCAATAAAAAAGCTGTAAAAACAACATCATTAAAATTAGATAAAACACCTGAAACAGGGGACATAAGAGGTTAGTTTAGAGGTTTAGTTTTAAATGCAACTTTATAAATATTTAAGAGCTGTCTGAAAAACCTTAGAACAGATGGTTCCAGGAAAAGAACACTACAAGTTTCTAGTTTCCTCACACCTAAACAGACAAAATAGGTCACTGTTGTCCACAATGACCCATATGACCGTTCCAGAAACAACTCATGGTTTCCTGGTCAAGTTTGGGAAACTAAAAAATGTGTCGTTGATGTTTGTGAAAATAACAACGTCATGCTAATTCTGCTTTTGCTAGAGGATAGTAATTACTCCCACCACCAGCAAGATAGTCAGGAAAACATACAAATACAGTAGGCTGTATTTTAACAAACTACCTCTTTTTCCTGATAAGGACAGTTTCTCTAGTTTCTATGACTTTTCAGTTCCTGCAGTTTCCCTCCCATTCTCATCTACTCAAAAATACCTGTATTCTTGAAAAGGGAAAACAAATCTTTATTGCCAATGCTAATGTTTATTTTTACGTGACTGAATTTCTTGTCAGACTTTGATAGAGGATGTTTTTGATGAATGCAGTACTTGAACTCAATAAAGGGTTTTAAGCAGCGTGCAGCCTGGAGGCTTTCAGACACAACACAGTGCTGAATGTTTATCTGAATACAGCTTTCAGTGTCCTGCAGACAGGTGGCCTCTTTATGTATTCTACTGTATCTATCTCTAATGCATCCACAGTTCACTCTATTATTTATCATGTCACATCTCGTGTGTCCAGCTCGGCACAAACATTTTCAATACAGAGCAAAGCACAGGGTCTGACTTAATCTGTATCTACATTCAGCCAGTGTAAACACACACATACTGTACAGCACATACACACAGGTAAGAATAATATTAGAGTCAGGGACTCAGAGAAGGAGAGATTTCTGGCAGTAAAGAATGTGCTATCAAGTGCAGCTCCTCTATCATTAAACAGAATCATAAAATCTTGAGGAGGGTGGAGAAGGTACAATGTTGAGAGAGTGTGGGAGGTTGTGAGAAACGGAAGGGAAGATCGAGAGGACGGGGCGAAACAGATATACGACGGAGTAGAGGGGCAAGTGAGAAACAGAAAGAGACAGGATAGAGGAGCGTTGAAATCCAAAATAATGAAGGCACCATAGCACAGAGGAACTTAAAGATGCCACATGAGATGAATTGGAGATGTGAGAGGGACGGCCTGGGACTCCCTGTTCAGAGGAGTGTGGCCCTGCTTCCCTCTGGAGCATCCTCTTAAATCCTACTGTCATCATGTTTGTCACACACCTGGATGTTCAACACCGACCACCACGACCTTCTCTTCCTGCCTGTCTGTAGACGCCTCTGTGGTTGTTGCTGCCTCTGCCTCTCTCATTTCCCTCCTCCTCCCACTCTCCTCCCCCTTCCACTCCTATCAAACAACCAATGGCATGAGACCAGTTCCAGACAGCTTCATCTCTCCTGGAGTGAATGCTTTCATATGAATCTTTGTCTTTTATTGCCAGAAACGTAGCATTATGTGATTCATCATAACAATAAGTGACTTATCTCTTGAATATCTTAAACACACAAAACCTGATATTACCAGCCCTGTCTTATAGAAACTACATTTACAAGCAATTTGTTTTCCCATTTACTTATTGTATTGAACGTAATTTCTGCCTGGATCATGTTCCCCCGGAAACATTTAGGCAACAAAAACACTTTGGTTGAGGTTAGGGAAAGATTGTGGTTTCAGTTAAATGTCAATAAGTCCAAGAGTGTAATCACCACAGGGGACAGGAAGGTCATGTCCCCTCCAATATGGACAATATTTCTAACGACTTGTCATCAAATGTCTCCAAAAGCTCCTCCCCTCAACATTCAGTGTTAAATCGACTCCCAAACACACTGGATGCTCACTGAACTGAGCAGTGAACACAGCAGCTGTGCGCAGCTCAGGAGCGTGTGCACAAATTGATTACTCACAGGTCTGCTACACAGGTAAAACACAGTCTGTTTAAATAGCAGCAATCACTGATGGACATGTTGAATATAAACCACTGCTGTTGCTGATGAACACATCTGGATGGGTGTGTTTCATGGTGACCGGCTAGAACCGAGTTTCACTCACTTACTTGCCTTTTGAAAACTGGGTCTGTAGTTGATGTGTCACTGAGCTGTGCTGCTTTTAACCAACCAGGTTATCATGTGTTGGTTGAAGTACACACACCGGGGTGGCAAGGGCGCACATTGTGAGGGGCATACGGCTTTTATCCCTCTGTGTGTGTGTGTTCTGTGTCTTACTGGACATCCAACATGTTGCTGGTTAAAGCGTTAACACTGAAAATACAGAGAATTACTTTTTTTTTTTTTACAAAACGTGCTCACACTGTATACCGACTGTGTCAGGTGTGTGGTTGTACATTGTGGATACAAATAGATGCTAGTACAGGCACAGCCTAATGTGCTGGTGGCTGTTAATTACCTTAAGATTACATATTTGTAAATTATATATATCAAAGTCAAACACTCTCAAATGTGAGAATTTGATGCTTTTCTTTGTCTTATATAGTACATTTAATATATTTGTGTTTAGGACTGTTGGTTGGACAAAACAAGCAATATGAAAATGCCACCTCAGGCTCTGGGAAAAAGTGATTTCATTCATTTTTTACTATTTTCTGACATTTTACAGCCCAATCGATTCATCAAGAAAATAATCAGCAGATTGATAGATGATGAAAACAATCATTAGTTACAGCCCTATTACTGACCTTTTCATATTGCACATTGCTTTTTTTTTTTACCTGTAGGTGTCAAAATGTGTTTAGCCTTTAGGAGTGTAACACACAAAACAAACAAAAGATAATAATATGGAAGAGAGAGAAAGAGAGACAAGGTCTATGAAGGGGAAACTACAGTGGCAGCAGAGACGAGAGAAGAGAGGGACCATCCTGGAAAAAGAAATCAGTGACATTCTGACAAGGACGTGGAGATAGTGACAAAAGGACGAATACAAACCCGACCACTCGGTATAAAAGGAGAAGGAGGGTGACACAAAAACAGAGACAGATACATAGATAACGAGGGTAAACAAAGATAAGAAATGGGTTTATTTGTCAGGTTCAGAGGGTTTTTGTTACTCCAAAGCAATAATATAGAGCACTTAACATACTTTATAAGTCTTGTGAGCGATTATAAATGTAACCCTAGATAATGATGCAATTTAGCTTAGCTACTTTAGCTCTAAATAGCCCAGTTAACTCAGCTTGTGTATGTTTGATCAACTGCTGTGCTGCAGTCACTCCTCAAACAGGAAGACAGACAGAGATGAGAGAGCGGGAAAGAAAGGGAGGCAGGGAACGAGGAAAGCAGGACATAGTGTAGGAAATGCCAGCAGATCAAAATGTATAGGAGGAATTACAGTTGCTCCAGCAGTAGCCAATAGCTCAGAGTGATGCTCATTAGCATATGATTCATTAGCATGGCGCTGGAGGCTGGAGGCAAGCAGCCATGATGCACAAAGCTCAGAGCGCACTAAGCCATGTTTACAGAGAGCACTACTAAGGTCTCTGATCATGTTTGCTGTCATGGCCAAACATACAGCCTCTCTCTGGCTGCTGCGCCAGAGAGCACAGAAAGCAAAACAACAACTACAACGACGACACATAGCAATCACTGTATACATTCAATTCAAGGTCAAAGTATCATTAAAAGGAAGCCTGACTGCCCACACAAGTGCAGTTCATCATCAAGGCCACAGTGTTCAGAAACATGTTAGAAAAAGAACATGTTAGACTTTGTGGAGGGAGATGTGTTTTCATAATGAGCCATTTAACCGTCATACGGATGGGTATTGTGTCTGTAGCACTGACTATCAAAAACTTTAAAGTACTCGAAAAGCTGAAAGTGAATGTTTGATTATTGTTTGATCAAATAGATCCAATTTGAAACATATTTTTTTCAAATTTTATACTATATTTTATTTGGGTAAATTTCTGTTTATTTTGTTTAAACGTCATTTAATATTTGAGAGTCTGGATTCTTTTGTTAAATGAAAATTATGTTTTGTAGAAAAACATGTTGGATTTTTTTAAAGTAAGGTATCAAAAAAAAGTGTTTTTGGTGTAGGGTGGAACTAACTGTTATTTTTATTATCAATTAATCTGATGGTTAATGTCTCGATTAATCAATTAATCATTTGATTAATTATTAGGTCTATACAGAAAATAGTGACAAATGCTCATCACAATTTCCTAAAGCCCAAGGTGACTCCGATAGATAGATAGATAGATACTTTATTGATAAAGTCTTGTTTTGTTCAATCAACAGTCTAAAACCCACAACAACAGTTTACAATGATCATTAGAGAAGCTTTCAAATAAGCATTTCAAATAAATGTCAATATTGAAATATGCTTGTGTAAATGTGAATAATAAGCACGGTAACTTACCAGTTTACGTTGACACCAGGTGCAGACGCCACACAGAGCTACCAGCCAAACAGCACACACTACGGATGCAACAGACACCAGGAATACACTGAGAGACACTGAGCCTGAGAGGGAGAGAGACAAAGACAGAGAAGAGACACATAGAGAGGAGAGTATTAGTGCATAACACTTGCCCTGTTAAAGTTTACTGTTGAAACTGCCGACAAGTGTGTGTTGGATAAGACAAGAAGGAAGAAGTGTGACAAAACTGCCCATTTTTGGGGAACATAAAGGTATAATCAGGAGCAATGTCTTCCTTATTTCCTTCCTTTCCCCATTCTTCCTTGTCATCTGGCATCTGTCATCAGTAAGACACAGAGAGAAATGTAACAGGAGTGAGGGGGGAAATGACATAAAAGCACTGAAACGGCTTCATGCTCATGTTCCCCGCATGTATCAATAGGAGATGCGCACATGTCAGGAAGAGATAATATCATGGGGCCAGAAGCCATGCAATTACCAGCTTCCGTTTTCTCGCTTCTATCTCGTAAATCCTTCAGCAACTTTGTTTCCCCATCTCAACAGATGAAAACTTCTTCCGCAGCCTTCTATTCCTCATCTCTATTTCTTTCAATTACTGCCTCTCAACAATGCTGCTCATTCAGTTGTCTGCCACCTTGTCTGCCAAGTGATTTAAAATGCAATGGCACGCTGGCAAAACAATGTCGGCAAACAATGAGCTCATAACTGCTACATCCTTTGTCTCAGCAATACAGTAGATCTTTTTTCTGAGTCTCTCTCTCTCTACCTGAAAAATGCATCTGACTGCTGATTCTTCCCTTTATCCCTCCATTTCATTTTTCATCTGAGCACATTCAACATTTATACATTTTTGGGGGCCAATAAACACAGGAGGAGGATTAGCTAAGCCAACTTAATCACCCTTATCCACCTTCTTCCTTCATATTTTATTCACCTCCTCTCTTTGTTTCCTTCAGGTGTATTATGCACCTTTTAAACAAAGATCTGCTGTTATTCTCTGGTAATATAGCTTTTCCTAC
Organism: Maccullochella peelii; assembly: GCA_002120245.1. Taxonomy (NCBI): domain Eukaryota; kingdom Metazoa; phylum Chordata; class Actinopteri; order Centrarchiformes; family Percichthyidae; genus Maccullochella; species Maccullochella peelii. Next base: position 74,854 of record LKNJ01000842.1, read on the forward strand.
ATGTATTCAGTCACACAAATGAACCATAAACATACCAAAAAGTTCAGGAAGCTATTTAAAGTTAGAATTTGTGATAGTTATTCACATTAGATACTCCCTATACAAACATTTCTAATGTAACTATTATTATCTGGCATTATTGTGTTGGGTTTAAACAGTGTTAACTTGGTTTGTTGCATGTTATTCGCCATCTCTCTCTCCCATCACTTTTCCTGTTATCTCTCCCTGCTGCAATCTTTGTAATAAATACTTAAACAGAAAAATAACTGAATAACTAACCGCACTAACTGATGAACAAAAGAGAAAGGAAAATCTGAAAATACGGTTGCTTAAAGAAGAGTTTGAAGTGCACTGCTTGAGGTACAACCTAATGATATTTATTTACATTTAAAAAGGGGGTTTAAAAAGTGATTTCTCATTGTTCTTTGACATTATTTCACAACCTTACATTGAAGCTGTCTTTGTGTGTGTCCCAGAGGCTCATGCAGTTTACATTTATGCAGAGGTTTGTGTCCTTGCTTTCAGCAGATTGAATTCCTCCAGTTATTAAAGCTTCTTCAGCTTCTTTTTGCCCACCACCCTCACCAAATTAAAGTCTATTCGCCTATTCGATAAGGTACCTGATTTTAAATAGTGAACTATTAGGCATGGCAGAATATGGTGGCAATTAGGATCACAGGGTGGAATTTGTTGCTTGCTCTGATCCTTTCAGTCTGGCAGCAGAGGGTGTGTTGTGGTAATGTTGTTTTCAATGCTTAACAGATAAGTGGTCTCAATCTTACTGGTGTTTCCTTGCCAATTTAGAGCAATACATACAGAAAAACAGAGAGCTGAACTACTCTCTAGCTGGAGGGAAGAATAACTCCTTTCAGACCTTTTAGAACTGCCAGACCTCAGTGTGCAGACACACAAGTCTGACAGTTTTTCACTTGGTGGGGTGTTATCAGCAGGGGGACTTGATGATTTCAGACACTTACCCACTAGAAAAAGGGAATTTCTCCAGGTCAGGTCAAGACATAATATAACCAGCCAGATAACTTATGTAATACCCAAGTTTAAGTCATGATTGATAATGATATTCATGCAGGAAAATCTCGTAGTTTTATTACTTTGCATTCTTAGTTTGCTTTTCTATATAATAGGTTTCATTGTTGCTGGTGGGTTTCCTGCACATGATTCAAATTGCGTACCCAAGTTCAAGGGCTTCAAACGATGCAAGATGCACTTGATGAGACCCACAAGATAAAAAGCCAGTGCACGCATGCACTCTAACAGGTGTCCAATAATATTACTGACTGTCTTCTTTAGTTGTCATTATAAAAACAGCATGACGCGATGAATCCTCTCAGTGCACAGTTTGTTTTGATGCACCTTAAACAAATGCACAAGTTGTTACTCTTCTGTTGCATTTCTGACAGATTAGCTGCTCAAGTCATGTTTCCTAAAGAGTATAACTTTAAAATAAAAACTGCCAAATTTACTATTGAGGATCAGCTGCCCAACCTTGTTTCTTTTTCTGGAGTCGTTCAGCTGCAACAAGTGATTTTGGGAGCAGGTAGTTCGAACTTTATTTCATGCGTTGGGTGGATAAGTAAACCCCAATTACACCTGATATTAACATGAAATCTCCAAGTACCTGAATATCTTATCTGGATAAGAAAAAACAAATATTAATTCAGGTGTAAACGCACATAGAACACATTGCAATCAGAATGCGATCGGACTGGCCAGACCACATCTGGAGGTGGCCTACCTAATTTGCGTATTGAGATATTGAGTGTGAGCGGAATTGAAATAATGAGAACGCTTATTAAGACCCGGTGTAAACGCAAAGCAGATGTCATTATCCAGATAACATATCCAGCTACAGATTGCATCTTATTACCAGGTAGAAAAAAGGGCCTAGTTAAACAACATTTTGACTGTTGACCCATCGTCAGTGCTACCAGATATCCTACCTCGCTCAACCACTGACTTCATGTCAAACCAGATTGCTTCACGCGCAGGATCACACATACACCACTCTTTGAGCTGTGTTTATGAATAGTTATAACTCAATAGGACTACAGTTCAGCACCATGGACAGCATCCATCCCCACTGGTCCTCCACCCGCAGGCTGTGGACATGTTTCATGTCACACAGAGAGAGCCCAACAACCCCTGCATATGGGGGTTGGGGCAGGAGTGTAGCAAAAGTCACGTGTAAAAAGACGGCCAACTGAGAGGTGTAGTTGAGGTGGACTTTTCACTCATTAATAAAAGGCCATTTACATTGATTTTTGTGAGTACATATTATCAGATTCTTTTACACATTCACAAATCTGAGAAGGCACATTGAGATACAGTTTCACAACTGTCCACACACATTTGTAAATAATATTGCTACAACAATACCCCCATACATACAGAGAAATCTCATTTAGAGTCTCTTTCTTTTGGCTTATGATTACAGATGAGGGCTGAACCCTGCTTTGTGTTTTAATTCTTACTTTACTATGATGGTGGGATACAGCACTCGTATTACCTCAGCTGCTGCGCTCCACCAGCAATCTGTATGATCTCTTTTACCCTCACAAGTTGAGAACAAGATTTTTGTCAAGGAGATGAGCTCATACGCTCCGAAAAATCACTGCGACCTGTCGCACAAAAGGACCTCCTGAGCATCTGTTGCAGGAACTGGCCTCATTAAAATGTACTAATCATTGTTGAGAAGCTTTGTCTTTTATGTACTCTACTGGGAACAATCAATCAGTGTGTGGTAATGAGGTCCATTTCTGAAACTGCTATTGACCATAGACCAACAATCGGAGCTACTAAAGTACGTCTAAGGTCATTAGAAAAACTGCTATTTACTGAGTTTTCTGTGTATGTTACAGATAAAGTTGATCATCTAAAAGCCATCACTGTATTTGCAGTGAACATGTAATTATAAAATATGCTAAAAAATGATTTAAAAAAAAAAATCAATAGAGCTGGATGGCAGAGGTCCAAATCAAAGGAAACAGAAAATGGACATATATTAAACGTTAACAATTCCTGACAGGGTGCGGAGCTCAGTGAACCAAGTGGACCTCTGTGTCCAGCGACTGCTCCTCTTTGAGAAGAGCCAGCTGAGGCAGTTCGTCCACCTGGGAAGAAAACCTCTCTTCGGAGTTGAATGAGGGAGGGAGACCACAGGACAGGACATGATGGACATCTCCCATCTGGCTAGAGGAAGCTGCTAGTTGGCTAGCCCAGTTGATTTGGAGCTAATTATGATGTGATCTGGATAAATTTAGCAGCTGATTGTGATTGCTGACATGGCCTAATGAGCTTCATCAGTGTTCATTCAGTCTAGTTGCTGTGGCCTTTGATTTGTGCCTTTTTGGGTGATTTGTTTTCTAGCTCTGATCATTCTTCAGGAACTACAATTTACAATTATTGTCTCCTTTGATTTTACACATTATTCTCATTGCTTATTGTGTTCAGAATCATCTCTTACAGTAGATACACCACCTATTATGCGGAAATAATCATTAGACCCAACAACCCCAACTCAAGGTCCACTTCCTAGCTTTTTCCAGAACTTTCAACAGTATCACGCAGTCTTTATCAGTGGATGGACTCATGGAGATGGATCTGTTGACATGCAAGCTCAGTAGATTTTATCCAAAGCACTTTTAAGACTCCTCATCCACGTTGGTTTAAAAGTTAAGCATCTGCTGATGAAGACTGTGTGTCGCGGTTAAAAGCTCAAAATAAAGCTAGTAAGTGGATATTGAGTTGTGATTGTTCTGTCAAACTGCTGTTTCTTAGGTCAAGAATGAACTTTGATGCTTTAAATTTTGCAATTTTCACATTTGAAAAAAGCTTATTTGTATTTATTAAAGCTAAAACATGTATTTCATGACTTTTTCTTTAAGGTTGATTATTAGCCCATATATGGAGCTTGAAGGTGCTACTTAATCTTATTTTCAAAAACCAATCATGGCATGTTCAAACCTGTCCTTAAAGAGTGCAAGCTCTGCTGAAGTAATGATGTAATATCAGGTCGTGGAAGGTCTAATAAAGGTGGATTACTTCCAGATGCAGCACCTACTGTGCTGTGTTTGGTATCATACTGGGTGCCTCCCATGGCTCCAAGTGTAAACAAGAGACTGTTGCAGTACTGCTCCTATCACTCAATCTCTCTCTTTCTCTCTCTCTGCTGTTATGTCATATATTTTGGAGTAACTGCATACATAGTCGGAGACAATTTTTTAGTTAATAATCACTAAACATAATGCAAAGCCGGTTTCATATTTAATTACAGACAGAAGTGTCGTGCCGTTCTCCATATTCTCTTGATAATTGTTATTCTTGCCTACCATCTTCCTGCTTGCAGTCTCTCTGCCAACACGCCATTATTTTCACTCATGTGGTAATTATATAACTTATAACACAATTGATTAGAACTGCTCAAACAGCCTTCATTAAACCGCTGTTGTCTCTCCCTCCCCACATGCAGCCCCCTCTTTCACCTCCTGTCCCACGCCTATTATTCAAAAGTTTGAAGCAATTTACAACATGGGATTGATAACACTAAAGTGCTATTAGGTGACAGGAAGGTATATAGTCAGGTTAAGAGAGCAAATTATCGTGTTAAGAAAACTGAGATGCGTAATGGATATTTTTTCCTTCTCAGCTCTAAATTAGTAAGGCAAGGCAAGACAACTTTATTTGTGTAGCACATTTCATACACTAGGGCAATTCAATGTGCTTTACGGGGTAATATAAACACAACAAGGTAAAAAGATTTACAATATAAAAGTACAAAAATAAAGGCAAGCAATACAAAAGATACTAGATTTAAAAGTATATAACTACAGTTTAAATAAGTATAAAAAGATGAAAGAACACAGAAAATACTCCCACATTTAGATGCACAATTAATTTAAAAAAATTAAAAATAGATTAAAGTTTTGAGTCTTGGCTTAAAAGTGGTCAGCGTCGGTGCCTGTCTAATATCATGTGTAGTAACGATGGGCTACCGAGCACAAGCTAACTTCTTATAGAAGTTTTAGACTATTATCTGTCATTGTATTGAAATTTATAGTTGACTTCACTCCAGTTTGATAGTATTGTGAGAACTTGCCTGTGAACTCAGCTGAGACCTTGAGCAAGCTGCTTTTATAAGTCCGCTTGTTTGCCAACTCTCAGTCGCTGCCTTTGTCAACCACAATGTACATAAGCCAGTAACACATATATATATATATATATATATCACTATATTCTGTGTTAGCCTTTATTAAAGCACCTTTAGCTGTAGACTCTCAGCATATTCATCTCATTCTGTTTGTTGAGTTACTCACTGAATGGTCTTCAAATTACCGTTCTTGGTGATCGTATTTGATATGAAGGATTGATGATGATGAATTAGAAAAACTGAAAACACTTCTACTCAAAATGAAATTCAACTTAAATTGAAGAACTTTCTATATGACTCTTTCAACTCCACAGTTGAAAACTATTCCTTTTAATGACCTCCACCTGGCTTAATTACTTTGAAAAACCACCTGTGTGGCTAACTTCTTCATGCTTAGGCCACTAGAGGGTGTGGCTCCCTTGAACATAGTATCACAAAATAGAAATGGCTGTAACAGCACTATTAACCAATATTTCCTGTGTTAACATTGAATTAAATGACTTTGTGTGATGTAAAATAAGGTTGTTTGTAGTGACAAACCTACAAAGAATTATCACCCGACACTGCAGCTCCACAGAGCTTTTTAGCCTATTTTAGCTTATTGTTTTGGTTTTATAGTCACATATTTTATGTATGATTCAGTCTCCCCACTCTCATAGCGGCTTGTTTTGAAATACTTTTGCCCCCTAATGGCCATAAATGAGTTGTGGTTAAACGAGAAGTTACTTGCAGTAACGATTTTGTGGCCAACAGTGACCGAGCACAGTGACTTTATGAGATCTTGTCATCACCATGAGGTTGCCAGGCAACCAGCAGTTTAACTTGTGCTATTGGACTTTCACACCAACAGCACAAGTTAAACAGTGCGCAGCGCAAAGGTCTTACTTTTAATGGAGAGCGTGGCTGCACTATCCATTGGAACCACAGCAGTGCACACCACGCTGATTACTCCCTGACCCCAAATAACCTCCATACTGCATTAATGCGAGGCAAAAGTTATGTCGGCCACAATTTTACTGTAGAGACGAATGGTGGAGAAGTATTATAAGTATTATATAATTTTTTGCACCTCTAAATTCCCGAAGTTATGTATCTCTACTCTCTGATCCTACCAGATCAGATCTATTCTACTTGAGTAAAAAATCTCAAATATGGCAAAAAAAGGGAGCACAGGGATACAAAATTAGATGGCCAAAATTATGAAAATAAGACCAAGTCGTAATAAACTGTAATTATCCTTTAAGGTGAGGCTCTAACAGGCTCACCTTCCCTCTCTGGCTCTCTCTCTCTCAAACACTCCCCCACACTGTCCTTCCTAATTCAGTCCATGATCTCTTCTCTTGTGGGCACCAGTATCTCTCTCCGTCAAATGTGCCCCTTAATCTCTCTGCATCTCCTCTCTTCCACCTGCTGTGCTTATCTGTTTGTGCTCCGTTCACTCAGCTCCTGGTGTTGGCGCCTGGTACGACACAGAGAATAAGCACTGTTAGTCACTGGAGACCGTAGGTCGGCACAACATGGAGAGGGCTGCTACCATGGGAGGTGACCCTTGACTCGCACAACAGACGCACTGCCAGAAGAGTAGCGACCAGTGGGAGGAACATGGACATCCAATTATACAGAAAACCAAAGGGGATGAAAGAGAAAAGCATGTTTAAAAGACTACAACTGAATCAAAGCTCAGTATTACTTCAAGCATCTCTGTTTTTTGGACCGCTTGTTGCATGGATTGAAACGCTGAGAATAAATGATTACAGTTCATTAACTCTGAAGATTACATTATTTACTCCTCATGATTCAGTATCAATGGCAGGAGTGAAGAAGAGGGAGGAAGCTGTGATAGGTTTGGCAGGTGGACAGTAGATGGACGATTTAATCTTGAAATCCCAGCAGGTGTGTGTTTGTCTAACGTGAAACCACCTGACTGCCCAGTTGGTTGTCATAAGTACAGGGCTGACTAGTCAGTAAGCATTCATTTGTGTCATTTAATCACGACATGTTGTGTGTCTGTGATTTTACTTTTACTATTAGCTTTCTAATTACATTTCACAAAATAAAATAAACTGACTGACCTTTATTTGGCTCCATTTTTTGACCAACTAGATGCATTTGATCACACAGATCTATTCTTTGGTTCTACTTCTACTATACGTCACTGAACTGCCTCGAGACTTTCTCAGCAAACTCTCCAAATCTTTGTCCAAAAACGCTGGTAGCCTGGGGGAGGGATCTCATTCTTTCCACTGCTTTGCCCCAAAGTACAGCCTGAAGCATGACGTTTTTACAGGTGATAGAGAAGAAAAAATCCACTTCTTTTTGCCTAATCACAAGAAATGCTTTAGTCAGGATAACATCTGGGGGGGCAAACATGAACAACTGAACTGCAAACATGGTCTATTTATTCCTGGACAACAAAATGTTTTGTTTCTTTCCTGTTATTGATGCCAGAGAGGGACCAACAAACCAAAAAACAGACTGAATAAATGGAATGCAGGTGCAACAGAATTACTAAGGGTGATTTTACACCTGACCTGATTTGTGTGGTTAAAACAACCCTGGTTTGTTTGCCTGTTTGGTTTGGTTTAGTTAAGCTGGTGTGAAAGTGTTCATTCACACACTGGTGAGCACCAAACAACCGGATAGAGACCACTTAAAAAGGTGGGTCTTGGTCCAGTTCCAGGCAAATTCTGCTGCAGTTCGTTTGTGGTGTGAAAACAAAATGAACCCGACCACAGGAATTTGTGATTTTTAAGCATAAATTTATAAACTACTAATTTTTATCGGGAGATTGTGAACTGTCACTGTGAACTGTCAGGATCAAGAATCTGTATCAGCAGCGTAGCCTCTATATTTATGCACCATAATTTGGTAACCATGGTAACACACATGCATGTCGACACGTGAGTGCAGGGATTTCTCTGGTACATCAGAAAGTGGAAAGTGTTAAAACAGCGGTGTGTTGTGCCTGCGTCCCACTCTGCCAGTATTTCGGCAGTTCCTCATTTAAGAAACAACTGAAATGTGGTGTCCCCTCCGTAATATCAAAGAACAAAATTCCTCTTTTTCTTTCTGTTTATTACCTGTTTGTCATTCCTCATATGGGGTCCTGTTACAGTCTTAAATAATAATGCTCAAACTCAATTATTTCTTTGTGAGCTCTTTGTGACGCCAAAGAAGTTAAAGGATAGGCTCACAATTTTTCAAGTCTGTCTTTAAACTCTCTCACTCTTTGTATTTTCCTGAACAGTGTTTCCCTGTCAAGCTGCAGTGGAAGGATAGAAACATAAAGAGGGAATTTTGTACTAAAAAGGCTGTAACTTTGGAAGATATCTACTTAATTCGCCTATCTCAGACTGCTGAAGCCTCATATAATTGTCAGCATAACATTCAAATGTAATTTTGCACAAAACAAGTCCATCACTTACAGTTGAAGTGCTCTTGGATGGGATGTCTTAATGTCCGCTATGAACAAGATGAATGATTACAGCAAGTAAAACCTGTTTCAATATACATATGAGCTATTGTGCTAAGACCAACTTGAAAAATTGTATTAGTTAAATAAAAGCATAAGGTGCAATAAAGTGCAGGACGACTTGCGCTCGGTTACAGGAATATGATTTTCCATGTAGCAGTGACAATGCAGAATGGCAATCACCAAAATTGTCCAATGAATAAGCAAGACTGCCCTCCCGAGAAGAATGACAGCATCAGTCACTTCAGCAAGGGCCCTAAAATGAAATTATGTTTACATTCAACTGACAAAGCCCTCAACCAGCCGTAGTAATTATGACAGGAGCAAAGGAGGAAGTCAGGTGACAGTACAGAGTGACAAAGTCCATGTAGGGAGAAGATTGGGGTAGATGCATGGATGGGTCAATAATTATCAGACTTTAACACGGGAGACAGCTGTTCGTTACTTGTTTCAAACCAGCAGTCAACGTGTTTTATAGCAATGCAACCATTGTGCCATAACCTTAACCAAGTGTTTATTATTGTCACCATGACAACTACAGTCCCTAACCTCCAGGGTCTAAGGAAGGAGGGTGTCGTATGCTGAAAAGATTGTAAAGCCCCCTGAGGCAAATTTGAGAAATTGGGCTATATAAATAAAATTGACTTGGCTTGACTAACCTTAACAAAGTACTAATTTAAACCCAAACCATGATCTTTCCCTAAACCTAGTTGTTGTTGTGCCTAAACCTAACCAAACCTTAACCATAATGTTGTCACACCATAAAACTGATTTGTAACGTCGTTCTAGAGGGCATGGACACATTTTATTTTGTCGTTTAATTTGGATGACTTCCTGAATGAGCAATACACCAATCGATATGACTTCATGATTACTCCTATTGCTTATAAGTGAGCATGAACACAAAACCGACCAGAACTAAAATGAAAGTGACAACAATGCGGGTTGACTGTAAAATCTCTAACTGTGAGTGTGTAGTGGAAGCACCTTAATACAGGGTGCCATACACTGTAGTTCCAGTTGAAGAACAGGATTGCACTGAGCTATTTTTCACGTTTGTGAATGAGACATGAATGAGCTAAATCCCACTTGCATTCATATTGCTCACTGTAAGTCCAATTTTCCATTCCACCTGCTGTTTGTGTCCCCTCTCTCTCTCTCTAAGGAGACCAAACATCCCCTTTTGACATCATTCTCTAACGCAGGCCAGCTGACTTCATTACACTCCTGCCAAACCATCACTGTGACTGTGTAACCCTGCAACTCATTCAACTGAAACGTCAAACGCATTTGCTCTGTTGCCTGCTTCTTACCCAAGCCAAGCCCCACGGGGGGATGGGCATCCACAACACTGGCGACTTTCCAGTTTAAACTATTATTTTTCTTTTCAATACACAACATGTGTCTATCAAGAGAGATGTATGAGTACTGCTGGGATTAAGCAGAGAGGGAAACCTTGGGCAAAACAAACACTCATGAGTTTTCCTGTCGAGCGCTACAGTGACTAAACGCAGGGCGCCATGTGTTTTGTTTCAGTGTAGCAAACAGGCTGTTGTTTGCTGTCTCAGAGGGCCGTAATACCACAGACCCATGACAGACTCATAACCTAATACACTTGACTGGCAGGTGTGTTTATCCAGGCAAAACATCTTAACAGTCTGCAGGCAGAGCCATCAAAGTGTGTTCCTGTAAGAACTGCGATCTGTTGTCCATAATGAGGAGGATCCAGAGGTTTGCTGTGTGCGACAAGGCAGGCTATGGGAGATAGGACACAGCCGAGGAGTCATTCTGACTCACACAGAGATGCTGAAGAGTTGGAGAGAAAGACGGCTTCTTGCGGAGAGGTTAAGTGGTGGAGGGCTATATGAAAGACTGAAAGAACTCACTGCCTAAAACAAAGAGTGAAAACAGATACAGTACAAGCTTGAGGAAAACAATCAAAATCCATTATCAGAGAGTTTCATTATTATTTACCTATTGATTAAGTTTCACACAACGTAATTCAAGATATCATTGTAATTCCTAATATGCTGTAATCTGATAATGTAAGTTTATTAGTGTGCAGTTTATTAGTGCAATTGTTATTTCAGTCATTTCATTCATCATTTTGCTGTAGCTGCCATTAAAGGATACATCTGGTGATAATCTATATTCTCTATCTATCTTATGTTGTACTAATCCCATGAAAGACCAAAACTATCAACAAGTATTACAAACCACTAACAAGTATTGTCTGTGTAGCCAAAGCCTGATCTATCTTATTCCTCTGTGCCACAGACCTCCATTGTTGTCCAAAACTATTAAAAGCACAGTCGATGAACCACACTGTTTCACTGGGTGACATGTTCCTTAATCACAATGAGCACAGCCACTGCAGTTTATTTTGAATCGATTCCACATACACCGCCCTGCTGCTGTAAATACTCCCTAGCGCACCAAATCCGCAGCTGAAAAGTCCCCAACAAACTCACTATGTTTCCTGTTTGAGTAACATTTTGTTAAAAACTTCAGCACCCAGCTGTTTAGGAAATTCTTCACGAAACTATATATTCACGAACCGTTTTCAAACATTTTCGTCTTTAGTAGAAATGTATGGGCTTGGAGCTGACAGGGAGGGAAGTCGGAAAGTATTAATGGACTGACTAGCGCATTGGGGGTTTTGGCTAGTTTTGATATGTGGTGGTCTTGAAGATACTCTAAATGATTTTTGTGCCGGCAGATCCCAAAAATCTCACCTCACAGTTGACACATAGAAGAGAGAGGAAACTTTAACAATATACACTCCACTATAATGTATAATGAAAGCAATGAACTGGACGAAATACTATTAGAAGTAAACATTTACATTTATCCAACATTTGCCCTCAGAATAATATTCTGTGAGGACATGGTGATAAATATTATTAAGGAAAACATATTTCTTTTGGGTACAGCACAGTCAGTATTTTAAACATGAATAGCTCTTCTCTACAGAACCAAACCTCTATCTGTGATATGCAAATGTGGTGTTGGAATCAGCTGCATTTACAATAAATAAGATTAACCTTGTGGATTCATAAGATCTGAATAATAATTGCATTATCTCCACAGATGTTTGTTATAAAATATAGCCAGATCCCATGAAAATAATCCTGCATACATCCTCTTTCATTTCAAAATTAATTCTTTATGCAGTGTGACACCAACAAATAGCATATGTTAAAAGCCTGGTGTTTTTTTCTCACCTCTGTAAAAGCCTTGTAAACCTATTTTCACCTCTATTTTGTAACTAATGGGTGGGATGGTCCATTTCTGCATTTTCACACCTCATTTCGACAAAATAATGCTGCTGATTTAGACTTGTAGCACACCGGCTGCATCCAGCCCAAAATAAATGTTAGATGTAAATGTAGAGGTTCATGAATCTGTGTTTCTTCATTCTGCGGTTGAGGTTCGTGTGAGTACAATTCCCTGTTGCACTATTGCCTGACAGAGACACTGCCTTCAGCTCTTCCATCCCTGAAAATGCAGACTTGTAAGCTGGCATGTTGCAACCTATTTGGCTAGCCTGAGCTTGAGCTTATCATTTGTGATGAAGGATAGCAAGTCCCATGAGCCCTTTTCACAGATGCAGTTTCACTCTCACACAAATGTTCCATGTTTTTAGAGAGTTGGAGCTGAAGCTGCAGTTGATTTAATGGACACAATGATCCAGCAGTCTCCTTGCTTAAGGCCTGAGGTTGCCTCAAGAATAGCTGCTAACTAACTGGCTGATTTAAACCTGCAATAATTCATTTTTCTTTTGGCCACTTGGGGGTAGCGGAAACAAGTTGTGAACACAACATTAACATATTCTTAAACTTTTAAATTCAAATGATAAACTTGTTAGCAAACAGTTGCTTATTTACACATCCAGCAGTTACGGAGCAACATTATCATTCATATACAGTCGTGTCTGTGTCCATTTGGTAAATGTAAGTCTAGTATTCACATTTTCACATTGTTATTTAATACATTGTTAGTATAACGATGTTGATTATACCTGCTTTAAGAACGACTTTGAAGAGCAGATCATTTTAAGGCTCTCAGGACTACGAGTAATTGTAATAGTAATTTTAGCACTAAGCAATGCCCCTTTTAATTGACTTGTGGTGCTCTTGACCTGTGGATATCCCAATTGTTATTAAAATTGTTTAATATATTAACTGCAGGTCTTCTAATATGAGCAAGACCCTAACTGTCACTGTCAAAGTTGTGATTGAAGTTACACCAGATAATATGAGATGTTCTGTGAAGAAAAGAAAAAGAGATAGTTTGCACCTTAGCTTTATGATATTTACTAGGGCTCTTAGTGGTAACACAAAATTTCAAACACAAATCATAACGAAATTCTCAAGATACTTCATTTTTAATGCCAGTGTGAACAAAACTGTAAGATTCCCACGTCCAGCACACAAAAGGTAACAACCGCCATATATATTATTCTTTTACATGGCTACATAAATCTCAAAGCTCTATTGAGACACATTTCAATGTGTGACTCGCTCAAGGCAGCATTCATTTGGACCAGAAGAGGCCGGCTCTTGAAAACCAGTCCAGTGAGTCTTTTCATAAATATCCTTTAAACTGGACAGACTACGAAACAAAGGAGCCAGGATAAGATTAATAGCACACATTTATGTCAAAACATCTCCAGCTCCCTCTCCTTCGTCTGCCTCCAATTCACACTCTTAACAGTCTCTTGCTGTGTCCCAGTTCAGGAGCTGGATCCTCTGAAGTCCACTTTTCTAGACAGAACATGTCGGGCCGACGTGGCCTGTCCCATTTCAAAGACTCCTCCAAATGCGGGCCAAGAAATGAAGCTATTTGATACAAGCTTTGTAGCCCTTTGACTCAGACGCAGCTTTCTAGGACTGTGATGTCACGAGTGAATGAACATTTTTTGGATTTTAAATAATAGTGTGAACAGCGGGAACCACTAGTGCTGCTGTAAACATTGACATGACACTACAGCGGTTTCTACATGTGAGAGGGGTCGATGAGATGAGTGAGGAAATTTCCAGATATGTGGTGTAGGAAGCCATTACCAAGCTTCTGAATAAAAAACCCATTATGCAACAACAGAGTACACCAGCACCTGACGGTGAAACCGCAGGGGATGCAAATAGAGAAAACCATCCAAACAAAACAGAATTTATGGACAAACAAATGGAATATACAAACACTGGCAATCTCTAACATGTCAATCAGTGGCAAATATGTACAGCACCTGTACTTTCCTAAAAGCACAACTGTGCATAAATACATCAAAGCCAAATATATAAGGTGACCTGAAACTCTGAAATTTTACCATACAAATCCATTTGCAGCCGGTGTGGAGAGAGTGCCAGAAGATATAACTGAATCCATTTCACTGCAACAGCATGCAGAGAGCCAAGTTTGAATCTCTGGTGAGGAGAGAATTTGCCTAAGAGGATGCCTCTGCTCCGCCTTCAGGCCACCCGCACACTTTATCTGGAAGCGCCTACTGTTGTTGTGGGAACAAATATTCTCTGTGATGAGGATCCACACGTCATTCCACATGTTCCCCCAACAAACATCCTCTCTCTATTCAGACAGTGGTCACAGCTCAGGGCCACACTTCCACTGCAGGACTGGTGAACTAAAGAAAAATCACCATAATGTCTGAAACATTATTTTTTTTGCTAGCATTACCATTTTATTTAATTATAGTGTACATATTATGTCAAGATTTTAGGTCTTATGTAAAGAGACGTTGAATTGCCTTTTTGTTGAAAGGTGCTATACAAAGAAACTTGTCTTGCCTATGTATATATGTATTTACATAACTGTATATTTTTCCTTTTCTACCTTTCTGTTTTCCTTTTTTAAATTAAATTCTAGTTTCATTTCTGTGTCTTACTTATACAATTTCTGTGTTTGTAGCATGGAGCAGGCGACAACTCCATTTCATTGTATAGTCCTGTATTGTATAATGGCAATAAAGCTGAACCTTGAACCCTTGATGAAATACCACACATACCTACCGATGTTCCTAAATTATTCTTGCTACCTGTGTACATTTTCTACTGGTACATGTAAAATGTTAAATAAAATTAAATTTCATTATTTTGTTCCATAAAATGATGTGCCAGCTGCACAATGACGAAATTGTCATGTCACTAAAGTGAATGTTAAAAGGCTTGAATGGGCATAAAAATGGTGAAACATTATTACTTTCACTAATAAATGTCTTGGCTTCAACTGGATTCTTTGAAATATACTTTGAGATTGAGTTACAGACCTGCTGATTGCAAACTTTTATGTCTTTGGGTTAAAATGTCCCAAAGTGTAACAATATCATATTTCAGGGACTGAAAATTGACTGAGGTGACAGAAGTTTAATGACGAGGCAAAGAAATGAAAAAGATGGAGACAGATTTTACATTGGGTCCAGCCGACCAGTCTGTCTGCAGTGCTCACACATTCTGAATATAAAATCCACTCTAGTTTCTTGGAGGGGGGGGGGGGTTGCCTTGAAATAAATATGACTTCTTGTTTTTTGTAGGATCACTGCACATGGTCCCGGACCAGAGCAGATGGAGCAGCCAGACTACTGGTGATCTTCACATTAGAGCATCCAGTTTGCTGTAATCCAGCGGGGGGCTGCACGCCACTTGTGATCAACCACGTCCCGATACATTACTGTGAACAATGTATAGCATCATTAACCCTGATGAAAGACCTTTTTAAAATGAGATTAAACATTTCTCCTTTCTCTGTTTGTTACCTTTATCAATATAATGTCTGTGCCCTTAATTTCAGAGCTGTGGACTTCCAGGATATAAATTCTAATCTTCTCAGTGTAACATCACTGCAGCGATAAGATCAGTCTTCCATCTCAGCTCTTCCGCTGTCTGTCCAGTTCCTATCTGATCTGTCTTTCTCTGTATCTCGCCTTCTTTCTCTTCTTTCTCAAAGACACAAAGCCAGATACACACATTTTCCCTATTACACAATATGTATGTTAGACTATGTATGACTCTAAAGAGCATCCATTAAGAATCTCATGTCGGATGTAAAAAGAATAATATATTAAGAGTTGATGACTGGCTACACCCTCAGACATCCGCACCCTCGGCTAACTAAATAATCCACTGCAAATGTTACAGAGTTGGGTGTAGATTTGTTATTAGGTTACCAAGCAGCACCTCCCTCCACAGCCTCCACTTATTACCAAACACAGCCCTTAAAATGAGGATAAACCAAAGAACAATTTCCCTCTGCCAAGTTAATTGGATTAGTCAACTATGAGACAAGGCTTTGAGACTAAACAATTATTCACTATTTCACAAGAACAAAAAATGGGATTCTGGTAAGAGTCTACAGCCATGCTAGCAGCAGGCACAGAGGTGCTTTGAGCTAAATGCTAAAATCACCATGCCAACGTGCTCACAATGACAATCCTGTTTACCACCTTAGTTTAGCGTGTTAGTATGCTAACATTTTGCTAATAACCCCAAATACAAAGTACAGCTGGGGCTGGTTGGAATGTCATTAGTTTTGCAGGTATTTTGTCATAAACCAAGATATTGGACAAATTGAAAGTTTGACCTGATGATGGTGCTAGATGACAAGTTAAGGGATCAGCAAAGTTGTTTTAATATATCGTCTGGGGACCATGAATGTCTGTACAAAAGGTTGTGCCAATCAATCTAATAGATGTTGAGACAATTCACAAGATATGTGAAAAATATGACCTGCTGGTGGCGCTAGAGGAAATGTCAAGGGAACACCAAAGTAAGTAAATAAGTATCATCCTCTGGGCACTATGAATGTTGGTACAAAATGTTATGCCATCCCTAGAGCCACGGCACATGCTAATGATTAACTGTATAATAGAAATATTCTTTTCTTACCCCTTAAATCAACCCGATCCTCCAAAACCCACCTCCAGGTTGAGAACCACTAACCTATCCTCGACATCTACTCCTACTTCCCAACATCATTCAGTAATTTGTAAACTCACTACTGGCCTAAAAGAACCTGTCAGCCTGAATGAATTCTGGCTGAAAAAGGCTTTAAGAAAACATGCACCTCCTAAAGTTTAACTCTGTCAACTTCGTGTCACCCACCTACTGTTTTTTTTCAGCGGTAACGTAGCAACAACTGCTCAGTAGCATACTTACTAGCGCGTGCCCTGGAGCAGTGTGACTGGCATTTTTAAAACATGCTCTCTGACTGTCACCTTAATCACATAAACACAAGAGGAAGGGAGGAACAGAGTCGGGCAGAGCAGACTCACACACAAACCCCACTAGCAGCAGGTGTAGCTATATACTGTATACTACATCATACGGCCTCAACCAGCCAAAGCCTATTATGCAGGACATGGTATATGGTATATCTATTATACACTTTGCTTTGTCACACTGATTTGAAGAATGTAAAGCTGAGTAAGGATTAATGTCAGACAGAACATGTAGGCAAGCTGGTGTGAAGGATTTCAGGATCTTCACAGAGATGGAAACACATATGCATGCATACAGTAGAGTCCGACTAATACTGTATGTTGGACACTGATACCAATATCGATATTTGAGAGTTTAAAAAATCTGTCAGAAATATACTGTTTCTGACAATAGTTATTTTTAACAACTTTTGGGCTGCTAGGTTGTAAAAATATATATTTTGCTGGTGAGTTAATAACTGTCATTAATAAAGAGTAACAGGTTTCTCAATGTCTAATAAGCCAGCAGCAAACGTTAGTTAAGTCATTAATAAAGGGCTCTTATAACAATTCATCAAGTCAGCTTTTAAAAATTGTAATAAATATATAATATAGTAATAAATGGATTTTGGTCAAGATGTTAGGCAGCCCTTTTCCAAAAGGTCAGTTGTCCAATGTTTTATTTGAGGGTTCTTCCTGGCTGACAAAAGTGCTACCTAAAAGGCAAAGCAAGTACGATGCTGGAGGAGGATAAACATCTATATAGAATTAATAAATTACTTAATAACTATAATAAAGCCATTAGTTACAAGCTATGAACCCTTTATACATTTTGACTAATTAGAATGTGGTACCTTTAAACAAATCAAATCTTACCTTAAATTTGGTTGTAAAAAAAAAAAAAAAAAAAAAAAAAAAAAAAAAAAAAAGTGTGATCAAACTTGTCAGTAATACATTTCTCCCAGTGCTCTGTGGAGGCCAAACTTTGCAAAAGCGACAAAAAATAATTCTTGAAATATTTAAATACAATTTTCATACTTTTTAATACTTTTAAACCAGCCAACACACATCAACCAACTTGGACATTACAAAGTCGTACACATCAATGAGGATTTGTCGTATTTTGAAAAGAGCAGAAAAGATTTCCAGACCATATCAAACTTTTTGGTTAAGCCAAACACTGCTTCAAAATTTACCTCAGACATATCTTTGCTGTTTCTCTGCTGCAATTCCTAGTTACTTATTGGCCAACATGTACGCTGATACTGATATACCCAATATATATCTATTGTATATGTTACAATCAGCCACACATAACGTGTTTTATCGGCCATGTGCATCAGCTTAATGAGAATGAGCTGGCACATGTAGACATGCTGCAGACACGAGGCCTTATCAGCCCAGTCCTAAAGTAATCAGCAACTGGTGGTGGCAGTCGTTGTTTCTGGCAGTGTCGTCACTTTAGGGTCCCTGTGAGGAGTGTTTTATGACTTCGTTACTGGCACTTAGACGTGAGAACAGTGTTAACCCTGCCTCACAGCGCTATGATGGACTGCCCAGCTGAGTGACTTTGACAGGGAAGTCCATATGGACACACCTCCTTTAGCCCCTCTGTCTGACTGTCTCTCTGGAGGGGGGGCTTACTGGGTGGCTCTGTCACTACTCTTCTTATCTCCACCTGTGTGACTTTAAGTCTACGGTTCGATTCTACTTTGGGGCATATAGAAACATCTACAGAGTCACTCATGCATGAAGACAGACCGATGCAATACAAAGACAGACACACGCACACCTGGGTTGTAATATACAAGGACCAGTTGAGCTAGAGACAGCTGTGCAGAAGACAGGGTGATTAGGAGCACCGTGTACGTGTGTGTTTGGGGATATATGTGGATGTGTGTGTGTGTGTGTGTGTGTGTGTGTTTGTGGATGTACTGGTGAGTGGGTTGGACTCCAAACAGCCTCAGGACCAGTCAGATCACCAGTCAGACCGTGTCCCATCTATTTGACATGAGAAAATCTTGCTCATGGACGAGCTGTACTGTCATCCTACGCTCTAGTTTGCACCCATTAACAAGCGCCCAGGACGCCCTCATCACCCATCACATCAGGAGTACTTTAAAAGATGCCAATGATTAGAGATGGCACAGCCTCAAGGTCAGAATCAGAGACAAGAACTGGACCACACCATTGTTTTCTGCTGACCCTGTGTGATTATTGCTGTGTTGGATGTGCTTATTAGACATCATCATCATACCCACACCTTTCAAACTCAAAAAAAACATGTAAACGTCGACGGTTATTTTCTCAGACTTGACAAAGCTCCTCCAGAGCCACAGAAGACATTATGCAGCTGTTGTCACAGGTTGAGTAGTACTTCCTATGATAAGAAAATGTCATGACAAGTGATCTTTATATACAAATTGGGTGGAGTGCTCCTTTAAGACTCAAGGGTTGTTTCATTAATTGTTGTTGAAGTGACAGTCATTCATTATGTTTCTTTCAGCAGATTAATGCAGATGTGCAATGTGAAAACATGACTTATAATTAACGCAATGATGCAGTGAATGAGTCCTTATGTCAGCCTGGTAGTTTGTCATTTTCATCAAATGTGGTGATATTGTGGGTTTGGGGAATGTTTTGTGAAGTTCATATTTTCACTGCCAGTCTGCCAGTGGAAGTGACAAATCAATACAGTTGGTGTTAATTGGTGTTTTGTCCAGTAATGGAGCTAATAACAACAGCTCATTTGTTTCCTTCTGTCAAGAACCGAATACTGATCCACATGTCTAAACCACAGCATTTTGGGGTTTTCCATACTCAAAAATGGATTTGAGTTTACATTCTATAAGGTGATTCTCCATTTAAGACTAATATAACACAGCTCAGTGCTTGGATCTCACACAAATCAACAGACTTTCAGTATTTAATATCCAAAGTAGAAAAGATTATTTCTGTGGCAAAGGTCTATGAGTTATCTTTTAATAGACACCAGGGACAGAAAACCTTTTTTATGGTTGACTCACCTATTAGCATTTCATATTGGTTTTGCATTTATATTGCATTTCCCGGCATTGCCTTGTTAATAGCCACTTGGAGGCATGCCAGCAGTCATGTAAGAGACTGTGTTGTTGCTTGAGATAGATGAACCCATATGAGGACAAAAGAATTTAAGCATGAGAGTCCCTTGTCTGTTTCAATTTTTAATAATTTCTTCATCGTAACTGTGAAACTTTAATGTAATCTAAACCTAAGTTAAAAAACAAAAACTTAGGAATATTAACTGGTAGCCCTTTAATCCACAATGAAAACAAGCACTATTAGACACTGAAATTCAAATTACTACACTAGAACAATATTTAAGTTCATCCATGACAATGTGGCATACCCTTATTAATCTGAGCATTAAAATATTGGTGATACTCCATGGCGATTAAGGAGGATCTTGTGCTCTTTCATATGTTTGTTTGAAGCAAAAGTTTTAACCCACATTTACACTTTGGTAAGGGGAAAATAATGACTCATTGTTTCAGTGGTCAATGTCTCTACAAAGCAAAGGCCATGTGTCATGTAGGACTGACAAGTCACAGAGACAGGTGATCAAAAGCAGTTTATCAAACATAGCAGGGAAATAGATGGAAAAGTGTGAAACTGTGGACAGAGGACGGGAAAAGACAGGAAAAATGAATGGTATGTTGCCACAACAATGATCAATAAAGAGCCCAAATGTCATCTAAGGTTCAACCACTTGATCCAAGAGACTAAACAGTCCTCACTAACCTTAAATGACTGATGTGATAACATATTCAGGTGGCTGTGAATGGAAGAAGCTTCGAACCATCTGAAAGAGGAGCAACAACTGAACAACAAAACCCAACCAGTTTACTCATTGAACTGACAACTGTATGTAAACTGAATAGCCCAAAATCTCAAATCACAAATTTGCCTGAAAAGGCTTCACAGTCTGTACATACATACAACACCCTCTATCCTTAGATTGGTGATTCAGAAAACAAAAACATAAAGGGCAACAGAAATGTAAGGGGACCTGGATCATTTTCAGCAAAAAGAAAACATCCCAAGAGAACATCCCCTCGATCCCACAATATTGTGTTAAACATGTGAGCAACAGTTCTGACCATTACATTATTCTGAGTTTTACAACTAGTGGGGCTAACAATGCAAAGTTTGTCCTGACAGTGACACTAGAGGAAGGTGAATGTGTTCAGCGAATTTTATAGCAATTTGCCCTGAGATTTTGACATTTGTCAAAGAGTGGAAGTGATTTTGTTTTGATGGTAGCGCTACAGGTCACCTATAACATTAGGATTACTCGTCTGTGGATGATGACTATCCACAGGAGCTATAATAGAATTTATATTCATCTGGAGCTGGTCGAAGGGGAAAATGTGACCTAATGGTTTCACTAGATTAAAAAGTTTAGGGAATCATCAAAATAATGGGGTGACATCCTGTGGAAATGATGAATATCTGAACAAAATTTCACACCAAGCAAGTTCTCAGCATATTTTGCTCTAAAATACAGCATGTGTTGGACAGACGGACATCCCAACCAACTTAGCAACCACTAGTTATCCTTCGGCCCTTCTGCAAAGAAAATCTACATATGACTAGGACAAGTTTCTTGGTTTATCATTTGATTGGAGGCAGAAGTCATATCCAAATTATTTACTTTAATCATTCTATATTTTGCAGACAACATGCAGCTGTGTTTCTTTGTGTGTTGTGATTGTTAGATGGGATGTTTCAACTCTCTGGCCTGGTCAGCCAGACCATTTTCCTGTTGTCATAGAGAGAGCAATGTTTGACTTTGGAAATGGTTGGTTTTGGTGTTGCGACAGAATTACAAGAGTATAGGTGCAGTCAAGTGAAAGCAATTTCACCTTATCAGTGCCGAAAGGTATAGCGTTTTTTGACTGAAAGGCATTAATGATGGAAGGTGCTCACAACTGCAATATATAAGCTAAGATATATCAACACTCACCTTCAGCCCATTTTTTGTCTGAAGGTCTCTATGTAGGCACTCAGCTTTTACAGAAAGCGTTTCCACTGAAACTTATGAATGCTGTGCCATGTTTTGAAAAACAACCCTTTCAAGATCTGAAAGGGTCCAGGGTGAGATATGCCTTAGCGCTACTGCCAACCTAATGTATTTTTAGAAATCAGTAGGTGTTTCCAGTCCAGGATGGTGTACTGCAACTGTTAACAGTCTTGGAAACTTCACAGACTACACAAGACATCAGATGGAGTGCACTGGCTTCATGTTTGCAAATCTAATATCCATGAAGATGCCTCTTTCGTGCCCAGGTCCACCCATCTTGCCTTTTCTTGCCCACTTTCCTTCTTTCCTCCCAGTCAGCTGGCTTTCTTCACTCCTCTTAGTCGTATGTTGGATTCTTGTTGCCTGAGACGTGCCCTCTGAATGTGTGAGCCTTATTGAGTTATTTAATCTTGTCTAATCCCTAAAGAGGCTTGAACAGTTTAAGCGACATGACTGCGACTTAATGCTGTTTTCTTTTTTTGCTCTAAATAAGGATGAAATTTCCCACATCATGTTTGCTTGATCCTGAGTTGGTGAGTGCCCTTAAATGCTGGAGGTAACACTGTATTATGTTTAATCCATCAGTGCTATATTATGTCAAATGGCCCAGAATTGTAAGTAGTTATGGCCAAAGGCATTTGTTTTGAGTGTATTTTTTTGAACATACACCCACATGATCATACTGTATCTACACCGGTCTGTTCTAGGATCTTAAACTATAACCACTGCCATTTTTTACCATTAACAGTGTTTCTGCAAGACACTGAAGAGCTCTTTCAACAGTACTAAGCCGGCCCTGTTGTTGACATGTTTTCCACTCTTGCATGGCATATATGCTGTTTACAATGATAATGGTGGCAGATTTACCACCCGAAATTTGGCCACTTCTTCTTCTTCTTCTTCTGTGTAATGGTGAATTGCAACTGGGCGGAGCATTATCGCCAAAATTTTACCGCGATTGCCGCATGCCAAAATGTCTGCCGGTAAGTTTGCTCACTTGACTTCAATTAAGTTTTATTAAAAATTAATGAAAATGAACGTACTTTTACTTTTAGATGTAACAATCGCAACCGCGGCCGCCATTTTCATACGCTGGTGGTCCCTCCCCTTCTGCTACGTAGCCAAGATGGCGACCATTGAGGGTGAGAAGCGTGAAGTGCAGCGTTCCACACTCTCCGGGTACTAATAGTGCACTGCATTTTGCCATACTTGTCAGTGTGAACGCACTTGTGAACTGAAAATAGTAAGTGTAAGTACGGAAGTACGCGATTTGAGACTAGTTAATTATGTGCTTCTTCACCTTGGAAGTGACACTTAGTATATAATAAGCTAGTTAGATGGAAAAGCTAAAGATTACAGCTAACGTTAGCAGATAAACACACTGGTTATTCCATTACACGTTTGCCCTTCTGCAGTGGTTTCGAATTTGATAACAAATAAAAATGTAATGTCTCAGCATTGTTTAAATAATGATTTAACTGAGTGGCTTTGATCATACTATTAGTTTTTATGGAAAGCTTTGTAAACAGTAGCCTAGAAATGAACTGTCTGATACTTATATTTAAGTATATTTTAACTTAGATAAATATCAATAGAGTGTGAGAACTGCATTAATTATTTTTTCAGACAATTTAATTTTAAACCTTGTGCCCTGAAGCACATACTGTATTTCATTTAATCCCCAGATGCTTTTACAGGGACCCAATTAATTGATATCTGTACTGAAATCCGTCACCAGGGTGGTTACCTCTAATTAATCAGGTCGACAGCATGTAATTTGTCCAACCAACCAATCAGTAATATGTCTGCTCCTGGTTTTCCTGTGGAATTAACAGATATTTTTCCAGTCTGCAACAACATTTAAATAATTCACTTCCTGTGCTGTTGATAAATATCATTATCTGTGGTGAATACACTTCACACTGCACACACAGACCTCATTCACCCCAGCCTTTGCAGTGATGAAGCTCAATGAGCTGCCCACTAAGATCGTGTACACGTAATACAGCTGCTCAGATATTCTTATTCAAAAAACAGTATGAGCGCCATTCATTTCTGAAATTAGTCTGTATTATGAGCCGAACAGTGGCTCACTAGTTAGTACTGTCACCTGAAAGAATGAGAGGTTCCTGCGTCTTTTGTCCTTCCTGTGAGTAGTTTTCATGTTCCTCTCATGTTTGTGTGTGTTTCCTCTGGGTGCTCTGGTATCCACTTCACATCCACACAGCATGTTTTCATCAATGACTGCCAACACTATTTGATTCTATTCAATTTGGAAAACTCACCCACCTGTGTCTGCATAAAACCACTGTTTCTTAGTGAGACAGCTACTACACATTGTGGTACCATTATCTTTTATCCGTATATAAAGGAACTCCATACTTGGCACAATTATAATAGGTTTTACTGAAGCATAACAGAAGCAAATGAAAGTGAAATCTCAGCCATACATTATGACAATTTTATCTACTTTAAAGTAAGCAATTTGATTTTACTCACTTATCTTTGACCTGCCTCCTGATCTATCACCATATGTCACTTGGAGAATTGGAAACAAATCAAACTACAAACAGTAGCTGTGAGTATTAATGTGTTTGTTAGTATGAGCCCTGTGATTATACCAGCAGCCTGTCCCAAGGTGTCATTTGCCCAATGCACGGTGGGATAGACTCCACCATGGATTCTAATAACCAGGTATTGAAAAGGGATGGTGGATTTTAAGAGTAACTCCACACTGGATCTTGTATGGGGGGAAACGCATTGGTAAATTTGTGACCACACCCAACATCACACTCATCAACATCATCATGTGCAACATCGGCCCTCTACATGTGATCAGCAGCAGAATGGCTTTGCGTCAGCGTGATCCGTTGTGATCCATCAGTTTCAACTCAGAACTTGTTTGTTGGTGACTTTTCAATGCACAATGACATGATGGCTGCCTGCAACATAACCTGAAAGCGACCCTTGATGGACGAAATAGGTTTCACACAGGCATCCCGAATCATCTTTTTCTCCACTGGAAGATAATTGCCAGTGACCTCTTTTTTTGTGTTAAACTGAAATACTCAATTCACATACAGTGTTTGCTAGGCTCGTTATTTTGTTTTTCAAATTTCCTTGCACTTTGCTTCTACCTGGGGCACTTTGGTGACATTAACCCAAGCTATAGGTTGATTTTGCTCTGTGCTCTGCAACCCACGCTCAGGCCTGCAGACTCCAGTGGGGTGAAAAAGGTGGCGGTTCTGAGAATAGGACCAAACTTCACTTTGTGATGCATCGCTTTCAGTTCAGCTGCCGCTGGGCCAAACAAAGCTAAAGTGGTTAAAGAGGAACTACACTACTTTTTTCACTGTACCCATAATCACATAGATTCTTGTTGGCTGTTAGTACAGGTGATTTTTCCAGCAATACACAACAAAAATGTATTTTCTGCTCAAAATTAGCTTGTGTGTGTCTGCTTGGATTTGAAGTTTGGTTCAGCCGAATTCTCTGGCCTATTCGTGACGAAACAGAGCAGGACATCAGTTAACTGTAGCCCTAGTTTGTGCCTCTCACACATAGCTGCGGGTTGCATTAGCATTAGCAAGCCTGATAAGTGGCGACAGAAAAACAACGTTGTACATGAACAGGATTTATTCCTGTGCAGTGTCAGTAAACACAAAACATAGGCCCGCCGATGACTGTGCTATACTCAGAGCTTAAAAAGGTATTTAGGACCTGCAAACAGTAACCTTAATCGCGATAACATATACACATAATAGAATGGCTATGGCTATGTACTGACACTCCCTTACAGTAACACACACCGGTGAGCCTCTAAAGATGCTAGCCGGGCTACACAGGTACCCACACAGTAACTCTCTCAAATGTGCTAGTTAATTTTAGCAACTTAACCAAACATACCCTATTGTGTATTACTTACATATGCAATGTGTATGTGTTTTCCATCAACATGCACTATTTATAGAATGGTGTGTGTCATCTTAAAATGCCACATTGTGAGCTGTGAGCTATCATACAGATACAGTAACGACACAACAAAGATGTAAAGATGTATAATTAAACCTAAAGCAAATCTGTGTTTTAGATCTGCTGTTTTGTTTCCCAGAATCTTTTCCCTAATCATTACACTACAGTAGAAGACTACAATTTTCCTTCAACTGTGGGAACTTTGTGGTGAATAAATTTCACACTTGGAAGCACTTGGAAAGTAAAAATATTGTAGTTGGTATTCTGGACAAAAATGAGAATTACTGCTGTGCATCAAGTGAGCGCAGACAGCAGCCTGATTGACTGGGATGGCGATTGGTTCATTGTCTGGAGGTATGAAGGTTTTGAGCCCAACCACACTGATCTCATTTGCTGTAAAAGTGTAATTATAAAATGTTGAATGTGTCATACTGATGTCAGGTCTTGGTTGGGTAATAGTGGGGGTGGGCTGCCACTTAAATTATCCTTATTTTGTCCTCTTTTCTTAGTGTGGGAGGTACATAATTGTAAATAGTTTGTTTTATGTTGTTAGGTAATTAATTTATTATGATGCCCAATCTAAAGCTTCTTCAGTACCAAGCTGATATAGAATATATGGAATATGATACTATGAGAGTGTGAGGAATAAGATCATTTTTCCAACCTTAAATGTACTTGTGGGGAGAAAAAAGGAGGAAAACTATATGTTTAGGGGTTAAGTTGCTTTATAACAATGCCTTGTAGAAAAATATGAGAAGGTAAGAGGCTCATCAGAATTTGGTTCTGTATAATCACGGCCCTGTAGCACCCTGTAAATAATTACTCATTATTAAAGGTAGACTGTTTTAATATTGGAATCAAGCTGGAATCCCTTGTCATGATTAATTTAATGCACTCTCTAATATGTCATATCTAATTCATAAGAGAAGTCAAGCTCTTCTCATTGAGCTCTACTTTGCAACACCCGGGGGGCATGACAATGGTAACCTAATGCACTTTGCCATTAAGTGCATGAAGCTGCTGGATATTAGCTATGATTTAATGTGTTCTTTAGAGCTGTGGGTCTGAGGGCATCTGTGAGGATTCAGGCACGCGATTACCTTCATCCAGATACACAATGGCACTGACAGTGGACATATAGGAGCATAAATGCACATTTATTATTGCTCTGTCATTCCAATAATGAAACAAATTCCCCAGCACCTATAGAGATCATAGAAAAAAGAGCACATTTTACATTAACATTGATCTGTCACTTAGACTGACATAAGCAGGAAAAAAACATAACCCCCATAGCAATTTCAATGAGACAACTATGTTGACTCGATGCCGACACAGTGCGTGTTGGCAAAAAAAAGTGTCTTACAAAAAAATTGAACCTGGCTAAACTTGTGCCGCAACACAATGTCACACCATCTGGCGGGGCGCTGCATTGGCCAATCAAATACATGTAAGTAGGGCTACACGATTAATGGTTTTTAATGCTCTCTGATGGGTTTTTGAAGAAGAAGATACACCATTCGTCCTCATTTTGATGATTGAAAAAATCAGGAGTGGGCTGTGTCTTTTGGCTGTTGCACAGATCAATCAAGTCACATCAATTTTAGACGGGCAGCTAGGAGGTAGCCCAATGGGTGTCAAGCGGAAACGACAGACAGCTGGCGGAAACTATTGTTGAAATCACAGTTAAACTTTGAAGCACATCATATTATCGTTTTAAGCGCATCACCTTAAAAGTTTTGGATCGAGTCCTGCACGGAGGAGTTTAATTTGCAGTTTCATCCATTATAGTCATGCAACTTTTATTTACTTATCTGAATAATTTTTCCATCCTAATGAATAAATAACACTTGTGCACTAAGTTTGTTTATGTCTGCATTGTTGTGCATGTGTGTGCGCCTGTGGGTGCGTATAATTACTCAGACATGCAAGGTGACTCACCAAAGAGCCGGGAGAGATAGTGAGAGATAAAGACAAAAGCGAGTACAGAGAAGAGACAGCGGGATGGGGAGACAGGCTGGTGAAGGATTTGAGGGAAGGGAATATAAATTATGACCTAGAAGTAGATGCAAAATGAGAATGTGAATGTACAATCTTTCAAAGTTTGAAATGTCTCACAAATCTTACTCTTCGCTGAGGAGAGGCTCAGTGAAACCATACATTTAAAAAATATCATATTCTTGGTAGCTCATTAAGTTGTATGTAGATACAACTTAAAACAACTTAAAAAATTAAGTTCACGAGGCTAACAATTACTGCACTGATTGAGAAACTATAAAACCACTGAGAGAAAAGTAGTTTCACTAAGCTCATGGTAATTAAATATAGTTAAATATAATAAAACTACTTCATGAAAAATATACTGCAAAACTATTTGTACTGTAGTGTACTGTGAATAAACAAAAAGACCATGTCCATATTTCTGCACATTTTGTTCCCTGTGGAGTTTTTGACCACTAGTAGCACTATGGACCAATGTTTTTATGACTGGGTCCATTTTGTTTATTCTCATGCATGCAGTGTACAAGCATGCAGTTAATGCAACACTTATTCCTGCCTATGGTTTCACACTGTTCCACTGATCTACAGGTGGCGATAACGCACCAAGAACTGCAGCAATGCGCCATCAAAGGCAAGAAAGAAGAAGACTGCTAGCAAGTAAACATTGATATAAACAATGCAGGTTTCAAAATAATCAAAAATATGGCTTTGCAAATGTTTTATGACGAAGGAAATGCATTCAACACGTTAGGCCTCAGGGATTCACACAATACATTTTGGTGAGTAACACTGAATGTAAACAGAAAATTTACATGAAATAACAAAAAGGGCACCTTTAACGCATTCATTATAAATCACAAATACTTTACATTACAACGGTCCATTTTCCTGAATGGCTTTTCTACTATTTTTTCAATCAGCAATTTTGGTTGACAAAATACGTAATCAGATAATCAGACCTGAAACATAAACAATAAATGAACATGTACATTTTTCAAAGGATAATGTTGATTGTTCTCATCACTTTTAACTGCATTGCAACGTCAAGTTAACATAACTTTGACAAAAGTGAGATGAAGCTCACTCTGATGGAAAACCCATGAGCACCACAGACATACAGGAGTTTTTAAATTTTAATCTTAATAAATACGAAAGCCTCTTTTTGCCAGAGGGTATATTTCATATTTAATGGAAACTTTTAACATTTGTTTTTTCTTCCTTTCTTGACAGTTTGTCCAATAAATGCTTCCCATCCAGTCTTACTGCTAATCTAACAAACCACTGAATATATTGTACCCACATATCCTTCCTATCCACCAGCAGAGAGGGCAGATGCAACTGAGCCTCTACGATATACTTTTCTTCCTATTAACTAATGTACACGGTATGCTGTGAGCCAACTAAGGCAACATCTCAAGTGTCTGTGAGTGTTGAAACCAAACTATTTGATAAATGAGCATCAACATTAAACACAAGTGAATCAAAGCTTTTATCAAGCGAATCTGAATGGATGATGTAACCGGTTGTAACTTGCTTTGGAGTATAGAGGACAGAAGAAAAAGAATTACTGATTACTGAAGCCTATGAGAGTTTTATTGAAACACCAAATCTTATACTGAATTGAATGCGGTTTCACTGCTTTTTGTTTTTAAATCCGCCTGTATTTGGATATGTAGGGTTCTGTTATGCAACAGAGCTGCATACTGTATCCCACCCATCTGTCACCTGTGGATGAAATGCAGTACAACTAAAGCAAAAGACAACAAACACCAGCTCATTTTGCCTCTTTACCTTTTGTCAATCTCTCAGTTTATCCTCTATAATGTCTCTATATCCCCTCTGCTCCCTTCCTACAATATTATCCAGCACACATACCTCTCTTCCTCTCACACATGCCCATGCACGCCCATGCACAGACACAGTTTCCCTGTCACACAGTTGCTCACTTTCTCTTTTGCTATTTTTTGCTATGTATCTCTGTGTGTCTGATTTGTGTTCCTGTGATCCATGCAGCATGTCATTGTCTTATGATTCTCGGCCCCAGTGCCACAGCAATCTAGGACAACATCACAAGGAGCAGACGCTGAATATACTGTGGCATATGTAGATAGTGAGACACAAAGACACAGACAGAGAGAGAGGGGTGAAATTGATATAAATAAATAATTGATATAATGAATAGCAATTACTAGCCTACATGAGGGATTTTCTTAATTTATTTTTTTTGCTTGCACAGTTTTAAGAAGACAGCGGACAAATGATCATCTAATGATGTTATCCGAGTTAAACTTCATAATATCTGCTTTCTGTCAGGGAAATTGACCGTGCATTTTTTCCACTGAGACCCAATACAGCTTCTCTTCTTCAGGTGCACCTTTTTTTTGAGGGCACAGTACCCTAATAATTCAGGTTTTAGTTTTGTATCTCCTGCTTGGGAATAGCCCACGTGGTCTCTTGATGGTTCCTATAAATTATTCAAAGCATTTATTTATAAATAAACACTGACTGGGCCTGTACCCAGCTGTCTAGTTCTCTCTCCTGTAACTCTGTAACCTCCAGCAACCAATCCATCCAACCAAGTAAACAACCTGAAAAACCCACCGACCTGCCCCAGAACTTTTCTTTTTATGTCCTGTTCACTGTACCTCTCCATGAATCTGACACCCTCTGCCTGTCTCTCCTCCCTTTTCCAATAATTCTCTCTGACAATTTTTAGGCATGCTTACAGCTTGACAGTGTCAATCTGTGGGTTTGTCAGCCAGTCCACCACTTTGGTCCAGATTGAAATATCTCACTAACCATTGGATGGATTGCCATGAAACTTTGTACAGACACTCATGCTCTCCAGATGATAAATCCTAATGACTTTGCTGATCCTCTGACTTTCCCTCTAGTGCCACCATGAGGTTGAGTGAACTGTTTCAACAACTATTGGATGGATTGCCTTGAAATTTTGTACACACATTCATGATCCCCCTCAGGATAATTTGTAAGAACCTTAACTTTTCATCTAGCACCATCAACAGCTCAAAATTTCAATTTGTCCAATATTTTGGTTAATGATAACCAAATACTTCCTAAACTAATGACATTCCCATGAGACTCAGCTGTGCAAAGGTTCTACTACTATCTACTGTGGATGCATACATTACATAACATGTTCACACACAAACCCCATCTTTCATGCGGGATGAGTGTCGCCACAGGTCAATCACCGTTTGCTGTTTACACAAGACTTGGGTCTGCCATTGTAATATGAATACTCCAATAATACACAACATGGTGACCTGATTGTGAAATTAACAGACAAGGTGGAGGCAAAGAACTCCACCTTGGAGACGGACACCAGGAAGGATACCCCAGAGTGTCTTATTGCGCATATACTGTACCCTGGCATAAAGTATAGCTATAGTATTGTTCTTATAGTAATCACTCTTTATGCTGAAGCGAAGCAGTGTCACAAACACATGTTGATCCACATGTTGTTAATGTTGATTCAGACTGATCTCTAATACTGTTTTATCCTGTCTCACTGTGTGAGAGGGGTAAAGCTGTCTGGGCTTAGTAGTGCACGACGGTAGAACTACTGCATATTTGTGGTCTCAGCTGGCCCAGCCTTGGGCTTTTTTTCTATATTTTCATACGCTAGATGAATGCAGATATATTAAATCCCCTCTTCCTTCAATCTGTCTTTTCTTACTCTTCAAATCGTCTTTGCTTTGTCTCCCCTCTTCTTCTCTCTCCAAAATCCTCAATGGAGTGCCATCGTTGCTCTCCTTCCTCCTCCTTTCCCTCCCTCTTCATTCTTGGCCACTTTCCATCGCTATAATTTAAGCATTCTGGATGTATGATGGCTTTAGACATACAGGGAAAATAAAAAAACAATCCATTAAAAGCAGAGGGAAGGAAATTGAAGGAGAAAGGAGCAGAAGTGGAGCAGGAGAACATCAGCTCGACGTTGATGCAACAATTGATGCGGACGATGTCACACATCATTGCAAACACAGACACACCAATATGCATGAGCAAACACCCTCATTTACAAAGGGATGGGACCCTCCATTATACTAACCTGTAAACAAACACACACACCCTCATATTTCTCCATCTCATTCCCCTGCGTGGGGGACAGTGTATAGATAGCTGATAACAAGAATATGGCAATTACATTCATCAGTGAGAGTGTGCAGGTTGTGGGTGTTTAGTTGTAATAGAAAACATGGGTGGCTTGTATTAGGTTGCCGCACTTTATATTCTATATATGCCTAATTTAAATTGTATATATAACCTATTCTGTCTTTTCTGTGTCTCGTCAAACACATATCCACTGAATCCACTTTAAGATAGACAACACTGTCTTGCTGTCTCTGTCATACAAAGAACAGAAATTAAGAGCTGCCCACCAAGAGTGAGCAGACTACTGATGAGTGAAGGGAGGAGAGAATACATATTTGTAGTCATTAGTAACCCAGGGAATACATGGGTATTGCACAAATAAAACACATATCAAAGGGAAAGAGTGATGTACTGTGTAATCAGGAAAGAAATGTACAAGAAAACTGAAGAGACAGATGGTGAGAGAGACGGTGAAAGATGAGATAGAAGTATATTTCAGTGCAACCTGCTCAGAATTTTCTTAAATTAATTCACTGCCTCTTCAACAGCCTGTCCAGTCTGTTCTTCAGGAGCGAGGCTGAGTCACCTCCATGCCCTCGGTGCCTCAGGAGAAGAACACTGCTGCAAATCTTCAGCTGCTGCTCAGCGTCCCTGAGACGGACACAGAGGCCGCACAGTGACCAGGTGCTGAAGGCTGTAGCAGACATCATCCTTGAGGGCTCCGTCCAAGGAAAGCCACTTCATCCAGCAATGCAGACCACTGCTTTCATCAGCGGGGGAGAAACAAAAGTCGGGATCACCAGGCCTCAGAGCAGAGTGAAACTGGCAGCTGAAGGAATATGACAGGGGGAAGTAGCTCAAATTCTCAGACACTACGGAGTGTGAATTGTCAGGCCAGGCATTGTGCTTCTGTCTGAAACAACAGGGAAGGGAGGTTTTTGCATTCTTCAGCCACCTCAACTGATTGTTTCACGATAGGATGGGGCAGAGAAGGCAAAGAGCGAGGAAGAGGACAAAATATTAGCAACACTAGAGCTGAAACAATTAATTGATCGGTAACAATTTTGATAAACATTTATCATTTAGGGAATTTATCAAGCGACAAGACTAAGAGTCTGCAGCCACGCTAGCAGCTCTATGAGGCTGTACTGAGAAACAGTGGTGCTTTGGGATAAATGCTAACTTGAGCATGCTCACGATGACAATGCTAATATGTCTGCAGCTCAGACATATTTCAGTCTGGACCAAAATAGTGGGCCGACCAACAGACAGTGCTGCCAGATGGGACTGACTAAAAGTAGCCCAATCAGAGCCTAGAACCTGGAGAAAAAAAAAAGAAAAATAAGCCCTAAGCCTCAAAAATGTAATGTACATTTGCAAAATTAGTCTTAAAAACATTAAGTGAGAAGTTATTGGCCCCTGTAGCTGGAGGGAAGATCAAACTGCAAATTACGGGGAGTTATTTAGGTGATGACGTGACTCGATCTGACTCTCAATAACTTCATACTGCAGCTAATCAAGTATGTTTCTGCAACTGTATGACCTGTATCTCACCCAGGATTTAACAGAAACCGATTCTGGTGAATAATGTAAGACAAAACATTGACATCGTTCTCAGAACAGCTGCTGAAGACGCAACTTCGACAGCCCAGCGAGCGGTACATTTATCCATTCAGTTGCAGGAAAGGTTAATGTTAACATTTCATCTAAGGAGAATACTTGTCAATCATTTATTGTACTCTCACCCTAAAGTATACCTACTGAGTCTTTTCAGAACACAATGTGTGAAATTGTGCAAGTAAAGTGAAACTTTACCAATTTGGTTGGGCCCTAGCCAGCAGTGTGGTGAGTGTGTGTGGACTGCAGCAGGTATACAAACCAGCTCTCTCTACAGGGTCCACACCCCGAGTATGATAGGCCCCCAGGACTCCACATGCTACCTGGACACAAGCCGGCGTCTGCTCTACCTCTGGATGATGCTTAGGTTAGGATGTCTAATGTGCATCAGACAACGTATAAACTTAATTAACTGTGAACTAAACATTTGTGCTGCGTTTAATAGTCCCTGAGAGCTTCTTTGCATTAGTTTATTTAATTATATTGCCTCTCTACTACCTGTAATGAATAATTTACCAGTCGAACATAAATGTTTTTGCCGGGAACAGGAATCCAAAACTGGATCAAATGAAAGTGATGTATATCACTCAGGCATCAGTGTTTGTTAATATTCTAATGCATTACCATAACATTTCTAAGTGATACAATAAAGAAAAACTGGAGAGAGTTAGTGGAAGAAGATGAGGGTTGGTACAGTAACAGATAACTGAAAAGGAGAGGAAACAAAACAAAAGAGGAGAGAGGAAATGAAGGGTTGGGGGTGTGACAGTGACAGCAATGCAGCCTTTGAGATTGTTGACGCTCCCTCATCAAGACTTTTACAAGTCCAAGACTGTGTTTGTATGGGTCTGTGCATGTATACTGTATGCTGACACTATTCTGTCAGTCCTGTATTGACAGGAAGATCCTGTCTGTGTGTAGCTCTTCCTCACCATCTGTTCCTGGCTAGACTGCTGATATCTGTTCTTATAATATCCTGTTCGCCTCTCTCAGTCTAGGTGGGGTACACGTCTTGTATCTGGGTTATTTCCTATTCTTTGTCATCCATCCATCCATCCATCATTATAGCCAGCCATCAACCCTTCACTTAAACAATTAATTTTTGTGTCCTGTTCAATAATATGGGGAGAGCCAAGTTGCACTCTTGCTCTTAATGCGACAGTGCTCCCTCTCTCAAGCCTCCATTCTGGGCAGGAGTACAAACCACAAATAGCCCTCTGCCTTACTCATCCTGAGAGCCTTTCAGAGTCACACAAGGCCACTGTGGGTTGAGACAGGATTCCCAAAAAATATCTGTCTATCCTATCCTACATATCTACCAAAATAAAGAGATCACAACTTTAAGTTTGTTGTTGCAGAAAGTGGGTTTCCAGGCAGGTTTTGTTCCATCATTAGCTTAGAGATAAACATTAAATGCCAATCAGAGGTTCCTGTAAGAAGCATGCTCTTATCCAAGAAGCCTCACTGTTCATTCAGCTGTTAGAAAAGCATGATGGGTACCCAGGTGGCACAGTGATAAAAGTCTTAAAGCTATAGTGCCTGTAGTACTCCAATGATCAACTGGCAGTGTTCGCTGGTCACGTTGGCAGACAAGAATGTCGATGTTTTCTACAATGTCTGTGCATGGCAAATGAACTATGGTTGAGCTTTGGTTAGGGTTGGGCAACTTAAACATTTGGTTAAGGTTAGAAAAGGTCGGGGTTACAGTTAATAAAAAGTGGACTCTGGTCTGCACCCTGACCTCCACACCCATACTTTGAACCTCACTACATAAAAGGCACACAACTTTCTGCATTGGCATTTAACGTAAAATGTGAGGTGTGGAATTGTCCAATATGAACGTAAATCCATTGGATACTGTCACAGTGTTACGTGGCATGATGAGGGAGAGGACCCAAGCGCAGACAGATGAGGCCCAAGACAGTTCAAAAGATTTATTAACCCTGTCTTGCAGGTACCGGCAGGCAGGCGAGCAAGCAAGCAACAAACAAGCAGGTAATCCAGGTGGGAGGCAACAGGAACACAAGAAATACCTCCAACACAGGAACATGAAAACTAACACAAGGAAGCAGTACACTCAATACTCATAAATGGGAATAATCCAAAACCACAAGAAACAGTACACGCAGTACTCAGAAAGTTCAGGACTCACACAGTGCTGAACACATCCAAACAACGGACACGCAACACTGAACAATGACCCAACAAGGCACAAAGGAAAAGGACCGGTATACATAGGGAAGAGACTGACGAGGGAATCAGGGGCAGGTGTGCTAAAGGAAGCAGGTGAGGCCAATCAACAGACAATCAGCACAAGGGGAGACATGAGGGCAGGAACACACTGGAAACAAGACAGACCAAACTTCAAAATAAAACAGGAAACCAGACAGAGTACAGATCATGACGCACAGTACAAGTGACTCCTACTGTTTGGTCGGGGCACCTGTGCTGAATCTGGACGTGATAACCTGAATCTCTCCATGCATTACAACCTCGTGGCTGACAGGTGAAAAGAAGTGGCTAGCAATACATACGTGACATGAACAGTATCTGAGTGCGTTTTGAAAGTACATTAGTGAAGACAGATATAAGGTGCGTTGTTTGCATCACATGCTCGAGTAAATGCTCAAATAAATCTGTCATATATGTTAATTCTATACAGAGGCATCCTTCTGTCTCACCCCATGAGTCTTATCGAGACATCAGACTGGAAGAGATTATATTTAGTTGAACAAACTCTTTTTAAAGATACTTAAATGTATTGTTATTGTTGTCAGCATTTTAGCAAACAAAAGAGCTCGGAGAGCATCTTTCTCCAAATCCGTAAACATTAATCAGTATCAAAAAAAGGCAGATCCAGCTTCTTCTTTTTCTTTCCTCTGTCTTTCTCCTCTTGACCGTCTCTATGTACAGTGCCTGGAGACCAGTGTTGCTTCAATGAGTTCACTGATTAAAGTTCTGTCTCTTTCTCTCTTTTGCTTCCTCTTCAAAAGTACTCACTACTGGGAGGCATAACATAGATATTCTCTCAAAATCTAGACTGCCTCCCTCTCTTCCTCTCTGCCTCCAATTATCTATTTCTGTCTTTCTCCACCAGCCCCCTATATCTGTCAGTAACATTTTCAACCCACACTGTTGGTACAGTGGTAGGCTACCTTCCTGATGCAAGATCATCCAGATTCCAAAATCATCAGTTTTCCTTGTGCTTGGCTACTTAATTGCGAGGCACAAAGTAAAATCCAGACAAGATGGCGAACAGGGTCAAGTGAGAGGAGAGTCAGAAGCAAGGCGAATGCAGAGAACAATTAGGGTGCAGTCTTTAGCATGGACATGCTGCTGTGACTATGTTATGTAAGAGCACAGGCATATCTAACCACACACCAAATATAACATGCACACAATACACAGATATACACTTGCACGAAATCTTGCAATTTGTTTGTCTTCCCCAAAACAGGTTTAGGATAGGGATGTAAACAAATATGAATCGATTTTTTCAGTAATATTTATCCCCTCCACATAACACTAAGCAAGAATGGATGAGCTGAAGTTGGGGACTCAAAAGTGCTTGCAAAATGGCCAAAAGCCATAAATAACCTTAACCATCTTGATGCCACGCAGCACGGAGCCTTAACCAGAAGCAGAACACTCTGAGAACGGTGAAACACAGGTTAGAATTACAGAGAGCCACAAGTGTCGCACAAACTACGCACCGGACACTGATCTTGGCTGTTAACAGCACTAAGCCATCAGAAATGAATGGCTTGAAACAGGCATCAGGAGTTTCATTATCACAATGATCAATGGTGTTTACGCACAGTTTGGCTTTAATTAATCCGATGCCTTTCGGCTGCTGCACACTCTGAGAAGGCTGTTGAAGCTCTTTGTATTTCAGCGCCAAACATCTTTGGGCTATGTAATTTAGGAAGATTACTTTGCATAACCGAAGCACAGCAAGACTTTTAAATGGTAAATTTAAACTTTTTAACAGAGAGTAAAAGTCAGTCTTATGAATTAATACATACTCGCCGGCTAACACAGCAGCGGAGGGCAGTTCACTTTCTGTTCATTTAGATACACTACAATGCGATCAAACAGGCATTTCTTAAATTTCTCCAACAGAATTAGTTCTCAACGGGGAATTAAAGTCATTTTCTTTGCAAAATGTGTTCCACTTGTCAAACAGGCTTCTTCCCTGGCAAACTCAACACAAATCTGATTTGGGGCTTTTTTAGGATTTCTGAATTATTGTCTGTAGGCGTCAGTGACCAATTGGTAAGCGTGTAAGATTGCTGCTTAAACCGAATCATATGGCTGTCCTCCAAAGGGAGCACAGCAGTGACTTCTTGGGCTTTCCCATGAATTTTGCACTGCAGTAAAGGAAGCCAGACTAATCGTGGCCACTGCAGAGCTGAAGCGATGCGTTCGAATGTGCTAAAATAGGAATCTAGTTCAGTTTCATGAAAAGTGGGTACTAAAGCAATGTGCTTACTGATGTTAAATGAGCAATGTAAAATGAGGGGTAGGGTGGTAGAAGAGGAAGACATACATGTGGCATCAGTCGATGCGGTTGGCGCAGGAGTCTCCTTCTTGGACTTGAGCACCAGCTGACGCAGTCTTGTAAGTTTGACTTCCAGCTGGAACTCTGACTGTGCTTGTCTGTTTTGTGCTTTTTCCTGGGCTTCCATCTAGAGACAAGCACAGCGTACTTTTAGCCGAGCCTCAACTCTGGACCCAGTAGACTACTGGCAGAAGAGAGGGGATCGTATCGAGGAAGCGTGAACGGGTTTTCATCCACCCATCTACCTCAACATCCACTCCTGGGCCTGTTTGGACACTGTGGGGTTCACCCTCAAGCTTACGGCTATTCACAACTTCACCGTGCCATCCTCTAGCACAGCGGGCCAAGGCCATAACGCCATAACACCGTGCCCTCTAGAATGACACATAGAAGCATTTTCTGATCTGACGCCCCGATCAGCAGGACATCATTTGTCCGTGTCTTTCAAAACCATTACAAATCACTGATGAAAAATAAATCAGTTTTATGATGTGACAAAGCTATTGTCGTTCATCGGTTTAGGCACAAAAACAACCTGGTTAGGTTTAGGGAAAGATCATGGTTTGGGTTAAAATAAGTACTTTTTTAAGGTTAGGGAAGAGTCATCTCACATCTTGATCATTTTGGTGATTTTATTTACAAATAATGGACTGCCAAATCTTCTGACGTGTTTCGGCGTGAAGCCTTCATCAGAGAAAAAGCCTTCTTTCATCTGAAATTGTACACCATGAGGAAAATCGATGTGACAGTTCTCTGAAACACTGAAGAATGTATTTGTCTAGCCCTGCTCACCACATACAAACCCATATGTGTCCCTCACTGTGACACTTTGTGTCTTTTTATTGCCCCCCTCCTGCCTGACTTTTCTATTCGGCTATCATTTTGATGTGATCTTATATCATACTCCTCCTTGGTTGTAAATATGTGCGCAGCAAAGTAGAACAGAGCAATATTCCCCTTTCATGGCCTCACCGTCTTGTCCCTTGAGTCTGTAAATCTAAGTGGCTTGCTTCCCAACAGTGTGGCTCAGAGTTAAACTGGGAATATAAATACCTTTGTTTGAGATTATATTAATTACTGCTCTGTCTCTCTTTTCTCTCTCGCAGCTTGTCTCAAACCACTAATAAGATTCCAGCCCATTAGTTTTGAACCATAACATTAATTAAACGTTTTCCTCTGAATCCGAATGCTACTAGTATTACGCAATTATCTTTGACTGTTCACGTGCCAGATTAATAATGATTCTCTTTTGCACCTTGTGTTGAGGTCTACTTGACACCTGACAGTTACACCTGGCCTGTTCTGGAGAGATTACAACAACACTGCAGAAAGACCTCAACAAACTACTACAGAATACTACAACACTACAAAATGTGTTTCTTCTTATGCTCCACAATGCATGATTCCTGTCATCCATCACACATTTTCCTAGAGATACAATTGACTGTGCTCTTCTAAAGAAATGCATAATAACATCCTGTAGTTTGCAAGTTATGTATTCTATTCTTACTGCAT
Organism: Maccullochella peelii; assembly: GCA_002120245.1. Taxonomy (NCBI): domain Eukaryota; kingdom Metazoa; phylum Chordata; class Actinopteri; order Centrarchiformes; family Percichthyidae; genus Maccullochella; species Maccullochella peelii. Next base: position 114,543 of record LKNJ01000842.1, read on the forward strand.
AGACTAGGACAACCTGATCAATATTTGTGAAAATGATCCTATTCTATTCAGAAACCACAGACTTACATTGCATTATGGCATCAAAATTTAAATCCATTAACCATGAAAAGCTGTCAACAGTTAGATCTACCGTCTTTTTTATGATTCATTATGTGGCAGCTCAAGATATTGTATCCTGATGACATTAAAGGCTCAGGCTGTAATAGTTTCAATAATATTACAGTTTAATAACTGTCAAATTAATTCAATAATTGTAAAATAAACAGAAAATGTGAGAACCCAAATTCAAGCCACATATACAGAAAAACTCTACTGCTGTTTGCTACTGACTAAAAAGGTAAAAACTACAGAAATCCTTCCACCTTCTAACCTGCTCATCCTGTAGGGTAGCGAGAGGGCTGGAGCCTCTCCCAGCTCACATTGGACAAGAGGCAGGATCAAATTTGAACAGGCTGTCAGTCTATCACAGAGTTAACACATACAAACAAACAGACAGCCATTTACTCACATTCACACCTGCGGGCAATTAAGAATCTCCAATTAAACCAACCTGCATCTCCTGCACCTCTGATCCACATTAAAATCTGCTCCTCTGTCAAAGTCATTATAAAATTCTGTCACGGTGACTCAGTTTTTACTGACAGTGCAATCCCTGGCATCATGTTACTTTGCATAAAAATTATCCTAATGAGTATCACACAGCGTAGTGCAGAGATTTTAAATTTGCAAAAAAGCACTCAAACTGGCACTCAGTATTGGCAGAGACCCTGAGCTGAGGTATCTAAATCGATATCGGGAAAGAAGAAATTGGATCGGCACATCCTTATTCTTCCTGTGAGACAATAATGCTTGTCACTACACCATGTGCCGCCCAATATACAGTGCATCCAGCTGCATGAACCTCAGGCATTAAGGAAAACATGGTTTCCAAGCACATGATAACTAATAACATCTAACGAAGTGCTGCTCAGGCATATTGATTACGGTTTATTTTCAATATCACTTCCCAGATATGTACAATTTGTAAGGGAGTTGATCTGAGTTGACATTTCAAGTTTTTGAGCCAACAGGTGCTAAAACAATAATGATTTCACTCACCTGCTAAAATGTACACAAACACACTAATCTGACTATTCTGGGGCATCAAATCAAGTTTGACCGTTTAAGCTCACGTCACCGCTCAACCTCACAAGAGAGTTAATGTTAACCTGCAGATTCATATTTTCATAGGCTCTGGGATGAACAGTTACAAATGCTTTAGTGAAACAAACACTTAATGCTCCTAAAATTAATCTTGAAATAGATTGTCTCTGCAGGAAAGTGTGTTTAATGTATTTCTGCATTGTCTAGACTATCCAGGGTAATGCAACATGACAGTTAAAGCTGGAGGCTGGGCTATAAATTTTTTGGTAATGAATAGGCGTTATTGCTCCGATTCATTCTGACACAGCAGACAGCCTATAAGCATAAAACACCATCTGTTTCAGTCGAGGGTTTACAGAACATTAAAGAACTTCAGGCATCTTTAATATGTCACATACAGTAAGTTACGCTGTTGGAATAGCTGTCAGAGTTACAGATTTACAGCTTAAAGATGGATAAAAACAGTCGGCTTGCTTCTTCTTGGCTCACAGTTTTGCTTACTGTTCGTTTCATTGTTACGTCAGTGTGAATAAATAAATGAATCTACCTGTAAGTAAGGTTTACCAGAGTATGGTAATGTCTCCTAAACTATTTGTTTGAATGTGGATCATTTGTAAATCATAAAAATACCAACATCAGCACTTTGCAATATTATGCATTTTAATTACTTACTGCATTAGCTAGTCCGATATATTTTATTAAGATGTACAGTATGTTTTTGCTCTACTTTATAACCCGCTGGTGATGAATGAAGTTATTTATTTGAGCTGAAGTGAATTGAAGCAACTTAATGAGGAGATGTTGCCTGGAAATTCTATTATTGTTTTATTATTATTATTATTGGATGTTGCAATGCTGCAATTTCCCATTGTGATTAATAAAGTACTCTATTTTCCTGTATATTTATTATCGGTAGTAGCAGCACTTTTGTCACTGAAGTTATTTATTATGTTTTCATTGGTAGAAATCATAAAAGTTGCTTCAGCTGCATTTATAGAAAACTTGTACATCAGTATTTTCAAAATATAAGCTCCTGTGCTTCAGTATGGCAGAGTTTGGCTGTTATATTTCACCTTTTCATCAATGCTTTTTGACTTGCACACCTCTCTCTCACACATTTCCTCTCACTTTCAGATGCACAAACACTCTCTCTGCCTGTCTCTCTCTCTGACACACACACTCTCTGTCACACACACACACACACACACACAAACACACACATGCCTATCATGTAATCATGAAATCACTTCTAGTTGCAGATGGTGACTCATCTTTTGTCCCTGGTGAAACCATATCTGGCAATGAGGTCGTAAGACATTTTGGATGAGGAACGACGCAGTGTGCCACTGTGCAGGGCACCACTCACCACATGGGGAACTCCTCACTAAACAGCATGCTTTACAGCTGGTAAAAACAAAGATATTAGCCGCCCATAAAGCTTGACAGCTGCACATAAAAAAATGAAATGTTGTATTCCCTTGCCAGCAATACCACATCATTATCAGCATGCTGCTCAGATCTGAGAAAAGGAGAGTTTATAGAGAGATCCCTACGTGTGGTATAGTGTTCTTACTGCTTTAACTACAAAAACTGGAATTCTGGCCAGAACTGTGGTGCTGACAATCTCACTTATTTTTACATTTGCATTTACAATTGGAGAATTTTTGAACATTACATGCAATAAATTGATGAATCTAATACAAATCTACAGGTTAAACACTGCAGATGATAGTCATGCTGTAGCATACATGCTGCATGTAAATCATTGAAATGATGCTTAACTTACTCCATGTGGGTGTGGTGGACACAAGACAAGTCCTATTGGGGTTTATTTAACAATGCATAATAAGACACAGGCTGCGTCATGTCGACAGACATTCAGAGGCAAATCTCCTTCAGCATCAGGTGTTAGTCAGTGACCTCGACCTCAGTTCAAAGATTGAGAGTAAAAAATACCCTGCATGGCTCTGGCAGAGGCATCATAATTACTTATCCTGATGGAAGGTTCGTGTCATTACACACCGTCTGCTCTCTAATTCTCCCCTCCGACCACATCGGAGGACACACATCCGTGGCGACTCAATTACAGACAATGCAAACACACGCACCTCGTAGCTACACAAACACGGCGGGCTGTCCATCAGTATGGCCGAGAATGGATGACCTTGTGCGTTTATGCTCAGGTCACCTCGCGCGAAAACGACCAAATCGAGCACAACAAGTGCTCAAGTGGCTGTCTCACAGACAGTCACTACATTGCCACCTTGGGTGTATGCAATAACCCTCCTCGCTGCCATGCAAGGCTTTTCAGTGCGTTTTGGTCAAAGGCAGACAGGCAATAACAGAATCATCACAGCAGTTACCATCAGCTTGTTGGAATGACCCCCAGCATCATTACTTGACATCAACATGACACACTCAAGGGCATCTGGCAACCAACGCGAGAGCTTTGAACTACACAGAGTCTGGATTTAAAACCATCCACCGATGGCCGCTGAAATCTTTTGCTCACCTTTGCTGTTATCTTCTTCTCTGTTGAGATGCATGACTCTTCTTACCATGTACTCATCTAGGCTGTCTTGTTCTTGTAGCAAAGCTGTGCTCTCTTCCAAAGAGTTCTCAAGATAAACTCTTATTCCAGTTTTGGATTTGTGGTCCCTTGCCCTCTTATTGTCTTGTTCGGCTGGCACGCATGGACGCGCCTTCACTTGTGCGTCCTCCTCCCCTTGATGTGCTGGTGCAGGTAGCCTAGTCTAGGTGATGTTGGGAGTCTGCGTGTATTTTGGCTCTCCCACTTTCTCCCTCTGTCTCTCTCAGTCTCTGTTTTGTTTCTCAGCCCGGACTCGCTCAAAGGGATGGTCGCAGCGAGGGTTTTAGGGAGGAGACGGCAGACAGACGGGCGGGGTGACGTGAAGTAAGTCGGTAGGAGGTCGTCTACTCAGCTGAGGCGAGGAATCCGTGCGCCCTCAGTGCTATTGACCATTTCATCAGAGGGTTCCCGCCTTCAACATCACAGCACACCGAGACATTTTGTTTCACTTCGAAACTACACACTGAAGAGCAGCTCCTGGTTACATTTGAACAGAAATATATCGGGTTATTCATATGCATAATTCGTATTTTTAGATAGGCCATTATCGCTCATATTTACAACCAAAAACAAACAAACGCCCATGGCCATGAAATACAGCTTTCAAGCTTGTTTTAGCCACCCTTGTTGATAATAGTGGTGATTATTACAGACAGACGATTATATTTATCTATATACAGTATAGTATAGCAGCTGCTGGCGCTGCTCTGTGAGACGAAAAGAGCGCAGGTGAAAACAGAAGTATAGAGAAATTGCTGGTAATGTGACCAACAATGACATGAATTAATGCTTTCCACAATCAGTCAGGATCATCAGTCATCCTTAGCCTACACCGGTCGTTTCACTATGGAATCAATGGAATTCATGTGAGAATCAATGCGCACAGAGATGCCTTTTTACGCACAGCCTGCCGAAGTTGTAGGCCTACGTTTTAACTCTCGCTCACGTGTTGAGCCTCTATCAAGCTTTTTCATTAGTGTCAGTGTCACGAGCAGCCAGTGTGTTTCCATTATGGTAATCACACCATTACAGCCAATAGGCCTATACGTCGATGAGGCACATTTACTAAGCCATTCACGTTCGCCCAGAGCCATGCGTAACATGGCTCACTGGCGGTCTCTAGTGTTACACATCAATCAGTGGCGGTCATCTGGATTCAGATATGGGAGATCATTCCTCCCATCCATTATTATAGGCTGTTAATTATAAAACCAGGGTCAAAGTTAGTGGTCATTTTTATATTTTTTATAACCTTTTTACTGTATGTCGTTTTTGAATGGCAGTGAATGGAAAATGTCATTATGTAACACTAGTGTTAAAATAAACAACCAAGTATTGCTGTAACATATGAATGATGATGAATAATAATATATATGTGCACAAAAAGGAAAACTAGAGATGGATAGACGTTCCTCTTTATATATTGTAAGGCAACTAGCTCCTGTGTACAATTCACAGAACTAGATTAGAAGCTTATTGTATTGCAACAAAACCTTCACTTATTTATTACATCTATCTACTCCATACAACATCTATTGCATGTCTGTCTACCCTCGAAGAGGGATCCATCTAGCTATTCCTGTGGTTTCTGCAGTTTTTCCATTAAAGGGTTATTTGGGTTGATTTGACTTGACTTGATTTATCTACCTTCCATAAATTGCACTGTAAATATCTTGCTAAATCTGGGATATGACACAGAGCTTAAATCTTATTTATATTGGAGCAGACTTCTTCTTGCTACAAATACAATTACAAACAACTGTAGGAAGTATTACACTAGGCTTTGATTAATCATCTCATTAGGCCATAGAAACATACTTTGTATGTCTATATCTCTGAATAAATAACTTAAGGTGACAAACGGTAAAAAGTGATTTCAGGCCACTTCCCTATCTCAGATTACTGTACTTTACAGCTCAGTACCATTTCATTGCACTGTTATGATGAGTCTCAGTTACACCTTTGTTCCTTTGTTCTACCACTCAGATTTCTGTCTGACACCTCTCTTGTGATGGCACCTCTGACATCTCGTGTGATCTTTGTGTATCTGTGTAAAGCAGATAGGCTTTCCGGTACAGGCTTGCTGGTTCTGCTTTATGGCAAGTGTTGAATGCATTTAACGTATTGCATACACAATGCATTCATTCCTGAAAGATTATGCTTTCTCTGTGTATCAGACTTTAGACAAAAACAGTTTTTCCTGCCCCAAACTTCCCATTGCATCTGCTCTCTACCTCACCCTCCCTTTTTCTCCCACTATCTTTGTGATGAATATTTATCAGCCTGTCACAGTGTCTTCTCTGAGCTCAAAACAACACATTCATCAACGCAGCTCGAGCTATGCTTTAATCCTCCAGGGGTTTTCAGTGACGTTGCATAATTTCTTCACAAAGATTTGCTCAGTGTGTGGGATGCTGTTTTATTTGAAACCATAAAAGAGAGGTTCATGAACACTCACAGATTCCAGGTAATTGTATAGCCATTATATTGCAATCAACACCATTATTGTCATAAGCATTAAAGCAACACAGCTAAGCTAGTGCACAGCAGCCTTGGGAGTAATGTGGTGTATTGTTACAGTTTATTTATAGGCCGCAGATATGCACAAGTAAAATGACAAGTTTGAGCTATACAACAAACAGGTGGGCCAACAAATATGAGAGCATATGATTTTTTTATAACATTGATAATCTTAGATTACTCATTATTCTTGGTCATTGCCATCTTCAGACCAGATGAAGTGTCATTAGGCTACATCTTTCTCCAGGGCCTTCTGCATTTGTTTAAACTCTGACAAATTAGCAGAATTTCATGCCCTCTTCTTGGACGGTCAGTGTTCATCCCATCAATGAATTGCACATTGTGCACGTCAGACCAAGAAAAAAAGATAAGGAAGACAACCTTTGACCTGTCTCTACTGATATCCTGAGATGCACTGAAGGCCTATAAAGTCTCCTCCTTTCTGAAAAAACCATCAGAGAAGCAGTCATTTTGAGATTACAAGCTGTTGCTTATTTGATGTTTTGTTGCTTTTTTTCATAGAAATCTGACGAGTGCAAACCAATCCAATGTATTCCAAAAAGAGAAAGGGTCTATTTCTGTCCATACTCCTGATGAATGAGGAAGAAAAGACACATTGGTGCAAATGCAGGACAATGAACTTGCTGTGGTAAGAATATATAGGCATGGTTTTCAATTAAACACAATCAGCACAACAATAGAAGAAAGCTTTCCTTTCTTCTATTGTTGAAGAATGTGAATTAGCTAAATGATAACTCTGGGTCGGTGAAATGCAACTCTTTCAGTGAAGTGTGTGGTGCTTTGTAGTGCCATGAGTCACTGACAATTGTGTTAATATTTACCCACCTACCTTTACAAGTCTGTCTGTCATGTTTCACAAAACAGTGTGGTAAATATATATAATATGATCTGAAATATGTCTAATTGAAGAGGAAATGTACTCTAATGTCCATTGTTCCACTGCAGAGCTATGCTTTACTAATACTAATTTGCTAAAGTATGGCAGTATTTGCAAATATTAATCTTACCAAAGTTTAAAATCTCCCCTTTAACATTAAATATTTAACATTAAGCATTTTAGGTGATCCGGGTCACCAAAATGGTTTGTGGTTGGAGAAACTGTGAGATTTATAATGACCAACAAATCCAATACTATGTGACCTGCAATGAACTATGTTGAAAGAAAAATCATGCAAATGCAGAGGCTTCAACTGTCAAGTGAAATATGTCAGTCAAGAGATTGTTCTCTGATGAAAAGGAAATCACAGTTAAAAGCTCAGTGAGCTTGTACAACATCGCAGCTGCACAAAGAGCAGTTTCAGTGAGGGTGTGATATGAGGATTGGTGACTACAGACAGGTCAGTGCTGTCACTCAGGCTACAGTTTCAGTGGGTTAGTGAATGATCGTAATGGATATTAATGTGCATTCTGCCATGAGGCATGTTTATTCAGAGTTGCTAAACACTGATATCAGTTAATGAGATGATATCTTGTATGTAGTGTGTGGTCTTTCTCTAAAAATACTAATTATATTATAATTTCAATGATGGTGGAAGTCTTTAACAAACATTTGTAAATTTCAACAGTTCTGCATGGCAGCAAGGATTTGAAATTGTACAAAACACGAGGCCTTAAAAGCAGTTGTTCAAAGAAGTTGAGGGTGCAAGGTGTTTTTGAAGAGCAAGGATTAACAAAAATGAACCGCAAGACTACTGCATGTTGTTCTTCAAAGCATATTCTTCCTCACAGATAATGATTTATCCCCTGGTTATTTGTAACCCAACAGTCTTTTGTTTTTGAAAGTTTCTAATTATAATTTAATCAATTAAAAGTTGCTAATTACTACTATATCTATCTCAGATAACCAGCCCAGAGATTTCTGTGGGCTAAAGCTTTCCATTATCACATGAGATTAAAGTGACAGAACAACCATCCTCAGTGGCAGGAGAAGTTCTGCAGTGTATTAGACATTCAAATGAAGGAATAAGAGAATTGTATAAGACCGAAGGACATAGAGTATATACACACACACACAATATAATAGGATGCACATTGACCCACACACCACTTAGATACTCAAGAAACCTCAACTAATATAGCACTTGTGTGTGACATATATGAATATATCTAAAATATGTTTGATATGTATTTGCATGTGTTTCAGTGCAGCAATCGTGTCAGCTGATTAGAAAGAGGTAATCATATTTAACTGTAATACAGATACCTGCATTTTGTCATACTTGTATGTTCATATGTTCACTGTTTAAAATAACATTTTTCCCTAGCGGCAATAAAGTCCTCATTAAAATAAAATATGGAGAATGAGTGGACTTTGTTCACAACTGGGGTCATCAAATTACAGTCTCCGGTTTGACGAAAGGCCAATACTCTGTCAAAACTAAGATAAGGCTCCAGAGAAATTTGAACTTTTCTGTGTAGTGGCCAATGAGCGGGTTTTCCAGCAACTTTTATTAAGTAAGAGCAGCTTGGCTTTTTATTCTAATTCAGTCAACACAGTAAAGTAAACAAACAGGCTCTAATATCATGCTATGTTCTGGTCTTTATCTCAATAAACTTCCCCCGTTTTGTAACAGTTTTGTTTAGATTTCGACAACACTGGCACTAACAGAGCTCCCTCAAGTGAAAGTACTGAATACAACTACAATACTACAAATGCTATTTAATTAAAAGAATACCCCCAAGTTGCTGCTGGAAGGACTTGTCCTGATTATCATTATTCAGTAGTACCACTTTCCTGTTGCTCAAGGTTAGAAGTGTCACCTTTTTCTTGGTTTCCATAATTACAATTACTCCGTTCAATGTAAAATATTCAATATACTGTTTTCATTAAAATGGTTAATATTTTAAGTGTGTAAGCATTAATAATGATTAAACAAAACACCCATCACTTCCTGATCAGGAGTCCATATGTGGTAAGTAAAAAGCCATAAATAACAATAAGTTGGTTGCATTAAGCACGTACCATAACAAAACTGGTTTGATATTTATGAATTCACTTATAAATTAATTATCTCCATGTTTTCAAAATGTTGATGGTTAAAGAGATTAAAATTAAGGTCTTGTGTCTGTTTCTGTCCTGTGTAAGAAATAAGGTAAAAATACAATATAATCCTATAACATCATATCTTTCCATGCTAACATAACTACTGTCATCTGAACAACATCACAGTAGAAATGTGTCTAGTTTCTGAAGTGGTGTTACTGCTGATTGTTTTTCCTGTTTCTATATATTTTGTTATTCTCCTCCTTTTGGCTGTAGCTGCATTTCTTCAAGACCTGTGATATTCAGGTCCACCAGCACTACCTTACTACTGCCATCTCTTGCTTTGGAGATACAGCACAAATTGTCAGTACAAAGCAAAAAGAAACGGCATCGTTATTTTTGTCTGTAAGTCCTAAAATCCTTATTTTCTTTAAACAAATGTAGGCTACTATATAATTCTATTTTAATGTCAACAGATCCTGTTAACCCTCATTATTTTGATAAAAGGTTTGAAACAACATTAAAAGTGTGACAGGATAATGAAGCCTTCACACAAGGTCAATGAAAAGTTAAATTAACTAACCTCACGTATTGAGAGGGAGGCAGGGGAAGAGATGAGGCCTTTAAATGAAGGGATGATATAAGAAAACATGGTTAGATGATATATTTTCAAAGAACAGGGAAAAAAAGATAGAAAAACAATGAGAAAAGAAAAATATAATTTGGACTGGACAACATGATGTGTGAAAATTTGGAATTTAACAAAAACAACAAAAAGTCAAAGTCAGAGAAAAACTGTTTGGTAATCCCATCAGGAGGGATATGGCCCCTGTGCACAGAGGAG